>ML788417.1:584316-643672 GCA_009831015.1 Picea engelmannii
AAAGTTAGTGTAGTTAAACTAAGCTAAACTAGTTAATAATTAATTAATTAATCAATTAATTAATTAATAGTTAGGTTAGTTTAGTAACTAGGTTAGTTTTTATTAATTAATATTAAATAAAACAATATTAAAATAAAAACATAAAAAACCAAAGATTAAATAAAACAATTAAAAAAATATAAAACATTTATAAAAAAACAAAATATAAAAAATAAAACGTAATAAAACAAAATACATTAAAACAAAAACGTAAACAAAACATAAAGAAAACATAAAATATTAAAAACAAAACATGTAATAAATAATAGTAAAAACAAATAACAAAAATTAAAAACAAACCTACGTTATCCTAAGTCTACCCCACCCAAAATCCCACGCACATTTTCATACATCACGCCCCATCCACTCACATCAAACTTTTTAATCAACGGCCGTTAAAAATTCCGAACCCCGCCCTCACTATCCGGAGTTTAACGAGAGGGGGGGTCCGGAATGGTAGTATACCAAAACCACCCCCCATACACATGTAATCACCCTATTCCAGAGGACCCCCCCTCTAAAACCTCTTACCACCTTAGGGGGGGTCCGGAATACCGCCTTCCCGAAAACAAAACCGCTTTTCTCATTTTCACCATTTTTTGCCTGTTCAGCACATCTTTTTCCGGAGGAGATTCTGGGAAAATGGAAATGAATTTTTAAAAACCGAGAGAGGTTGTTCTCTGTAATTGGATGAATAACAAAAACCTCTCTCATTTTTTTCACAGGTGCCACTAAAAGGGAGAATCGAATCCATCTTCGAGGCCCTTTTTTTCCATATTTTCGCTTTTCCGTTACAATCCTGATTTTGCGGGAGCTGTTACGGCCAGCTGGAGATGAATTTAGAAAAACCGAAGGAGGTTTTTGTCCAGAACATTCCCATATCCAATAACCTCCTTCAGTGTTTTCCCATGTGTCACCTTTGAAGAGAAACACATGTCTTTTCAGACCCCTTTTTCGCAGAAAACCGGTCCGTCTTTCATGGCAGACAGTTCCAGATTTGGTGGGATTTGTGGCTATTTTTGGCCGAGGCGGTTAAAAAAAACTCTCGAAAATTGTTGGGGGATATCCCCTATTTATTCATAGATGATTTTTAATGTAAAGGTTGATCAGTCAGGGAACCAGGATCGAGTTTTTGTAAAGCAACTCACTGAGCTTTCTATGTTTTCATCATTTCAATAATACCATCTCAGCAGCTATAGGATTCATGTGCCATTTTTGGTGGTGATGTTTTTCTCATTCACTGTAATTTGTTTCTATTGTATTTATTAAGTTATTCATACTCTGAATTATGCAAAGAATTTTGAAGAATAGAATTTGTTGAGACATACACTCTGTTTCTGGCTTTGACATAATTATCAATGTTTTCTCCTCAAAGGTTAATTTCAGGATTCTTGATTGCCCTGTCATTGCCTGGTCCTCTCATCTTTCTCCTCTAAATCCAAAATCAAATTCAAAGAATCCACCAAGAGTGCCTACCTTTCCCTGTAATGTTGTCTGTAGAACTTGTTTTTGATTGAGCTTCAGATTGTGACTCCATTGCCCATGGTTCCTTTTTCTCTGCTCTTACCAATTAAAAAATCCAAACTCTGAACCCATTAACTAGCCTAATATTCTCTTCAAACAAATTTATATCAGACAGAGAGATCCCTCTCTGAGTCTTGGAGGGCTAGATCCAAGACTCGAAGTGGTTTTGATGTTTCCTCTGTGACTGCCTTCTTCAGCCTTGGGAAAATTACAGAGTGCTAATAGAGGCATTTATAGGCAGTTAATGTAAGTAGGTAGATTTAAATTCTAGATTAGACAGTTTTAGGAGCTGGAGGGAAAACTGAATATAGACACCCTCATCTTGTGTCATTTTTAACATTAGCAACATTATCAATTGAGCATAGAGCATAGAGAAGAAGAAGCGGAGAGTTGTGTAGAAGAACCCATGTATAGAAGTTCTGAGATTAATACATGAAGCTTTGATTCAGACTCATGGTGTTCTAATGCTTTCTATGTATATATGTTGAATGTTATGCTCATGGTTGTTTTACTCTTTCTGTTGTACATTTGTTTTTATGCTATGTATGCATGATTTCATGTTGGGTATTTGAAGTCTAAGAGAGTATGGAATGAGTTTCAATTGTTTCTCTTCTTGAGTCAAAGTTCCTGCAAGGAGTGCAGTGGAGTGTCTGCAAGCAGTGCGTTGACGGGTTCAGGGTTAATCTCTGAAAGCTCAGGAGGGACACCATTGTTCTCATTTCCTGCAGAAGTGCAAAGTCAGGCACAAAAGCCATGCAAGGTGTGCACAGGTTGGTTGGAAGTTCCAAACTTATCAACCAAAGAGAGAGTTCAAGACTACTCTCACAGGAAGTTGTGCAGAGTCAAAGGATTCAAATACTTAGACGTATTTGAAGAGTGCCGCAAGGAGTGCATGCAGAAATATCATAGGAGATTTGAGTTAGTGAAAGGAAGATCATGAGAATTAGCATCTTCAAGGTGTGAAGAGAAGAAGAGGGGTTTTGGTCATCGTGCAGAGGCCAAGTCATAGTGAGGAGGATTACTGAGGTGACTCAGAGAAGATGTTCTTTGAGGAAGAGTTTGGACGGTCGAAATTCTTCGAGGAGGAATCACGAAATAGCGGGGATCATTGGATCTGTATAAGTTGTGAGAGGGATAACGGTTAGGATAGAGCCATCCTTTTGGAAAGCCTAAATTAACGTCAACCGTGGATCAAGATTTCTAGGGCCGTCAGATTATTTCAGAGTTTCGGACTTAGAAAGTCTAAGTTGCAAGTTTGGGTCTTGACACATCAAGTACCCGAAGTTCGAAAGGATTCTTGTCGAGGTTTGTGGAAAAAGGAAAGGAGAAGTACCATTTCGGTATTTCGGAACTTCGTAGATCGGAAGGTGGAGAGGACAGAGAATTCAAGTGTTAGCATATTGAATTCCCGGTACGAAAAATTGCACTGACCATTGGATCAAGGGAGAGTTCACAGTCATTGATCTCCTTGAAAGAGAAACCTTAGAGTTTCAGAATTACGAGATTTGGAGGTTCAGGAATCCCGAGGGTATAGTAAAAGCACATTTTGGTGGTTGAAACCCCGAAATCGCGAAGAGAAAAAGGAGACCAGGATATTTGTATTTCAACAGATCGGGAATTGGAAGTTCAAGGGTCGAGGGGAAGAGTTGCATGACATCGTAACTCCTGAATTCATGAAATCCGAAAAGTCAAAATTGACATTCGGAAGACCAAGTGATTGAATATTTCAGGTTTCGGAGGTCGGAGAGGTAAGGTGCTCGACCACAGGATTCATGAATTCATGAAGTCCGATATCCCGAAATAAAAGAGGAATTTCCTCAAAAGTGTTGTTGTGGGTAGATTTCCTGAAAGGGAAATAGAAGAGCCAGTTGAGCTCTCGGGCCAAGGAGAATATCCTGTGTGGATCCCGACCTGTGAGTCTGGGGAGGGGTCTGCATCAATATGAAAAAGCATTTCAATCATTGCAAATAATGAACGCAAATCCTATATGTAGTAAATTGGTTATGCACTAAAGGATTTGTGTATACAATGGATAATTTGTACAATTAAAGTATAATCACCCAAAGTATAGGTCATTTTAGGTTACCTAGATACAATCTATAGGTTCTTCCCTGAAATTGTAAATAAGGCTCGATAAACTTTATATTTCATCAAAAATATAACTTTTTTTATTTGAATGGACCATGAAAGTAAACTAAACTGGAAATGATTCTAGAATCCTAGATATTCATAAATACGTATACTTTCATTGCAAAATATAAAATTCTAGAATGTACATGTCACTTGTTTAAATAAATCATAATGGTATTCCATCTTCAATTATTCATTCATGATCGGCTTTGGACATTTTCCATTTTCTAACTTTTGTTTTTTTCTTGATTGAACTTCTATTAAATTTATTTGCGCTGCACATACAAAATGACTATATTGACAACTTATGACATCCGAACAATACTCTTGAAAGTGAACATGAGTATTGGTTTTATGGGTTTCTTGAAAAAAATATCCTTTCAATACGATGGATCCTCTTTCATATACAAAACCGTTATCATCCAAATCTTCTAATAACCTCATCTTTTGTTTTGTGCATCGCATCAAATAATATTTCACGTTTTCAATGTTGTCTACAGGTGCAATCATGGCAAAGACAACTCCTGCAAATAATTTGATATGTTCCAACAAGTATTTTGTGTTAGATTATCACACAAGTACGTCTACAAGTTGTTTGAAAATATTTAAACATAAAAATTACCTTCTCTAACAAGATCAGAAACTCCATCACCATCAACTGACACTCTAGTTTCATTTGATTCCATCTCCTCTTATCTTGCAAGTGGCATTTTCTTTTTTATATTAAGTTCGGTATGTCTGGAATATTTAACATATTCTGCATTTTCATTTTTGCAAATCTCTATGGATTTTGTGTCCTCTATGCAAAATGAACAAAAACAAGACTCATTTCTTCTATCAAATGCAAACACATTTTGATAGCATTTTGTTTTAACTGAATGCATTTTTTGTGTCCCATGTATTGTACCGAATTCATATGGGATTGATATATTTACATCTTGGATTCTAACATACCAAAAAAACCTGCACAAGACAAGAACTTGTTAACTTGAAATCTCTGAAAAAAATGATTGAAGATCATATAAATTTGATCAAGTGAATAAAAATATCTTGTGTAACATGTATATATAGACACACCTGCGTACATCCCTTCAGGAATTATTTTCATGGCTTAGCACGATTTTTCACCAAACAACAACTTGATCAGTGGATTCAAATTGATTTTCATGAGGGTTCATTTGATACCTTCAAAGTGCTCATTTTACACATGCCCCTGCACCATCGTGCTCTCCTTTTCCATGACCAGTCTCAAAAAAATTCCAACAATGTTTAATGTTTGATTTCTTATGAAGATTACACAACCAATATAATGATCGTGAAGATTTTCACTGACCCACACACCCATCTGACCATATATGATGTCAATAGAATCCGATCCCGCGTTCTTTCAATGAATCATAAAATTTATCAAAACAATGTTGTAGATAATGTGTGTCATGTGCTCGATCATCACTTATATAAAAGTGATATTCTTTAATAACATGCCGATTGTCATTGGTGATTTCTATGTTATTAAGACTCTGATGAGCATGTCTATATAGAACATGGACAAATATAGTGAGTTGATCAGAATGATAATATTCACTTTGTATTTATTTTTGTGCAGTGAATGTGTAATTCTCTGCAAATCTACTACAAACAAAATTGTCTTTGGTGGAAACACTTCATGGGATTGTTTGAATTGTAAGTCTTTCCATCGATCTCTATATGAATTCTTGGTGTATTTATAAATTTCTTCCTCAAACTTCTTCAAAAAATCTATCACACATATTTTATCTAGTTTCAAATCAATCCTTTTGGAAATAACATTTGAAGAATGTGGAGTTGTGTTGTTGATATATTCATATCTCTTCCAATTGACTGTTATATTAGAAAATTATTGATTATTCACATCAATAGGATACTTTGAGTGAAACAAACTTAGATTTCCACAATGATCACATTTCTTTCCACCAAAACATTTGTTTTGGTAAAATAATTCATCACCTTCTTTTTCACATAGGATTTCAGATATAAAAGAACAGAATATGGAAGGAGGACGTGAAATTGGCCATAATGTTTTACCAAAATCAAGAAAAGTGTCGTAGTATAACTCAAACTCCACATGATAATGACAACAACAAGTGTCAAGAATAGTGATGGGTCTAACAAACCATGGTTTTTGTTGCACAAATGTATTGATGTAAATTTTAACTTCTTTGTGCTCTTATTTGAACTTATTGAACAATTCTATTTGTGGCATTGGAAATTTATGTTTTGGATGTTCTTCATATTGTTTTCATGCTATTCTCTGCCGCAACACATCCCTTGCATGTGGTAAAAAATGAAATGATGTCAACCAACAATTACATGAGGATTCTTTAACATTTTCTACAAGTCTATCTTTGTAGGGTTCTCTAGAAATCACTGTCCAACAAGCAATTTCATCATTTGCATCTATTTGCAATCAAAATTTTATATGTTTGTACAATGTTTTTATTAACGTTCCCATCGCTTTTTCCATGTGTCATTTCAAACAATCTTTTATATTTAGAGATGAAACTATAATGACCCCATCATTATGACTACAAGTGATGCAAGCAAGTGTATTTTTTATTTTGAAGCAGAAAGGCAACAACGACAACAGTTAAACAACACAACTTGACGACAAACACAATGCATGCATATCAGGCAACAAAAAACTACGACTCAACACACTAGCACATCATGCAACTGGATGACACATGCGATAATCAAAAGACAGATAGAAGTGACTACCCGCCTTACACAATCAAGACAATGCCTACAAGCTAAAGGACAACATAAATGACCCAACATAATGGCTTCGACAACCAAGAACTAGAAAAGTAACGCCTCCCCGACCTAATCCCATTGGTCGGGCAAAACGCTATTATGCGGAACAACATCATTCTCATACTTAATTAATCACATGCATTTAAGTCATATTAAACATATTTAACTCAGAGTAAGCACAAGATTACTGCTAACATAAATAATCCCTGGCATTAACAATAATTCATATGCACAATAGAATACATGATACATATAAGCATCACAGGCATGACAAACAGAATATTAAGCATAAGCTGATACTTATCTTTGAAATCATGGTAATTCCACCAACCATGTGCAGGCCTTCTACGAACCTCCCAACCTTAGACCACACTACTCATCATTCTCAGCAGTGGGTCACCCCCGAGCTGGGACTAATCTCCACCCAAGGCAAGAAATCCTAGTCTAGGATGAGGTTACAGGGAAAACTGCACAGCGCAACCAGAAGGATTCTCTCCAAGAGCCTTCTTACGCCCACTACTCACGGACTCTCATTACCCACATGCCTGTTCCACCTAGGAGTATACACCTTCACAAGCACAGTCCATTGGTGCTTCACCTCCCTCTCTGGGTCTCGGTAACAGGATGGATCAAGAATTCTGAGAGCTCCATAGCTGGTGTTGGACTCTCTTTGGGAGAAAACCACTTCCCAGTAGACTCTCTCACCTAGAGAGAGAGTTGCTCATAGGCCTGACAACCTGCCTCTTCAACTCTATTCCAACACAAGGAGGAAAACATCAACGGTTCAACATTCATTCACACAGGGATGAAAGCAACAACAGTAGATGGGCATGGCACCTCAGGAAGCAATAGCCCATGCTAAAACATGGCATGGCCAAGGCGATTAACCAAGTGTCAGGTTCCTCAGAAGACACATAATGGCCCACAAATGAACTGCGTGGTCACAACCACCCACAACCATGACACCACATGGCTCAGACAAATATGGAATACTCAGACCTCTCGGAGACGTGGATCAGTCTGTTAGTTTTCCCATGGGTTTCAGGGTGTGTTACTAGGAAAACAATGCAGATGCACACGCAAAGGCAAAATGGGTCCAGTCGGGCCTCACGGGAACTCAGGCGAAGGATGACAGAATGACCAAACCCCCTCCATGACTGACTTCTGCAGTTTTTAACTGCATGTGCCTGGGTCGACACATTTCACCCATGAAGTTGCATGCACTCCACCAGCATGCATTTCCTTTTTCCAGGAACTTAGGAAAAAAGTATATATTTGACATGGATTTTGGAATAATATTAAAATATTATTCCCAAGGACTTAAGCCCCTAGGCTTAGCCCCCTAGGCTCAACACTTAGCCTCTCTTTCCCACCTTTCAGCCCCCAATCCCTTACCCACTCTGTGGAAGCTTAGTCCCCCATCACTCATTCATCGTGGTCGGTCTACACATAGCAGTGTTTATATTTTTATTAATGTTCTGCATGATTACATATACAAAAGCAGGCTCTCGGCCTTAACACTTAGGGTCTCTGGCCTAATAATACATAATCTCACTAGATTATATAAACTTGGCTCACCAACCTATAAAACATAATTACAATTCATAATGAAAGATTTATACATCATAGACATGATTTACATCACGGCTCAGCCTTGGGGACATTAAAATCCCCTCCCCTTATTTTTTCACTGTCCTCAGTGCAACTTTAAACTGCATCTGCAAGCTTTTCAAAATTTTCAAAAAGATGCGGGTACTCTACCCGCATAACATCTTCATGCTCCCATGTCGCGTCCTCAAGACTGTACCAGGTCCACTAGACCTTTACAAGCCCTATAGCTCGATTCTGGAGCTATTTTTTTTTCTTGTCCAATATGCACACAGGATGCACTTGCAGGACACCTTCTTGTTCCACCTGAATCACATTCCAATCGATAACATGATTAGCATATGGTATATATTTCTTAATCAATGAAACATGAAACACATTATGTATAGTCATAGTTGCAGGTAATGTAAGCATATATGCAACTGGCCCAATCCTTTCCAGGATTTCAAATGGCCCACAAAATATGGCTGCCAACTTGGTGCAACTTCCCAGCTTTAGGGAACTCCTGTTAGATTTCACTTTCAGGAAAACATGATCACCCACTTTGAACTCTCTGTGCTTTCTGTTCTTATCAGCATAACTTTTATGCCTGTCCTAGGCAACTTTCAAATTATGCTTAATTTTTATCATTTGGTCCTCCATCTCCTTGAGCAACTCTAGCCCAACTACTACTCTATTAGCTAGATTATCCCAGCTCACTGGAGTATTTCACTTTCTTCCATAAAGTGCCTCAAATGGGATCATCTTCAACGATGCATGATACCCATTGTTGTAGGCGAATTCTACCAAGTGTAGGTAGTCTTCCCATCTTGATGGTTTGTCCATCACATACATTCTCAGTATGTCTTCTATTACTTTGTTCACCCTCTCTGTCTGTCCATCAGACTCAAGATGATAATTTGTACTAAAGTTTAGACTCGTTCTGAATCCTTTGAACAATCCTTTCCAGAAATTCGAGATGAATTTCGAGTCTCTGTCGGACACAATCGTTTTAGGAATTCTGTGCAAACGTGCCACTTCCCTTATGAAAATATCAGCAACATCTACTGCCTTGTGAGTAGTTTTCAGTGGAATAAAATGGGCATCTTTTGTAAGCTTGTCCACCACCACCATGATCAAATCATGCATCTTGGATGTTCTAGGCAATCCTGTAATAAAATCCATCATTACTACTTCCCACCTCTACGCAAGAATGGGTAAAACTTGCAGCAACCCTGTTGGGTGCCTATGCTTAGCTTTAACTTTCTGGCATTCCATACATCTGGCAATGTATTCAGCGATCTCTCTCTTCATACCCGGCCAAAAGTAATGGCTCTTGACCACTGCTACTGTTTTCTGATATCCAGGGTGCCCTGCGTAAGGCACATTATGCATCTCCTGCAAAATCATTTTTTTCAAGCATTGGACATTGGGTACAAAAATTATGTTCTTGTACAATAGTATTCCATCTATTTCCAATTTATAATTTTCCTTATTTTGTGGCATCTTACCCTATTGTAGCTTGGCTACCAATTCTCTGTACTGTAGATCTACATTTGTAGCCTCTAGAATTCTTCTTTTTATATCAGTCTGATACATGCTAATGGATGTAGCATGTAATTCATGCACCCTCCTGCTGAGTGCATCAACCACTTTATTCTCCTTTCCTTTGATATGCTTGATATCAAAGTCATACTCACACAGAAATTCCAGCCACCTACTTTGTCTAGCATTTAAGGTTGGCTGATCAAACAAATATTTCAGACCATTGTGTTCTATTCTCAATTCAAATCTCCTTCCCATGAGGTAATGTCTCCATTTCCTCAAAGCGTGAACAATTGCTACCAACTCCAAATCGTGAGTGGCATAATTCTTTTCATGCTCTTTTAGCTTCATGGACTCATAACAGATTACAAATCCATTCTGACTAAGAAATCCTCCCAGTCCTTCTTTGCATGCATCCATGCATACTACGAAATCCACATTTGGATCTGCAATCCTCAATATTGGAGTGTTGGTTAACAGTTGCTTTAATCGCTGGAAAATTTTCTCACACTCTCTAGTCCACTGAAACTTTTTCTCCTTCCTTTGCAAGGAAGTGATAGGGTGAGCTATCTTTGAGAACCCTGCGATCAACCTTCTGTAATAGCTCGCTAGACCCATAAAGGATCTAACTTCTGCCACATTCCTTGGCACTAACCATTCTCTGATGGCCTCAACCTTCTCAGGATCCACGATGATCCCTTCTTCTAAAATAATTTGCCCCAAGTAATGGATCCGCCTTTGATAAAATGAGCATTTGCTCAACTTGGCATACAGTTGGTTTTCTCTAAACACTTGCAGCACCATCCTCAGGTGTTGTTCATGTTGTTCCTTTGACTTGGAATACACCAAAATGTCATCCAGGAAGACTATGACAAACTTGTCTAGATAGTCCCTGAATACACCATTCATCAAGCACATAAAAACAGTGGGTGCATTTGACAGTCCAAACAAAACCACTGTGAACTCGTAATGACCATACCTTGTTCTAAAGGTGGTCATGCTGATGTCTTCATCCTTTATTCTTACCTGGTGATATCTCGATCTGAGATCTATCTTCGAAAATATTTATGCACCTTTCAACTGATCGAAAAGATCATAGATCCTTGGCAGAGGATACTTTTTCTTGACAGTTACTTTGTTCAACTCTCTGAAATCAATGCACAGCCTCAACGTCCCATCCTTCTTCTTCACGAACAGGACCGGGGCACCCCAAGGTGACATGCTTGGGTGAATGTACCCCTTCTTCATAAGCTCTTCAAGCTGCAATTGCAACTCCTTCAGCTCTGGCGTACTCATTCTATAAGAAACTTTTGACACTGGAGCTTCTCCAAGCATCAAATTTATAGAGAAATCAATATCTCTCTTCGGAGGTAGTCCAGGTACTTCCTGGAATACATCTTCAAACTCTTTAAGTTCCTCATGGTATCCAATATTTGAGACTTCATCTCTGGATTCTTCCTCCACACGAGCTGCAAACAATTGACAACATTTTCTGTAGCACTTCTTCAGTTGCATTGCTGAGATTTCTCTAATAGTAACATCTCTAGGAATTCCTTGGACTATTTTATGATTCCCCTCCTCATCCAGGCATGTAAATTCCTTGTTATGATAGTCCAAGAGGGCATGGTGTTGGTCCAATCAATCCATCCCAATTAAATAGTCATAAGAGCCTAAAGGCAGAATATTCAATTCATCCTTTGTGCTCAATCCCTTCATGTCCACTAAACAGGACTTAACCAACTCAATGACTTTCCTCTTGGTTCCTGTAGCCAACTGCACTAACCAAGACTTTTCATGTTTGCTTCTTGATAAATGCAAACTTTCCACCACTCTAGGGTCTATATAACTATGGCTAGCCCCTGAATCAATTAAAATAATAAATGGTTGGTTGTTAATCATACCTTCCACTTCAATCATGTGCGCCTGAAATTCATCTTGCTTGTTGTCCAGGGCCGCATAGATCCTTGGCATTATATTGCCCATGTCCTCCACTATTTCATCTTGTTGAACATTATGGACATCTCTTGCTTTTCCATTTTTATGGGGACAATCTCTGTACTTGTGGTTCTCTTTACATCCCCGACACTGAATGGGCATCTGTCTCAGCCTTTCTTCTCCCACTTCAACCATTCTTGGTTCTCTAAATGATGGATGTCCTTGAGGACTATTTCTAAAAAAGGGAGGTTTGTTTCCCTTCTGCCTCTGTTCTTTCTTAAAATTCTTCTGGTCATCCCAAACCTTCTGAAAGGTAGGCTTTTCTCTTTGTTGTTCAAATAAGCACTTCACTCTTCTTATCGTTTCTTCCATAGTCTTTGGTTCATCATACTAAATCTTATCCCCAATAGGAGGCGGTAATCCACTCAGGTACCTATGAATCTTGACAGACTCATCTTTGATGAACGGAACATACTTCAGTAATTCCAAAAGCTTTCGTTCATACTCATCAATGGTCTTGTTGTCCATATTTAGTTCAAAGAACTCTTTCATCCTTCTATCGTAATATCTTTTAGTTAAGTATTTCCTCTCGAAATATCTCTTGAATTCTTGCCATGTGATGTCCCTTTCCTTCATGTGCTGCACCTGCACAAGTTTATCCCACCACATGGATGCCTTTCCCTTCAGTTTATACATTGCAATTCTTCCTTCTGCATGAGAGGAATAATTCTGCAGTTGGAAATATTTCCTCATGCCAAGAAACCATGTTTTGGCATCTTCCTCCTTCTTATGTTCTCCATCGAACGTTGGAGGCTTGATCTTGCTCATTTCCCCTTTCAATTCATCCATCCCAGATCTCCTGTGTTTTCTGGTAGGATATGGGCTTGAACTACTGTGTGATTCCTTATCGGAATGCTTTGGGGAGCGACGACGATGTCTGCTACCACTCCTTGATCTTCATTTTCTCTTAGGGGTCCTGTGACTCCCTGTTTTTCTTGAGTCTCTCTCCTTTTCCAATTTATTTTCTATTCTTTCCAGGCTCTTCAACATCCTTAAGTTGAATTCACCCTGCTTATCCTTGACTTTCATGAGCTTTCGACTATCGGCTTGGCGAGCCTGGGCCTCTCTCTACAATCTTTCAATGATTTTCATCATATGTCCTTCCTTATCCATCTCTTTTCCTTTCCCATTGGAGTTCGATCCTTCGACTCCCAAGTTGGCATCCCTTCCTTATCTTTCGTTCTTTCAATTGGAGGCAATCCACATCTCTTCCATTTCTATACTCAGTGTCAATTCACGGCTTTCCTGACACTCGTTGAACTCTACACACACATAACGTGCAGTCCACCGAAGTTTTTCAGGCCTTAAACTCTTAATACAACTACAACATTCATAAACCAATGCGAATTAGAAAACGTTTTGATTCCACAAATTTTCTGAGCTCTGTTTGGCTCTGCAATTTCTGGTGATAGCCCCCATTTTCTTAGTCTCCAACCCATGCGTCCATGTGTCATGACCAAACGCTAAACCACTAGGTGTTACCCGGATTTTTCGGCCTTCAGAAATTTTTAAGGCACACAGAACTATCTCCCAGAGTTTCAATTACTAAATTCATGAAATTGGGTGGATCAACGGTCCACGTTTACTCATCCTCCAAACGATGAAATCCAACATGGTCTTTCCGTCATCAAAGTTTTCAAGATTTCAGGATTTCTGGGCTTCAAGGTTTTGGGTTTTGGGGTTTTGGTCCCGGAGGTTCTCGCACTCACTTCCCTCTCCAACTCCTGACTCCCGAACTTGCGATCTCTCTCCACTTGGGCCCATAGCACAGTTGTCTCCAACCATAGTGGTGACATGCGGTGTACCTAATAAGGTCCAAGTTACCTTCAATGACATCATCAAGTCCCATCATGCTCACTTTTATTTTCGACCCACTGGCATGTGGTACACACCCATGTGTACACTTCCATCTCAGTGACGTCAAATCAACCCACTACTTAGGCTCTTCATGATTTCGGCTTCGGTAGTTTGTGTTTCTGCACAACTCACTTTTCCCAAAGCCGAGATCCTGAAATCACGATTTACTCTCTGCTTGATCCAACGGTCAAGATCTTTTCCCATATCTACAGTGTAGATCTTTTCGGATATCCTTCCGGCACCTTCCCTAGATCCAATGGTCGTAAGGGATCTCCTTTCCTCCGATCAGATCCAATGACTCTAACACTTCATGCATTGAGCTCTCTCTCTCCATGGTCAATTACCACGTTGGCTGCAGTTTAATCTGTCGCTACTCCTCCTGAGCTTCTTAACATAGCCAAGTAACTCCTTGGCCCTCAAATACATTCTAAGGTCTGAAATTAGTCCTCCAAACACAATTTCTTCTCAAAACCTCGATCCAAAGACCACTTATCCGAACCATCCAGGCTCAACGTTGAAACTAGGCTCTGATACCAAACTGTAACGCCTCCCCAGCCTAATCCCACTGGCCGAGAAAAATGCTACTGTGAAAAACAACATCATTCTCATACTTAATTAATCACATGCATTTAAGTCATATTAAACACATTTAACTTAGAGTAAGCACAAGATTATTGCTAACATAAATAATCCTTGGCATTAACAATAATTCATATGCACAACAGAATACATGATACATATAAGCATCACAAGCATGCAAAACAAAATATTAAGCATAAGTTGATACTTATCTTTGAAACCGTGGTAATTCCACCAACCACGTCCAGGCCTTCCACGAAACTCCCAGCCTTAGACCACACTTCTCATCATTCTCAGCAGTGGGTCACCCCCGAGCTAGGACTAAGCTCCACCCAAGGCAAGGAATCCTAGTCTAGGCTGAGGTTACAAGAAAAACTGCACAGAGCAATCGGAAGGATTCTCTCCAGGAGCCTTCTTACGCCCACTACTCATGGACTCTCATTACCCACATGCCTGTTCCACCCGGGAGTATACACCTTCACAAGCATAGTCCATCAGTGCTTCACCTCCCTCTCTGGGTCTCAGTAACAGGATGGATCAAGAATTCTCAGAGCTTCGTAGCTGGTGTTGGACTCTCTCTGGGAGAAAACCACTTCCCAACAGACTCTCTCACCTGGAGAGAGAGCTGCTCACAAGCCTGACAACCTCCCTCTTCAACTCCATTCCAACACAAGGAGGACAACAACAACGGTTCAACATTCATTCACACAGGGATGACAGCAACAACAGTGGATGGGTATGGCACCACAAACAACAATAGACCACACTAAAACATGGCATGAATAAGGCGATTAACCAGGTGTCGGGTTCCTCAAAAGACACAAAATGACCCACGAATGAACTGCATGGTCACAACCTCCCATAGCCATGACACCACATGGCTCAGACAAATACGGAATACTCAGACCTCCTAGAGACGCGGATTAGTCTGTCGGTTTTCCCACGGGTTTCAAGGTGTGTGACCAGGAAAACAATGCAGATGCATGCGCAGAGGAAAAACAGGTCCAGACGGGCCTCACGGGAACTCAGGCGGAGGATGAAAAAATGACTGAACCCCCTCCATGGCTGACTTTTGCAGTTTTTAACTACATGTGCCTAGGTTGACACATGTCACCCATGAAGTTCCATGCACTCCATCAGCATGCGTTTCCTTTTTCTAGGAACTTAGGAAAAAAGTATATATTTCACATGGATTTTGGAATAATATTAAAATACTATTCCCAAGGACTTAATCCCCTAGGCTTAGCCCCCTAGGCTCAACACTTAGCCTCTCTTTCCCACCTTCCAGCCCCCAATCCCTTACCCACTCTATGGAATCTTAGTCCCCCATCACTCATTCATCGTGGTTGGTCTGCATGCAGCGGTGTTTATATTTTTATTAATGTTTTGCATGATTACATATACAAAAGCAGGCTCTCAGCCTTAACACTTAGGCTCTCCGGCCTAAAAACACATAAGCCCACTAGCTTATATAAACTTGGCTCACCAGTCTATGAAACATAATTACAATTCATAATGCAAGCTGTATACATCATAGACATGATTTACATCAGGGCTCGGCCTTGGGGACATTACAAGAAACCTCTATGTCATGCAAAACCCAACGCCTTAAGGCGTTACAAAACCAAGTACCAACACACATTACAATGAACAACCGCCCACATTGGGAAGCACAAACTCCGACCAGGTTATCATTCTCCTCTATCCATCAGGGCGCGCAATGATCCCATCATAAGGAATCATGTCATCACAAGACGATAGGTGTGATGGTAACCCTGGTGCAGCATAACACATGTAGACCAATAACCCCCAAAAAAATCAACGTGCTAGGAGATCGAATTAACTGACAAGAAGACTACACCCACGCACTCAAGCAACAAATCAACAAGACACAAGATGACATCACTCAAATTTATATGTGCAAGCTATTAAACGAATTTGCCAACAAACCATAACCCATTATCCGCTAAGCATGATGTCTAAGTGTGAAGGAGTGAACTATTATAATTTTTATCATTATCATAAAAGTTATCACAAACATGAACTAATATATGTGCTTAACAAAATCAAAATATGCTTGTCAACAAATATACATTGTCCATTAAAATAAGTGAACTACTTAACATTAAAAAGTGATCTGCGGTGCTTATTAAATATTCAACATTGTTGACTATATTATTGTTGTCTAAACTATTGTCGTCTAACTACGTGATACTTCTATCTAATATATTGCTATATTATTGTTGTCTATAGTAACAAGTCTCTAGATGATTCTATTGATAAACTGTTAATAATTATAGAGATATCATTGGGTAAATAACCATAATTATTTGATAAATAAATATCGTTGTGTAATAGAATTTACCATCGACAATAGTTAAAATGCTATCCATGATATTAAATCACAATCCATGATACTATCAATCATTACAACACAACAATTACACAGTCATGAACATGGCCATTACACAGTCATGAACACGACCATTACACAGTCATAATGCAACTTTTAATTGTGAGTCAAATAAATTCGTTGCCTACTAGTAAATGATATTGTATCTAAATGAAAAATGTGGCCAAGCAATCCATATTGTTGTTTATGAATTGGGTAACTAGTTGTGTAACCTGGGCAAAATCGTTGTCTAGAATTTTACGTTTAGAGCATGTCTAAATCATTGTCAGGAATTTGTGTGGGGTTTAAATTCATGTGTGTTTTAGCATAAAAAAAACGTAGATTTTTTTACCATTAAAGAATCAATAAAATACATGATTTTCTATCAGAAATATATAAGGTCATTTTCTATGAGATACGTGGTAACGTTGTCCATTAATACCTGATTTGCAGTTTATAAAATATGATAATAATCAAATGTTATCTATCTAACAATAGGATACATATTCAAGCAATGTCAATGTATAAAAATGTAGTCAATGTAAATGTAATTCACAAAGTAAATAAATGATAAAGTTGGCATAAATATATATAATTCACAGAGTTAATCTAAGGGTTTAATAAATCTATCATTTAACTCTATTTTACAATACATGGAATAAAAGTTGTCACTTAAATTTGGAATACATGGAATAAACGTTGTCATGGAATACATTGAATAAAAGATGTCATGGAATACATGTAAACTAAATTAATTGAAGTCCATGTTGATTTCATTAATTACTTGGAATCGCAGAGCCAATAAATGTTTAACGCTGTCATAAATATATATAAAATCGCAAAGGTGAAATCGCTAGAATTCTTGGTGCAAATTCTATGTAATGTGGCATGAAAATATGTTGTGTCAAGTGCCATGAATGCTTAGAGTGAATGTTGTGCAAGGTGCCATGAAATCATAGAGTGAATGTTGTAAATAAAAGAGAACTGAAGAGTAACATCTTGGGGAGGATGCAAAGATTCTACCAATCCAAGTGTTGGGGTGTATCATTAAAAATGCAGAGAATAAAATGCCATCCAAAATGCAGAGTAATAAGGCTAATCGTTGGGAGAAATAAATAGACCATACGCAGAGGTTTTTCCAATCAAGCACTAGGTAAATCGTGAAATAAAATTTGTGTAGAAATTTGTTGTGTAATTGGCAATGAGCCAAGATGAGAGAAAATTAATCAACACAAAAAAACAGATATTGGGCCTTCAAAACTCATAGGTTGTCAATCCAAAATGCATAGATGAACCAAATTTTAAGAAATTAAAAGCGTTGAGAAAATTGGAGTTTTAATCAATCAAGACCCAGATTTTAGTCAAAGTTTATTCATAGGAGAAAAAAGCAGAGATAAGTAAGGGATAAACAGTTGGGAGAAATTTATCCTTCACTTATTATCCATGCATAGGAAAATAGGTCATTTGAATCTATATGTCTTTAAACACCGGAGTGACGACCGTCGATTTGGCTCCTAGCTGACTGCTCAGGCACGAACTAATAACTAATGGGATAAGGAACGAAAGATAAAATCACAAATTCTTCTTCGTAATAATCAATAAAAACAAACACAAAGAATTCATTTCAATCAGAGTTTGGTTTCACTAAGGGAAATCAATTCAAAATACAACGAGCATAAGGTTGGTGTGACTTTAAGTTCTTGATCATAATACGTTGAATAAAACATAATCCTTAACAGAGTATAAGTACAGTATTGAAGGGGTAGGAACAATATTAAAATACCATTCAAAATATACACATGCATACCGTAGCCAAATGCGAAATCTCTGAGTCGTTCTCCTGCGCACACTCCATCTAGATCTTTTTTTCCAACCGATGTGACCTCACCGGTACCTCCTAGCCAATGCTAGGGGTACTCTTCTTCCATCTGAGCCCCCTTAGCCGCAAAGGGGCCACACACACAATACCAGAGAACTGCTACCACCCAGCTTTCTCACAAGGTCAAGCTACCACTTGTTACCCAAGTTGGGTATCCCAACTCCCACAAGAGAATTTCATTCAAGACAAAACTCAGCAACGTAATGTTACGCAAGAAGATGAGATCCATACTCCTCATCTTCCATCCTTTTTATAGAGTTTTAAATTAATTAGTTTCCCAATTTCTCATTAAATTCCTTTTTCATTTAATCAATTAGGAAAAACCTTCCCCGTACACATGTCGTCTGATCCCCTAGTTGCACTAGAAAATTAATTTTATTAATTAATTAATTATTCTTATTTCCCTCACCTGCCTAAAAGCATTCCTAAAAACCCTCCTAGGTGTCCAAAAATTCTCTTACACTTCTTAAATGACTTATGCCTTACTTAATTCCTAGTTGAGTTCATAATTAGAAAGTTCCAAATGCAAGATTCTTTAATAAGTTAGACATTCAACATTTTCTATACATTTCCCCTTTTCCTTAAGTTTCCCCCTTTTTCTTTAAGTTTCCTATTTATTTTAAGTTTCCCCCTTTTTTCCTTTTTAACTAAAAATCAATTTAGCAAGTGTAGATAAAACAACTATTTACCCTTTTTCTTCTTTAATTAAAAATTAATTTAGAAAATGTAGATGAAACAACCATTTACCCTCTATTTATTTTTAACTAAAATTAAATTAGTAAAAATAGATAAAAACAACCATTTCCCCTTTTTCTTTTTAACTAAAATTAAATTAGTGAAAATAGATAAAAACAACCATTTCCCTTTTTAAAATTTTATTCCTCCATTATAATTTTGACTTTAATAAATAAATTTGAATTTCTTACCCCCCTTCTTGTTACATGTTTATTTATTTATTATTATTATTATTATTATTATTATTATTATTATTTTGACCACATGTTCTACTTAGACCTAGATTTTAATTTCACTAGGTTGGGTGACATTTTTATTAGGTAAAATTGTTTTTAAATCTTACTTATCACATCATTCATTTTAAGGCCAGCTAGGTTTATTCACTTACCAGTTAAAATCGTGACATGCCCTTTAGAACGCACTAGGTGCTCCAAGGGTGCCACTCGCCTCTTTCCATTTTCCTTGTGCGACATGCCCTTCAAGATGCACTATGTGCTCCAAGGGTGTCACTCGCCTCTTGACTAACTTGGTAGACATCAAACCCCTAGAGTCAATAATCCATCAAGTGATCCACTGGGAGACTAAGGGCCTCTAAGGAATAAGGCCCCTGCCTTATTGCGCACCCCTTAGAATCATCGTGAGCGACTATCACATTCTTCCCTCACGACATCATGGGTCTTCTCGAACTAGTTAATCGTTAACCTACAGTTTGAGCCACGATGAGAGTGCTAGTAGGCTATGGCAAGGATGCTACCACACCTCTCCCTCAAAGTCTCTAGTTGTCCTACGTGACCCCTCTACTCCATATGTGAGTCTGGTCGGCAAGCTATCGTCACCATGCATCGATCAATGAATCATGTCAACAATAATAATCAATAATCATAACATCTAATCATATGTACATATGTCATATCAACAACAATCAAACCCCAATAGTCCACTCCCTGAATCGATTCGGAGTCCAAGGGGTTTCATCGATGCCTTTTC
The DNA here is from genome assembly GCA_009831015.1 of Picea engelmannii. Classification (NCBI taxonomy): domain Eukaryota; kingdom Viridiplantae; phylum Streptophyta; class Pinopsida; order Pinales; family Pinaceae; genus Picea; species Picea engelmannii. The sequence goes on from ML788417.1 coordinate 604,359, forward strand.
ATCCTCAATGTCCAATTTCCTGCACACTCAGAAGAACCCAGTCAATCAAAATAACATATCATCATATCCATAATATCTCATAATCATAATCAAACGACCAATAGTATAATAATATGGATCACTTGCAAGTAAGTGTCCTCAAAGAATAAGTTTGCTCACTACGTGCAAGAGTGGGATGTTACATACACCCCCTCTTGGTTTAAAGTTCATCCCAAAGTTTCACAGTATATAGGTGTCGAAATGAAGTGTATCACGGTATCATAAGTCTATTTATCAAACAAAAATGGAAATTCCTAGTGCATATCATATGCATCCTCCCAGGTCGCCGAGTGTGGACTATAGTTGTCCCACTAGACCTTGACCTAATCTATTGTTCAACGTCGTAGTTGTCAAATGCGATGGTCCAGGATGCGGATTCGCTCAGCCATGAGTGAACCCTCATTAGATACTTGCAAGGAACTCATGTCAATAACATGTGTATGATCACTAATATAATGTCTCAAAATAGATACGTGAAAAACCTCGTGCATACACCTCAAAGAATCAGGCAAGGCTAGTCAATAGGCCATGGGCCCCTTCCTTTCCGCAATCTCGAACGTTCCCAGGAACCTAGTGTTATCACTCCAAGAGTCACTCCCAGACTGCAAATGAGAGTAAGCTTGGTAACATAGAAATAAAAATGCTTGATTGGTTTTTTGGATTAAGAAGAAGAAAACAAGGAAGGGGAAGGACAGTAAGCTGTTGTAAATCAATGATGGACCATTGGGCTATGGAGTCAAGCAAATACCCTGCTCATTAAATGAAATCAATATGAATATTAGATAAAGGTTTATTGAATAGAGGAAGAAAAATGTAATACAAAGAAGAACATCCATAAGGCATAGATCCTCTCTGCATAAATGAATTCAAGGTACTTGAATATAAACAGTGACTAATAGGCAAAATACATCAGATCCTTAGATGCTCAAGAATCCATTAATCAAAGGAAACCATGATCCTCAAGGTGTACAATTCATTCAAGTAAGAAGACAAATTGGGAAAGAAAATAAGAGATACAATCTAATAACACATATATCATTAACCTTCAATAACATAATTTTTTACAAAAACAAAAGCCCCTCAGGGTTACAATGATCACAGGCAAAGTGCCTCCTACAACTCTCTCATCTCTCTTGCTCATGAATCCAACTCTTCTCCAAGAGATATATCCTTCCTTAAATAGAAAATAGCATCCAAATAACCTGAGGTCGAATCCCATCTCCTCCATTGGATTCTAAGCCTTGGAGATAGGTGGCAACAGTCAAAGAGACAAAAATCCAACAAACTGTTGATTTTTAGGAATTTGTTGGAAGTCATTAATAAATTGTTTCCACCTCATGCATGAGGCCTTTGATGGAGATAAATATTATGTGAAAGTGTCCCTTGATATCTAAATAATCCTTTAGAATTCATTCGAACCCTCCTTGACATGTGGCAACCTCCCAACAAGGCGAATATGAAAACTGTGATCGCTACAGGAAATTAGTACGCAACGCCATTGTGCAGAGTATGCAGTGCCTACTTCTATATCCAATATCTCTCAAAACAAAACACATTTTGAAAAACTGAGAGAGGTTTTTGTTATTTGGAATGTTATGAACAAAATTTTCCTCCAGTTTTCAAAAATACCTTCTCAATTGTTCACAATCAAATTTTTAAGTTAATGACTCAAAACTGGTAAAATAACTCTGCACAATTCGTTTTCTGCCAGAATATTACGCAATTCCTATAGGTAGCGCCACTGTGTTGCGTATGTGTGTCAGTTTAGGTATCATTGTAAAAAACACAGCGCCTTCAATCTTGAACATGTGCAGAGTAATTAATTTCCTTTCATGATATCAAACCCCCTTTACTTAGATGCCTTGGCAGTGCAAAGAGGTAGTGTATTTTACCACTGAGGGAACTAGTATTTAGCAAAAATCCAAAACTCTGATAGTTAGGCCTATTCTAGATGAGAATTATTGTGCTAACACCTAGGAGAAAGTTTAGCGCCCTTTCCAAACTTTTTTGAACTCTTATGTAGTTTCACCCGCAAGAAGACTCGATCACCAACTTCGTAACTACGGTCGACACGATGCGCATCAACATAACTCTTTGGTCGATCCTGCACTTCCTTGATCCTTTATCTTATTATTTTCATTTTATATTCCATTTATTGGATCACTTATGGTCCCACCAAGACCCTGTCCTCAAGCAAATCCAAAATCAAAGGCGTCTTACATGATTGCCCGTAAAGAAACTTGAAAGCGCCATCTTAATGGTGCTTTGATACTTGTTGTTGTATGTGAATTCTACCAATGGAAAGAATTATTCCCGACTCTTTTGTTGGTCTATAATATCCTGCTCTTGCTCGCACTGAGAGAACTTATTCTTTGAGGAAACTTGTGTGCAAGTGATCTAGATTATTATACTATTTGGCATTTACTTATGATTATGAGGCGTTATGGATTGATGACATGTTACTTTGTTGTATTGACACAGACAAGTGCTATTGACTCGATTTTCCTGAGTGTGAAGGATTTTGGACCTCGAGGATGTAGAGGCATCAATGAGACCCCTTGGACTTTGGATCATGTCAGGGAGTGGACTATTGGGGTTTGATTGTTCTATATATGACATATGTGCATATGATTAGATGTTATGATTATGGATGCTATTTTTACATGATTTGTTGATGATGCAGGTTGACGATAGCTTGTCGACCAGACTCACATGTGGAGTAGAGGGGTCACACACAACTACCAGAGACGTTGAGGGAGAGGTGTAGACAACATCCCTGCCACAGCCTACTAGCACTCCCACCATGGCTCAAACTTTAGGTTAATGACTACCTAGTTCAAGAAAACCAACGATGTCATGAGGGAAGACTGCAATAGTTTCTCAGGATGATTCTAAGGGGCTCACAATAAGGCAGGGGCTTTATTCCTTAGAGGCCCTTAGTCTCCCACAAGATCACCTGGTGGAGTATTGACTCCAGGGGTTTTTGATGTCTACCAAGTTAGTCAAGAGGCGAGTGGCACCCTTGGAGCATGTAGTGGGTCTTGAAGGGAACATCACGCAAGAGAAACAAAATGAAGTGAGTGACACCCTTGGAGCACCTAGTGCACCCTGAAGGGCACGTCACGTTGTTAAAAAAATAAATGAATAAACATAGATGGAATTAGAATGAGTAACGTGATAAGAAAGATTTAAAAACAATTTCCCTATAAAATGTCGCCCAACCTCAAAAATTAAAATCTAGGTAAGTGATACTTGTGATAAAAAATACATATTTATAAAAAAATAAAAATAAAAATAAATAAACAATAATAATAATAATAATCATTAATCATGTGACGAGAAGGGGGTAAGTGATTCCATTAATTTATAAAAAAATCTTTTGGGGGATAAAATTTAAAAAGGGGGGGAATGGGGAAATAATTGTTTTGTTACATATGCTAATTAAAAATTTATTAATTAAAAATAAAAATGGGGAAAAAGGTAATTTTCTACATTTCCAATTTTGATTTTTAAATGAAAAGGGAAAGAGGGAAATTTAAAAGAATTAGGAAATTAGGAAAAAACAAGAAACATAAAGAGAAAGGGAAACATAAGGGAAAAACATAAAGACTAACTTAGTAAGGTATTTTGCATTTAAGAACATTCTAAATTGAACTCATCTAGTGAACTAGTAAGGGGGTAAGTCCTTAAAATGTGTAAGGGAATATGGGGACACCTAGGAGTGATTCTAGGAATGTTTTTAGGTGGGTGAGGGAAATAGGAGTAATTAATTAATTATTGAAATTAATTTATGGTGCAATGAAGGGGATGGGTGACACATGTATGGGGAAGATTTTTATGAATTAAATTATTGAACATTAAATTAAATGGGATTTTGGGAAAGTAAACGACTTACAAACTCTATATAAAGAAGGTAGGAGGAGGAGGATGCATCTTCGTTGTTATGCGTAACGTCACACTGTAGAATTTCATACTTGACTGACTTAGCTTGTGGGAGTTCGGATATCCATCTCGGTGAGGAGTGGTAGCTCAGCCTTGCGAGGTGAGATGGGAGCTATTTGTTCTCTAGTTTAGGGAGTGTGGCCCCTTTGTAGCTCAGGGGGATAAGGGGGAAGAAGAGTACCCCTAGCATTGGCTGGGAGGTATCGATGAAGTCTCATCGGTCGGTAAGCAGGAACTGCACAGAGCACGTGTGAAAATGACTCAAAGAGGAAGACTTGGGCTATGGTACGCTTGCTTGATTCTGCATGGTAGATTCGTATTATATCTTACGCTTTCAATTTTGTATTTTGAATTGGGTAAGGAAAATGTCTGACTTAGGATTTTAGTCGAGAACTTAATTTCCCCATAGCCTTAAGCCTGTTGCTGGACTTGTTCCCTTGGCATTCGGTCCCTGCATGTTGTTGTGACTGTCCTTTGGTTTTTTTTATTGTTGTGAAAAGTGGTGTTTTTCATCCTCATTCCTAGCTCATCAATCCATGCCTGAGCAGTTGTCTAGGAGTCGAATCGATGGTCGTCACTTCAATGCATAGCGACCTATAGATTCTAGTGCCCTACTTTTCTATGCGTGGATGATGAGCGAAGGACATGTTGCCTAGTAGTCTACCCCTATCGATTGTTCTTGGCTGATTGATGATCATTGCGCCTTCTTGTGTTGAGTAATTCTGCCATTGTTATCATTCATATCCCCTAATAATTAAACTCTGTGTTTTATCATTTTATTATGACGACGATTTACCATTTTACTTGATTGTGATTTACCCTTGTACAGTCAACGATTACCCTTCTTCTATTGATTGTGTTTGATACCCAAATGTGTGTTTACCATGAGAATGTTTTCATTTTTTTATATGAAATGACAACCAGCGTTTTAATGAGAGCCAACAATTTTATATTCATTATTTATATTCACAATTTATATTCAGGGATTTTATTTATTCACAGTTAAATGATGGGTCAGCGATTTCTCATGACACCTAGACCACGATTTTTTATTACTTGCTTAGTGAATTCCGTCACTCTTGACACAACAAAATTGTAATGTAGAGGCAGCAATTTTGGTGATATCTAGACCACTAATTTTTGTATTACTTACCCAAAGATTTTCATAATCTTTAGACCGTGTTTTTACTGTGCAACGGTGGTGTTCCATAGTGTAAATGGGTAGCATAGTTGGTGTTTTTGTTGTGTGAATGATGGTGTTCTATATTGTAGTGGTGGTGGTTTAATGGCAGAAAATTCCCCTTGATGTTTAGAAATGTTTTTATTTATTATGTCGGCAATAAATATTTGACAGCAATCTTATAATACAGATGACAACAAATTGTAATAAGTGGGACTGACTTGTTTGATTGGGTAGTGAATTCCCTCTTTATAGACAGTGTTTCCTATTTAATGACATAAATTTTGGCTGAGTGTGATGGCTTGAATGGTAGTAGTGTTCACATTTCTAGACAACGAATTTACGCATATTTTGATTGGACATGCTCACTGCTTGTTGCATGGATTCCCATTTTTCTCAGTAATTATGGCCACCCTCGATAATCCTTGACCAGGTGTGGATATTGCTTGCTTCCAATGGGGATTTGGGTCACTTTGTTATTTGGAATAATTCTACATTGAGTTCCTACAGAAGAACCACATCAATACCTTCAACCGCGCACTCGGCCTGCATCTAAGACAACTCATATGATCGGTGGTGTTAAATATATTCACTTTCTGTAAATAAAAGTATTATTCCATTACATGGAATGATATCTAATACACCTTATTAGCTCTCTATCATTGTCTGTATCATGAGATTATAGCCCATGGATGATATTGATTCATCATATTGTGTTGTGACTCTAGTGAAAGCTTAGATTTCCTTATCCAACTTGATCAATCTTTATCTTTGTTCACCGTTAACTAATCAATTCCATTCCTCTTGTAATCATCTCACACTAGATGCATACAAGTTGTCTTTTCAGGTTGTTGGGTACATCGATTGATAGGCTAGGTTAGTTCAAAATATATTAATTAAATACATAAATAAAAATATTATTCCATTACACATAAATTGACAGTGAATGTATTGTTGCTCATCTCTTTATGGTTGTCAGTAAACGATATTGCTTTTTACCTAGCGATTTCCTGTACACTTTTGATTATTACAAATTGATTTTGGATTTTATTGGTTATACATTGATATATATATATATATATATACATTGATGATTACACAGCTATCAAATTTTCTTATAGTTGACAATGCTTCTAGATATTCTTTAATGTTATTGGCCTTCTAGATATTGGATTTCTTTAATGCTATCATGACTGCTAATTATTAGATGACAACTTGATAGTGTTATGGGTTAAAAATGAAACGTTATGATTGATCATTAACTCACATATTTTACCCTAAACCACCACAATCAAAATTTATTGGAATAGTTGATATGTTGTTATTCTAACGGGTTCATATTTTAAATATTAGCGATTCAGAGTCATGCATCAAGGTCAAGTATGTACCAGAATTATGGAGTTAGATAATTTGTAAAAGAACCTAATTAATTAAAGGGCCTTATGTTATATCGTACAATTATTCATCCTCACTTCCTTGATTTATGATGTTTATTTTTTAATGATATTCATTAGTGTTGAAATCTCACTTGGAGATCGATGGATTAGGGGATGGATCCAACCTTAATAAATAAATTGGGAAGTTAACTCACATGAAATATCCTTGGGATATCTAATTTTAATAATAACAATTTAGATAAATCAACAAGGGTGTATTTAGTTATTTAAATATATATAATAATTAAATAGCGTTAATATTATTCCTAACATTGAATGCCTATACTTATATAAAGACTGTTGCAGGTACCTGATGGTGTCTTGTCTAATAATTAGGGTCAATTGCATCATGTCCAGATCATTTTCGATGCAATGGCATAGCCTTGTGCCTTAATGTGAATTGAAATAGTGGTTGGTCGTAGTTGTTTCACCTCACAGGTTTTCCTTATAGGAAGCAGACATTCTTCAGATAGCTATGCAACTTTTCTTGAATGATGTCACCTTGCATCATGTCGAATTATTTCTTAGGGGTGTGGGTGTAGTCTTCTTGTCTGTGGTTGGGCTCCTAGAGCGTTGGTTCTATCTTGAGTCCTTGGTCCAGATAGGTTATGTTGCACTAGGGTTATTATCGTGCTTATCACCTGGGGACGACATGATCCTTGATGATGGGATCATTGCACGCCCTAAGGGATAGAGGCGAAGGATGACTTGGCTGGGGTCTATGCTCCCATGTGAGCGTTGTCGATCATTATGATTTTTCTCATGGCGCATGGCTTGAACGCCTTCATGCATTGAGTTGCATGCCATCGAGGTTCTAGTTAACTTTCCATCAAGGTCTTTGTGTCACGATGGGTATGTTTTCCCTTAGCTTTTAGGTGTGGTCATGTTTGTGTCAGGCAGGTAGTCATTTCTATTTGACACTTTATGCAGGTTTCACCCAGATGCTCTTGCACTAGTGCATCGAGTCTTAGTTGTCTGTTTCCTTTTTTGTGGGCATGGTGCTCGCTGTCAGATGTGTTGTTTAGTTGTAATCGTTTTTGTCATCCTATTAAAAAAAAAAAATGTAGATTTTTCTTCGTTGGTAGTCATAACGAAGGGGTCATTACATATGGTATCAGAGCGGGTTCAACCCTGCAACTGTGGATTGCTAGGATTTCCACTACAGTAAACACGTGAGTATTAACTGTTGTGTTAATTAAAAACCTTAACATGTCCATATGGTGATCGCATTTTGAGGACGCCTCAGAGGTTTGCAACGTGCTGTCGTGGAAGGAGGTTTGACGCCTCCAAAATTTCTCGCACCCTCAAAGTCAAACCCCCAAGGGGAAGAACAAGTCCTTGGGATGGATTCTCTTGTTGTAAGGGATGATGATGGTTTGAAAAGGTTGTTCCAGGTAATGGAAAGGGCCTTCATTCACCATCGATACTAAGATGAGGCCAGGGCACCTGTACCCTTGAGGGTCCACAATGTTCCCTAGCTAGTACTGTTAGCATCCACCAAGAACTCGAGAGAGTTGAAATCTCGAGTCCACGAGTGTCGCAGACGGCTATGCCATCGAGTCACAGTTGTAGGGAAAGGCGTTGTGCTTCACACTTCTCGATTACGACCTCCAGCATGAAGGTATGCATGGTGGTATTTCAAATTAAGGGGAGCGTTCTTCTATGGCGGAAGACACTCCTACAAAATTTGAACATGCCCATCAACAAAATGTCATGGGAGTTGCTCGAGGAACGGTTCCAGGAGAGGTATCTTTCTGAGGAATTCGTTGAGCGTCATCTCAACAAGTTCGACGCCTTGCGACAAGGCAGTCACATGGTGCCTAAGTACGAGGCCCATTTGGAGTTGCTTCGGTATGCTCCACACCAAATTACCCAAAAACTTAAGGTAAAGAAGTTCAAGTTTGGCCTTATTGTTAGAATTCATCTTCTACTTTAGGTACCCAGAATACTGGACTGAAGAAAGTGTGCTAAACTGTGGGGAGCCACATTACCAGCATTACTGCCCAGAGGAAAGGGTCAGAGCATTTAGATCAGTCAGACCCACTACCGTGGGAGTTTTTGGCAAGGCCCATTGGATTCATGAAGTGGTGAATAACTGCCAAGAAGAGAACCAGTTGAATTTGCTCAAGATGTCAGGTACCATTGCTAACCAAACCATTATATTTGATAGATCTCAGTGCTACAGAGAGTTTCATCTCTGGTGCAGTGCTAAAAAGTACTAAGGTAAAGGAAATCGAGCAAGTTGAGTTTAGCATTGTAGAGATGGCTTCGAGATCCAAACAGAAGGTTGGAGGAAAGGTTACAGGTTGTACCCTTAACCTGGGAGAGTTCATCACCAGGGCCTACCTATACGTCATGATCGGTATGGACTGGTTGGAATCGCATGAGGCGATACTCAAATGTAAGACGAAATGGTTGAGCTTGGTCAATGATGAGGGATAGAGACACGTTATTGTAGGTTGGAACTAGGGAGTTTCCCTGAGCTTCATCTCTTCCTTGCAGCTACAAAAGAGCATGCACAAGGGATATAAGCTCTATGTGATCCTTGTGTTAAATGAAAAGGGAGTAGTATAAGGTCTAGAACACCTTCCGGTGGTGAGAGAGTTTGCAAACATCTTCCTGGAGGTGTTACCTAGGATGTTTTTGGAGAGGGAATTGGAGTTTACCATAGACCTAAAACCAAGGACTGAACCAATAGCGAGAATGCCTTATCGTATGTCAACCTCAAAGTTACAAGAGTTGAGAATGCAACTGAAGGAGTTGTTGGACCTGGGACTTATACATCCAAGCGTGTCACCGTGGGATGCGCCTGTTATTTTCATATGAAAGAAGGATGGGTCATGGATACTCTACATTGAATATGGTCAATTGAACAAGTTAATGATAAAAAATTAGTATCCGTTGCCAAGGATTGATGATCTTTTAGATCAGATGAAGGGTGCAACGATGTTTTCCAAGATCGATTTACGATCAGGGTATCACCAACTACGGATAAAGAAGGATGACGTCCCTAAGACCACCTTTAAGATGAGGTTTGGTCATTACGAGTTTACTATTTTACTGTTTGGACTGACAAACGCCCCAGGGGCAGTTATGAGTTTGATGAACAGGGTGTTTCGCGAGTACTTTGACAATTTCATCCAAGTATTCATTGACGATATTTTGATTTACTCTCAGATGATGGAGGAGCATGACAAGCACCTGCACTTGGTACTACAATGTCTGGGAGAGAACAAATTGTATGGGAAAGTGTCCAAATTCTCATTTTATCAATCAAAGATTCACTACTTAGGGCATGTCATCTTAGGCAAAGGTATCGTCATGGATCTAGCAAAGGTCAAGGCTATTATGGAATGGCCTACACCGACGAATGTCCCAGAAGTGTGTAACTTCATGGGTTTAGTAGGATACTATCGACGTTTTATTGAGGGATTTTCAAAGATATCAAATCCGATCACGGAATTGCAGAAGAAGAACAAGAAGTTTGTTTGGACCGAGAAATGCGCAGAATCATTTTGGAAGGCTCAAAGAGTTGTTGAAAACAACACTGTTACTAAAGGTCCCTGACATGGACGTGAACTTCTTGGTGTGCACTGATGCATCCAAAGAAGTCTTAGGCAGATTCTTGATGCAAGATGATCGAGTGATCGCTTATACCTCAAGGAAACTGAGAAGACATGAGGAGAACTATGTGACGCACGATTTGGAGTTGGTATCCATTGTTTATGCATCGAGATTTTGGAGGCACTACCTTATTGGATGGAAGCTGAACTAAAAATGGACAACTGTGGGCTACAACACATCTTTACACAAAGTGACCTAAACGCGCAACAACGATGTTGGTCAGAATTGCTTAGGGAGTGTGAGTTTGAGATTACTTACATAAAAGGAACAGTGAACCGAGTGGTATATGGATTGAGTCGGAGACCTCACACCTTTTCGTTGTTGCCTCTTCCAACAAATATACATGAAAATATTCTAACTTTAAAGCTCGATGATGACTAGTACCAGAGGTCTAGGATTTTATCAGACAAAACACAATGATGGTACCAAGATTTGAAGGACTTACATTTGACGACAATGGATTATGGAGATTTACTAATCGAATTTACGTACCACCAAATGACGAGTTGAGGAGTTTGATTCTAAATGAGGCTCACAGAGCGGTGTACATGGCTCACCCGGGGGTCACAAAGATGAGGGAATACCTTAAACCCTTATTCTTATGAAAATGAATGAAGGCATACATAGTCAACTATGAGGCCATATGTCTAGAATGTCAGCAGGTGAAGGCTAAACATAGACAACCAACAGGATTACTACAGCCACACGTTATTCCAGAATCGAAATGGGAGGTCATATCGATGGATTTCATCATTGAATTTCCATTGACGGTAAGGAGACACGACTCAATTTTGTGGTAGTCGACACTTTGACAAAGAGTGTTAATTTTATTCCTATGGACATGATGTATCATAAATCTAACATAGCTAGAGTTTTCATTAGTGATATTTTTAGGCTGCATGTCATACCTAAGAGGATTATATCTAATCGAGGATCGGTGTTTACTGGATGATTTTGGACTAGTTTCCAAGAGGCCTTGGGAACCCTACTTAACTTTAGTACTGGGTATCACCCAGAGACTGACAGGAAGACCGAACCAACCAACCAAACCTTGGAAGACATGTTTCACATGTACATGATGTACCAACATAAGTGTTGGGAATAATTCTTTCCACTGGTAGAATTCGCTTATAACAACAGTTACCAAAGCACCATTAAGATGGTGCCTTTTGAGTTTCTTTGTGGGCGACTTTTTTGAGTGCCTTTGAGTTGGGATCGGCTTGAGGATAGGGTCTAGGTGGGACCAAAAGCGATCCAAGAGTTGGAATATTAAATGCAAACTATAAGACAAAGGATCAAGGAAGCGTAGGATCGGTAGAAGAGTTATGATGATGTGTGTCGTGTCGACCGTAGTTACAATGTGGCGATCAAGTATTTTTGTGACTGAAACTGCATATGATTTCAATCAATTTTGGAAAAGGGGATAAACTATCTCCTAGGTTCATGGGATCCTACGATATTGTGGAAAAGTGAGGCACGTGGCCTAATGAATAACATTGACTGATTCTTGAGGCGTATGCACGATGTCTTGCACGTCTTTATTTGAGACATTATGATTAGTGATCCTACACATGTTTTGACTTGAGCACCTTCCAAGTGTCAGATGAGGGGGCGCTCATGGCTGAGTCGATCTACATTCTGGATCATCGCATTCGACAACTACGGTGTTGAACAATAGATCAGGTCAAGATCTAGTGAGACAACTATAGTCTACACTCGGCGACCTTGGAGGATGCATATGAAATGCACCAACAGTTTCAATTTTTGTTGGATAGATAGACTTATGATACTATGATACACATTATTTCGGAACTTATATACTGTAAAACTTCGGGATGAAGTTTATACCAAGAAGGGGTGTATGTAACATCCCTCTATTGCTTGCACTAAGCACACTTATTCTTTGAGGACACTTGCGTGCAAGTGATACGGATTATTATACTATTGGGAATTTTCTTATGATTATGAGGCGTTATGGATTGATGACATGTTACTTTGTTGTATTGACACAGATAGGTGTTATTGACTCAATTTTCCTGTGTGTGCAGGATTTTGGACCTCGAGGATCTAGAGGCATCGATGAGACCCCTTGGACTCTGGATCGAGTCAGGAAGTGGACTATTGGGGTTTGATTTTTCTATATATGACATATCTGCATCTGATTAGATGTTATGATTAAGGATGCTATTCTGACATGATTCGTTGATGATATGATGATAGCTTGCCAACTAGACTCACATGTGGAGTAGAGGTGTCATGCACGACTACCAGGGATGTTGAGGGAGAGATGTGGATAGCATCCCTACCACAAGCTACTAGCACTCCCACCATGGATCGAACTATAGGTTAATGACTACCTAGTTCAAGAAGACCCACAACTCCATGAAGGAAGACTACGACAGTCGCTCACGATGATTCTAAGGGACATGCAATAAGGCAGGGACCTTATTCCTTAGAGGCCCTTAGTCTCCCATAAGATCACCTGGAGGAGTATTGACTCCAGAGGTTTTTATTGTCTACCAAGTCAGTCAAGAGGCGAGTGGCACCCCTGGAGCATGTAGTGCGTCCTAAAGGGCACGTCGCACAAGTGAAACAAAATGAGGTGAGTGGCACCCTTGGAGCACCTAGTGCGTCCTGAAGGTCACGTTGCATTGTTAAAAAAATAAATGAATAAACCTAGATGGCCTTAGAATGAGTAACATGATAAGAAATATTTATTTAACGAGTAAAATCTAGGTAAGTAATACTTGTGATAAAAAATATATATTTATATAAAAATAAAAATAAAAATAAATAAACAATAATAATATTAATCATTAATCATGTGTAAGCGATTCAATTAATTTATAAAAAAATATTTTGGGGGATAAAATTTAAAAAAGGGGGAAAATGGGAAATAATTGTTTTGTTACATATGCTAATTAAAAATTTATTAATTAAAAAGAAAAAAGGGAAAAAAGGTAATTTTCTACACTTGCCAATTTTGAGTTTTAAATGAAAAGGGAAAGAGGGAAATTTAAAAGAATTAAGAAACTAGGAAAAAGAGGGAAACATAAAGAGAAAGGGAAACATAAGGGAAAAGCATAAATACTAACTTAGTAAGGTATTTTGCATTTAAGAACTTTCTAAAGTGAACTAATCTAGTAAATTAGTAAGGGGGTAAGTCATTAAAATGTTTAAGGGAATATGGGGACACCTAGGAGCGATTCTAGGAATGCTTTTAGGTGGGTGAGGGAAATAGGAGTAATTAATTAATTAATGAAATTAATTTATGGTGCAATGAAGGGGATGGGTGACACATGTATGGGGAGGATTTTTATGAATTAAATTATCGAACATTAAATTAAATGGGATTTTGGGAAAGTAAATGACTTAGAAACTCTATATAAAGGAGCTAGGAGGAGGATGATACATCTTGGTTGTTATGCATAACGTTACGCTGCAGAATTTCAGACTTGACTAACTTAGCTTGTGGGAGATGGGATACCCAGCTCGGTGAGGAGTGGTAGCTCGGCCTTGCAAGGTGAGATGGGAGCTATCTATTCTCTGGTTTAGGGTGTGTGGACCCTTTGTGGCTCGGGGAGCTAAGGGGGAAGAAGAGTACCCCTAGAGTTGGCTGGGAGGTACCGATGAAGTCTCATTGTTTGGCAAGCAGAAACTGCATGGAGCGTGTGGGACAACGAATAAGAGAAGACGACTTGTGCTACAGTACGTTGACTTGATTCTGCATGGTAGATTCTTTTTATACCTTACGCTTTCAATTATGTATTTTTAATTGCATAAAGAAAATGTTTAACTTAGCATTTCAGCCGAGAACTTAATTTCCCCATAGCCTTAAGCCTGATGCTGGACTTGTTCCCTTGGCAATCATTCCCTGCATGTTGTTGTGACTGTCCTTTGGTTTTGTTGATTTTTGTGAAGAGTGGTGCTTTTCGTCCTCATCCCTAGTTTGTTAGTCCACGCCTGAGCAATTGGCCAGGAGCCGAATCGATGGTCATCACATCGATGCATAGTGACCTATAGATTCTAATGACCTACTTTTCGATGTGTGGATGATGAGTGAAGGAAGTGTTTCCCAATCGTCTACCCCTATTGATTGTTATTGTTTGATTGATGGTCATTGCACCTTCTTTTGTTAAGTAATTATGCCATTGTTATCATTCCTATCCCCTAATAATTCAACTCTTTGTTTTATCATTTTATTATGACGACAATTTACCATTTTACTTGACTGCGATTTACCCCTGGATAGTCAACGATTACCCTTCTTCTATAGATTGTGTTCTATACCTGACTGTGTATTTACCATGAGAATGTCCGCATTTGTTTTATATGAAATGACAACCAGTGTTTTAATGACAACCACCGATTTTATATTCACTGTTTATATTCACAATTTATATTCAACATTTTTTTGTATTCACAGTTAAATGATGGGTCAGCGATTTCTGGTGATACCTAGACCATGATTTTGTATTACTTGCTCAATGAATTCCATCACTCTTGACACAGCGAAATTGTAATGTAGAGGAAATGATTTCGATGATATCTAGAACACTGATTTTTGTATTACTTACCTAGAGATTTTTGTAATCTTTAGACCGTGTTTTCACTGTGCAACGATGGTGTTCTATAGTGTAAATGGGTAACATAGTCGGCATTTTTTCTGTGCGAATGATGGTGTTCTATAGTGTAGTTGTGGTGGTTTAATGGTAGCGAATTCCCCTTGATGTTTAACAACATTTTTATTTATTATGCCGACAGTAAATATTTGACAACAATCTTATAATACAGATGACAACAAATTGTAATAAGTGGGATTGACTTGTTTAACTAGGTAGAAAATTCCCTCTTTATAGACAGCATTTCCTATTTAATGACAAAAATTTTGGCTGAGTGTGATGGCTTGAATGGAGGTAGTGTTCACATTTATAGACAGTGAATTTACACATCTTTTGATTGGACATGCTCGTTGCTTGTTGCATGGATTCTTGTTTTTCTCAGCAATTATGGTCACCCTTGATAATCCATGACCAGGTGTGGATATTTCTTTATTCCAATGGGCATTTGGGTCACTTTGTTATTTGGAAGAAGAATGCGTTGATTTCTTGCAGAAGAACTACATCAATACCTTCAACCGCGCACTCGGTCCGCATCCTAGACAACTCATATGATCGATGGTGGTAAATATATTCACTTTCTGTAAATAAAAATATTATTCCATTACATCGAATGATATCTAATACACCTTATTACCTCTCTTCCATTGCCTATATCGTGATATTATAGCCCATGGACGATATTGATTCATCATATTCTGTTGTGACTCCAGTGAAACCTTAGATTTCCTTATCCAACCTAATCAATCTTTATCTTTGTTCGTCGTTAACTAATCAATTCAATTCCTCACGTAATTGGCTCACACTAGATGCATAAAAGTTGTCTTTCTAGGTTGTTAGGTACATCGATTGATAGGCTGGGTTAGTTCAAAATATATTAATTAAATACATAAATAAAAAAATTATTCCATTACACAGAAATTGACAACGAATGTACTGTTGCTCGTCTCTTTATGGTTTTCAGTAAATGATATTGCTTTTTACCCAACGATTTCTTGTACACTTTTGATTATTACACAACGATTTTGGATTTTATTGGTTATACATTGATATATATATATATACATTGATGATTACACAACTATCAAATTTTCTTATAGTTGACAGTGTTTCTAGATATTCTTTAATGTTATTGGCCTTCTAGATATTGGCTTTCTCTAATGCTATCATGACAACGAATTCTTAGATGGAAACTTGATAGTGTTATGGGTTAAAAATGCAATGTTATGATTGATCATTAACTCACAACTTTTACCCTAAACCACTGCAATCAAAATTTATTGGAATACTTGATATGTGGTTATTCTGACGGGTTCAGATTTTAAAGATTAGCGATTCGGAGTCGTGCGTCAAGGTCAAGTATGTACCAGAATTGTGGAGTTAGATAATTTGTGAACGAACCTAATTAATTAAAGGGCCTTATGTTATATCATGTAATTATTCATCCTCGCCTCCTTGATTTATGTTTTTCATTTGTTAATGATATTTGTTAGTGTTGAAATCTCACTTGGAGATCGATGGATTAGGGGATGGGTCCAACCTTAATAAATAAATTGGGAATTTAATTCACACAAAATCTCCTTGGGATATCTAATTTTAATAATAACAATTTAGATAAATCAACAAGGGTTGATTTATTTATTTAAATATATATAATAATTAAATAGCGTTAATATTATTCCTAACACTGAATGCATATACTTATATAAAGACCATTCCAGGTACACGATGGTGCCTTGTCTGATAATTATAGTCAATTGCATCATGTCCATATCATTGATGATGCAATGGTGTAGCCTTTTTCCTTAAGGAAAATTGAATTAGTGGTTGGTCATAGTTGTTTCATCTCACATGTTTTCCTTGTAGGAACCAAACATTCTTCGGATAGCTACGCAAATTTTCTTGAATGACATCACCTTGTGCCATGTCAACTTGTTGGATAGGGGTGTGGGCATAGTATTCTTATTTGTGGTTGGGATTCTAGCCCACTGGTTCTATCTTGAGTCATTGGTCCAGATAGGTTATGTTGCACTAGGGTTATTGTCGCACCTATCACCTAGGGACAACATGATTCCTTATGAGGGGATCATTGCGTGCCCTAAGGGATAGAGGTGAGTGATGACTTGGTCAGGGTCTATGCTCCCATGTGAGTGTTGTCAATCATTGTAAGTTTTCTCATGGAACATGGGTTGAATGCCTTCATGCATTGATATGCGTGCCATCAAGGTTCTAGTTAACTTGTTGTCAAGGTTGTTGTGTCGGGATTGGGATGTTGTCCCTTAGATTTTAGGCATGGTCATGTTTGTGTCGGGCGGGTATTCATTTCTCTCTAACGCTTTACGTAGGTTTTGCCTAGATTCTCTTGCGCTAGTGTGTGGAGTATTAGTTGTTTGTTTCATGTTCTACAGGCGTGCTGCTCTCCATCAGATGTGTTGTTTAGCTGTAATCATTGTTGTCATCTTGTTTAATATATATATGACATGAAACCTTACAATATCCCTGATGAAAACTCTAGCTATGTCAGGTGCTTGATATGTCGTATGCACAAGAATAAAATGAACACTCTTCATCAGAGTTATGACTACCACAAAAATTGGGTTGTGTCTCCTTGTCGTCACTGGAAATCCAACAATGAAATCCATCAAAATGACCACCCATTTTGATTTTGGAATCACGTGTGGTTGTAGTAATCCTGTCGGATGTCTATGTTCAGCCTTCACCTGCTAACATTATAGACATATTTCCATGTAGTTGACTATGTTTGCCTTCATTCCTTTCTACAAGAATAAGGGTTTAAGGTCTGCCCTTATATTCATGACTCTTGGGTGAACCATGTACATGCCTCTGTGATCCTCATTTAGGATAGAACTCCTCAACTCGTCATTGGGCGATATGTAAATCCAATTTTTAAATCTCAATAATCCATCATCGTCAAATATAAATTCTTCAAACCTTGGTACCATCATTGTGTTTTGTCCAATAAAATCCTTGGTCTCCTTGTACCATTCCTCGTGACGCTGTAAAGTTAGAATCTTTTCATGTAGATTCTTCTAAACAGGCATCACTAAAAAGATGTGTGGTCTCCGACGCAACACATCCACCACTCTGTTCACTATACCTTCATGTAAGTAATCTCTAAATCGTACTCGCTAAGCAATTCTGACCAACGTTGTTGTCGCGTGTTCAAGCCGCTTTGCATAAAGATGTGTTGTAGTGCACAATGGTCCATTTTTAGTTTGAATTTTCATCCAATAAGGTAGTGTCTCCAAACTCTCAAGGCATATACAATGTCTAACGACTCCAAATCATGTGTTGCATATTTCTCCTCATGTCTTCTCAACTTTCTCGAGATGTAAGCGATCACTCGACCGTCTTGCATCAAGACTCTGCCTAAGCCTTCCTTCGATGTGTCAATGCATACCAAAAATTATGTGTCCATGTCTGGGACATTTAGTATCAGTGTTGTTGTCAACAACTCCTTAAGCCTCTGAAATGATTTCATGCATTTCTCGATCCAAACAAACTTCTTGTTCTTCTTCTTCAATTATGTGATCGGATTTGCTATCTTCGAAAAACCCTCGATGAACCATCGATAATATCCCGCTAAACCCATGAAGCTACGCACTTCAGGGAAATTCATCATTGTGGGACATTCCATAATATCCTCTACCTTTTTTGGATCTACACTGATACCTTCACTAGAGATGGCATTCCCTAAGTAGTGAATCTTCGATTGATAAAACAAGCATTTAGACAATTTCCCATACAATTTTCTCTCTCGAAGACACTGTAGTACAAAGTGCAAGTGCTCATCATGCTCCTCCATCATTCGAGAGTAAATCAAAATATCATCAATGAATACTTGGACTAACTTGTCCAAGTAGACGCAGAACACCCCGTTGATCAAACTCATAAATACCCCTGGGGCATTCGTCAGCCCAAATGGTAAAACAGTAAAATCGTAATGTCCAAACCTCATCTTAAAGGTGGTCTTAGGGATTTTGTCCTCCTTGATCCACAACTGGTGATAACCTTATCTCAAGTTGATCTTTGAAAACATCGTCGCACCCTTCATCTAATCAAACAGATCATCAATCCTTGGCAACAGATATTGATTCTTGATTGTTTCCTTGTTCAATTGATGATAGTCAATGCAGAGTATCTAGGACCCATCCTTCTTCCATATGAAGATAACCATCGCACCCCATAGTGACACACTTGGACGTATAAGCCCCATGTCCAACAACTCCTTCAGTTGCATTCTCAACTCTTGCAACTTCGGGTTCAACATCCGATAAGGCATTCTTGCTATCGGTTCAGTCCCCAATTTTAGGTCTATGGTAAATTCCAATTCCCTCTCTGATGACATCCTAAGTATCTCCTCATGGAATACGCCCACAAAATGTCTCGCCACCGGAGGGTGTTCTAATCCTTCCTCTACTCCCTTCTCATTTAATGCAAAGATCACATAAATCTTACATCCCTTGCGCATGCTCTTCTGTAGCTGCAAAGAAGAGATGAACCTGAGGGAAACTCCCTGTTTCTAACCTACAATCACGCCTCTCTGTCCCTCATCATCGACCAAGTTCAACCATTTCATATTACAGTTGAGTATTGCCTCATGCGATTCCAACTAGTCCATACCGATCATGACATCATAAGATCCTAAGATCATGACGTACAGGTCGGCCCTGGTGACAAACTCTCCTAGGTTAAGGCTACAGCCCGTAACCTTCCCTCCAACCTTTTGTTTGGCTCCCAAAGCCATTTTTATGAAGCTAAGCTCATCATGCATTTACCTTAATTCTTTTTAGAACTGCACTAGAAATGAAACTCTCTATAGAACCTAGATCAATAAAAATACTAAGGGTCTGGTCAGCGATGGTACCTGACGTCTCAAGCAAATTCAACTGGTGCTCTGCCTTGCGGTTGTTACCACTGCATGAGTCCGATGGGCCTTGCCGAAATCTCCCACAGTAGTGGGTCCAGCTAATCCATATTCTCTAGTCATCTCCACTGGGTAGTCACGTTAGTAATGTTGCTCCCCACTTGTCCAATACCCTTTCTTTGGTCCAATACTCCTAGTACCTGAAGTAGAAGATGACATCCCACCGACCTAGAATCTTGGTATGTTCTGTTGAATAGGCCTAAATTGTTGTTGTTGCAGTCAACGTTGTTGTTGGTGTTGTTTTCCTCAGTAATGAGTCAATTGTTGAGGTGTTGGTCACTAAGGTGTAGTGAAAGTGGATCCTCTCTGGAAGCCATGATATCCTGGTGAATTCCTAGCTGGTGTCTAATGCTGGTACGCACTATATGACACATGCCCTGCTGATATCATTGGAGTCCTTCTCTGAACCCCGTCGATAATCTCCTCCTCTACTGTGAGGGCCTTTTGAACGACATCATGCAAGGTCTGAGGCATCAGAATCCTAACCTTTGCATGAATGATGAAATTAAGGCCAAACAAGAACCTGTTGACCTTAAGTTTCTCGGTATTCTGGTGTGGAGCATACTGAAGCAACTCCATAAAATGGGCTTTGTACTCAGGCATCGTACGACCCCCGTGTAGCAAGGCATTGAACTCGTTGAGTTGATTCTCAATGACCTCCTCTAATAGTCTCTCGGAACCATTCCTTGAACAGTTCCCAGGACATGTCTTCGACGGCCATGTTCAATTACGACAAGAGCATCTTCCACTATAGAAGAGTGCTCCCCTTTAGTTTAAATACCACCTTTCAAACCTTCATGTTGGAGGTATATTCACGAAGCGCAAAGCACATCACCATATTTTCCAACCATGCCTCGGTGGCTGCATCATTCGGGGCACCAAAGAACTCAGGAAATTTGACCTTCTTGAGTTTGCGGTGAATGCTACAAGTACTGGCCAGAGTGCGCGATGGACCCTCAAGGGGTGCCAGTACCTTGGCCTCATCTCTGTCCAAACGGTTGATCAGTTCCTCAAACATCTACTGAAAGGACCTCATCAGCCCAACCACATCACCCATCGGTATTTGTTCCTTCCTGACAACTTATTCATCTCCCTAGGGATTAGACCCCTCAAGCGTGGATGCTACTGGTGGCGTCGCTCCTCCTCCCCTAGCACCCCATCATCTACCTCCGCTGCATCCTCTAACCATTATTACCTACACAATTATAAATAAAATTAATTAGAAACCTTATAATCAAAAATCAAATCAACGAAATTCATAATGATCCCAAGTCACGGGTCGATCCCGCTCTGATACCATATGTAACGACCCCATCATTACGACTACAAGCGATGCAAGCAAGTACAATTTTTTTTTGTTTGAAGCAGGAATGAAACAACGACGATAGTGAAACAATACAACTTGATGATGAACACAATGCATGGAAATCAGGCAACAGACAACAACGACTCAACACACTAGCACATCATGAAATTGGACGAAACATGTGATAATAAAAATACAGATAGAAACGACTTCCTTCCCGACACAAGAAAGACAATGCCTACAAGCTAAAGGACAACATCAACAACCCAACATAGTGGCTTTGACAACTAGGAACTAGAAACCTCTACGTCATGCAAAACCCAATGCTTTAAGGTGTTACAAAACTAAGTACCAAGAACCATTACAATGAACAAACGCCCACATCGGGAAGAACAAACTTCAGCCATGTTATCATTCGCCTCTATCCATCATGGTGCACAATGATCCCCTCATTAGGAATCATGCCATCATAAGGCAATAGGCATGAAGGTAAACTTGGTGCAACATAACACATATAGACCAATAACCCAAGAAAAATTCAATGCTAGGAGACCGAATTAACTGACAAGAAGACTATACCTATGCACCCAAGCAACAAGACACAAGATGACATCACTCAAATTTGATTGTGCAAGATATTAAATGACTTTGTCAACAAACCATAACCCATTATCCATTAACCATGATGTCTAAGTGCGAAGGAGTGAACTATTATAAATTTTATCATTATCATAAATGTTATCATAAAGGTGAACTAATATATGCACTCAACAAAATCAAAATACACTTGTCAACAAATATACATTGTCCATTAAAAAATGATCTATGCTACTTATTAAATATTCGACATTGTTGGCTATAGTATTGTTGTCTAAATTATTGTTGTCTATGTACATGACATTGCTATCTAATATATTGCTATATTATTGTTTTCTATATTAACAAGTCTCTGGATGATTCTATTGATAAACTATTAATAATTGTAATGATATCGTTGGGTAAATAACCATAATTATTTGATAAATAAATATCATTGTGTAATAGCATTTACTGTCGACAATAGTTAAAATGGTATCCATGATATTAAATTGCTATCCATGATACTATTAATCATCACAACACAACAACTACACAGTCACGAACGCGGCGATTACACAGTCATAATGAAACTATAATTTCATTTTCAGTCAAATAAATTTGTTGCCTACTAATAAATGATATTGTATAGAAATGAAAAATGTGGCCAAGCCATCCATATTGTTGTTTACGAATTGGGTAACTAGCTGTGTAACTTGGGCGAAATCGTTGTCTAGATTTGTGTGTTTAGAGCATGTCTAAATCGATTTTAGGCATTTGTGTGGGGTTTAAAGTTCATTTTGTTTTAGCATAAAAAAAATGCATATGTTTTTACCATTAAAGAATCAATAAAATACATGATTTTCTATCAGAAATATATAAAGTCGTTGTCTATGAGATGTGTGGTAACATTGTCCATTAATACCTGATTTGCAGTTTATAAAATATGACTAATAATCGAATGTTGTCTATCTAACAATAG
The DNA here is from genome assembly GCA_009831015.1 of Picea engelmannii. Taxonomy (NCBI): domain Eukaryota; kingdom Viridiplantae; phylum Streptophyta; class Pinopsida; order Pinales; family Pinaceae; genus Picea; species Picea engelmannii. The sequence continues at coordinate 627,011 of ML788417.1, forward strand.
GATACATATTCAAGCGTTATCAATCTATCAAAACATAGTCAATGTAAATGTAATTCATAGAGTAAATAAATGATAAAGATGGCATAAATATATATAATTCGCAGAGTTAATCGAAGGGTTTAATAACTCTATCATTTAACTCTATTTGCCAATACATGGAATACATGGAATAAAAGTTGTCATGGAATACATGTAAATTAAATTAATTGAAATCCATGTTGTTGTCATTAATTACTTGGAATCGGAGAGCCAATAAATATTTAACATTGTCATAAATATATAGAAAATCGCAGAGGTGAAATCGCTAGAATTCTTGGTGCAAATTATGTGTAATGTGGCATGAAAATTTGTTGTGTCAAGTGCCATGAATTCTTAGGGTGAATGTTGTTAAAGGTGCCACAAAATTGTAGCGTGAATGCTATAAATAAAACAGAATCATAGAGTAACATATTGGGGAGGAAGCGGAGATTCTACCAATCCAAGCACTAGGGTGTATCATTAAAAACTTAGAGAATAAAATGTCATCCAAAATGAAGAGTAATAAGGCTAATCTTTGGGATAAATAAATAAACAATACGCAGAGCTTTTTCCAATCAAGCACTGGGTAAATCGTGAAATAAAAACTGTGTAGAAATTCGTTGTGTAATTGGCAAGGAGACAAGATGAGCGAAGAATAATAAACAAAAAAACATAGAGATTAGGCCTTCCAAAATCATAGGCTATCAATTTCCAAAACACAGAGATTCACCAAAGTTTAAGCAATTAAAAGAACTGAGAAAATCATAGTTTTAATAAATCAAGACGCAGAGTTTAATCAAAGTTTACTCATAGGAGAAAAACGTAGAGATAAGTAAGGGATAGATAGCTGGGCTAAATTTATCCTTCACTTATTATCCATGCACAAGAAAGCAGGGCATTTGAATCTATAGGTCTTTAAACACTGGAGTGACAACCATTGATTCGGCTCCTAGCCGACTACTTAGGAACAAACTAATAACTAAAAAGATAAGGGATGAAAGATAAAAGAACAAATTATTCTTCGTAATAATCAATTAAAAAAAACGCAGAGAAGTCATTGCAATCAGAGTTTGTTGTCACCAAGGGAAATCAATTCAAAATACAACGAGCATAAGACTGGGGTGACTTTAAGTTATTGATCATAAAAAGTTGAATAAAACATAATCCTTAACACAGTATAAGTACAATAATGAATGTGCAGGAACAATATTAAACTACCATTCAAAATATACACATGTGTACTGTAGCCAAATGTGAAATCTTTGAGTTATTGTCCTATGCGCGCTCCATCCAAATCCTACTTGCCAACCGATGTGACCTCACTGATACCTCTTGGCCAATGCTAGTGGTACTCTTATTCCCCCTGAGCCCCTTGAGCCATAAAGGGGCCAGACACAGAATACCAGAGAACTGCTAGCACCCATCTTGCCTCGCAAGGTTGAGCTACCACTCGTTACCCGAGATGGGTATCCCAAATCCCATAAGAGAATTTCAATCAAGACAAAATTCAACTGTGTAACATTACGCAAAAAGATGAGATCCATACTCCTCATCCTCCATCCTTTTTATAGAGTTTTCAAGTAATTAGTTTCCCAAATTATCATTAAATTCCTTTTTCATTTAATTAATTAGGACAAACCTCCCCCGTACACATGTCGCCCCATCCCCTAGTTGCACTATAAAATTAATTTTATTAATTAATTAATTATTCCTATTTCCCTCACCCACCTAAAAGAATTCCTAAAAATTCTCCTAGGTGTCATAAATACCTTACACTTCTGTTGGAAGTCCTACACAATTTCTCTATTTGAATGACAAATGACACTTTTTGTAGCTGCCTTCACCTCATCTTGTAAATACTATCATTTGGAGATGATTACTGGATTATAAAAAATGTTCATTAATTCTTTAAAATTTGCATTTTCGTTTTGTTTCATGTTTGATTCATGACTGAAAGCATGAATAAAACATGAAAACATAGTTTCGTATTATATTCCTATTCAAAGCATTCTTTTAAAGGGTCATTGTGCTTGTATCCATTCTATATCTAACACTTGAGTGACTTACCTTTTGAATGTTTTGACTATGGATATGATTTCTATGTATTTAGTTGGTTTGAATTTGATTTGTTTGTGTTGATATATTTAAACCCTTTGCAAATTAATGCACAATTATCGTACCTTTTACTTAATCTTTTTTCTAACAGACTAAATTAATAACCTTTTCATTATGGGTTGAGGGTTTTTGTCATGCTCTGTATGTGAGGTTTTCATTACCAAGAGTGCTCAAGCCTCAATGACCGAACCCTTGATGTTCATATTATGATTGCATAGGGGTTTCACTTGGTTTGTTTTCATTTTATCCACTCAAATTTGTTCCTTTTACTCCTGTCATCTAAACCCAGAGCTATCTTGAGTCAGCCTTGTTATAGACCAATCATATTTTTAATGTCTCATGTTGTGTGAATAGAGCCGAATGGATCTAAAGCATTTCTATCTCATGATGATGTAGTCGAATATTTAAAAGGTTAGGGTTGGGATGCCTTCATCAAAAGGTTTGAAGGGTATAACCTTCATGTGGCTAAGGAATTTGCGCAGATGTTTGATGGGTATAGGCAAAAAATTGGAGATATCCAGTTGGAGGTAACTGAAGAGTTTGTCAGTGAAGCTATAGGGATTCCATCCACTGGTTACAAGTGATTCAAGAACTCGAAAATCAAAGAAGTTCCATGCAGCCTCTTCATGACCTCCAGGAAAATCTATTGTTGCGAGAAAGGTATCCATGTTTCATTGATTAAGCGTAGGTGGCATGGTCTGCTATTGATCCTTAAATAGTTTGTGACCTGTGCGGGTCGTTATGGTCTATTTTTTCTCTATCATATATGGTTGCTTATGCACTTCATAGGTTTTCATTTGAATGTGCATTCCTATTTGCTAAGAAGCCTGTACACGATGTCTAAAAGGTATAAAAAACAAAGTCTCAACTCTAGTCTTTTCCACCACGTCTTGATCAAAATTCTATTAACTCACCACTTGACAACCATAGGCAATTGTTGGGATGTATTTTTAGCGAGAAATGGTTTTGTTTCTACCATTCCTATAGAAGGCCCTAATTCGGGTGAACCATTGGCGAAAAAACAATTTGACACTCTGAATAATGAGCCTGATGCAAACCCTCTGGACAAGGTAATGCCCAGTCAATCCCCAAATGAGAAACAGGCTATTAGTTTTGAGTTGAATGATCCTCCTATGCCTAAATTGGATACCATCCATAACTCCACTGTGAAACCTTGTGTTGATGAATCTCGCAAACAGTCAAAACAAACACACACAGCGTTAGGGTTTCGAAATAAAAGAGTTGGTCGGATGATTTCTAGAAGTTTAATAAATCAAACTAAACCTCATTTGATCTCGATCAAACCGATCGAGGTCAATGAGGTCTCAGATCCCAAAATTGAATATTTCCTGGAAGAAGAAGATCTAGATTGTCAAAGATCTGATCCTGCTCAACGATATGAATTTGTTAATAATATTCCACCATGTCTCAAGGGAAACAATGGGTTCACTGGTATTAGGATTGGTCAAGGGAATATAACATGTAATGTTGACACATCCAAACTTGATTGTACACTTCGCCAACATATCGCTCCTCCTGCGCAATGTGAGGTCTTCCTACATTGGATTGAACGATATTATATTGATATTCCCATCCTCCAAGATCAGATTAAAACACTCACAGCTCACAGTGAATTACTGAGCAAAAAAAATCGTGACCTCAGAGAAAACGAGGAGAGACAAGCTAAACGTCTTAAGAAGACAGGTAACATTATGATAAAAAATGCAGACAGTGTTAATGCCATAATCAATTCCGAGTTGTTCCGATCATGTTTAGCCATTGGTTGAAATGGTAAAATGGTTTTTCCCTCTTATTACATTCATGTTATATTTTTGAATCAAATTGGTTTAAAATTAGATTTATTTTACCAAGATAAGACTGGCTACAAAATCTTTCGATTATGCAGCCAAGTCATTTTTAAATTAAAAAAATAGTAATTAGTTATTAATAAATTATCTAACTTGTTCATGTTTCGTTTTCAGGACATGGTATATCTTGATGCTGATTTTCTGAGGTGGAACATTTTCGATTTAGATGATTAGTATCTCTCTCATGTTTATTTTGTAAAGAAAGAAAAACTTTATTAAATTTTGAAAATAAACAATTCAGTTATGAGTGGTTGTATGCCCTCCATTCTTATAATATTTTGATCTCATGAGATATGATCCTATCCTAGGAGATAGGAAGATGAGATCTCAAAACACTTTAAATACTCTGCATTTCGTAAATGAAGGCATCTTATCCTGTAACCAATTATGGACGAACGATTTTTCAGGACTTAATGGAACAGCGTACAACATTTTGGCTTTAGTCCATTGTGAATGTTGTTTCATTGATGTTTTGTTTTCTTTAATCTTGGGATATTAATATGTTGTGTAGATTTAGTCTCAACGACATGTTATGTTCTATGATATTCATGATATAGATGCCATTCATGATTTGTTGTTCCAGATGTTGTGGTTGTGATCATCATATCAATTCTCATATCAAGATTTTTCTTTGATGTTTAGTTAATGAATGAAATGAATGTATTACGCAAAGATTTCTCTGATTGTAATCATTTGCAATTATAATATCACAGAATTAATATGCGTTCCCTATTCTATTCTTAAATCTCAGCTGCCAATACATTCTTTGAATTTATTCAAGAAAAATTCAGTATAATCCCATTGCAGATTTCTTTCACAGGCAGGGCAGCTGGATGCTCTTGATTCATACAGAGGCATGGATACATTTAACAAACTAATATCAGGTTATCTTCTCTTCTTTTAATTTCTTTCATTTTATGTATTAGTGAAACATGAAAGTTTAGATCAACTTTGACCATCTGTACATCTTTGTTTCATAGTTTAGTTAATTCAAGTTTTGTTAGATTTATAATTAGAAAATAGAAAATATTCAATGTGCTTTCTTTATCTACTTCTCAAAAAACAATCATCTTTACATTAATTTTGTAAGTTTCCATTAAAACTTCCAGCCTGTAAATTCTATCCATTAGTGATATTTTTATGCTTTCTTTCTTTGCTTAAATACATTTATGATAATTATATCAGAGTATATGTATATATTATAGTTTTAACATTAATTAGTTTATTCCCTTTCCTTATTTTAGGACTTTATATTGGCTAACGGAGCCATTAAACTTTTCAAAACAAGTTACACCAAACGGCATGGGTTATTTAGACAACCCTGGACCGGACTTGTTATTCCAATTGACGGCCTGTCAAATTTGTCCATCAACAAATGGTGCTAGAAGGAAGGCCTGATTTCAATTGATGGCACGTGGAATTCGTAAGACTCCTCCCCCACACACTCGCTCCCCTATCGTAACGCCTAGTTATTCAGACAACACTGTTACACTTGAAACAACAACTACCTCAAATGATAATCTTGATTTTCCCAATGAACCAGTGACACCATCTCCTCAAGGGCCGACGTATAAGAAATTGTTCGTCAGTCACTTATAAGGAAACATAGTGCCTTGGCCTGTATCAGACAACATGGTAGGCCACTTAATCAACCCTTAGATTTCTATGATATCAGAGAACAACTTGAAGGCACTAGTCTGCTTTTAAATCCTTTAGGAGATAATACTACAGATCCTGTCGAAACACCTACTCTCGGAGTTGGAGGATATGGCATCCCACCTTCCCCACTTGGTTCATCTCCATCCTCTACGAGAGGAGAGTCATCTGACGAAGGCAATTCCTCATCTAAAGCATCTCAACCTTAGACACCACCAACACCCATGGAAAACCAAAACAATCCTGCAAGACCTTGGCTCGATCAAGATGTCGTGGTTGTACCTGGACCTCAACACCCGTTGCCAAAACACCCATAGAAATGGTTGCCGAAATTTGATCTGGATTCTAAGAAATCTATTGAAGATCACATAAAAAAGTTTATGTTGGCCATTAGACTTCAAAGTGTAGAGAATGAAGATGTAGTATGTAGACTCTTTCCTTATACATTCGAGGTAAATGCCTCCACATGGTATTTCGCCCAATAGCCCCAAACCATTTTCTCCTAGGATAAGTTTGAAACCTGTTTCTTAGAGAAGTTTGGAGATGATAAATCGCTTGAAGTCTTAGTTATGGAGCTCTACAGCCTAAAAATGAACCCTAAAGATAAATTAAAAGATTTTAACCAAAGATTTCTTACGTTAAATAATCGAATTCCCATAGATTCAATGCCCGTTGAAAGTATAATTGTTGCATATTACACCAAAGCTCTACACAACAACATAGAAATTTGGGTCAAAAGGTCTAAGAAGAACACACTACTGGAAGCCTTTGAGGAGGCAAGCCAAATTGAAAAGGATATATTAAGGTTGAAAGATAATCTCAATAGTGAAGCTGAAACAACTTCATCCTCTAAAAGTAAAATAGAAATACTTACTAAGCCTCCCCAAGCCAAAAGTCATCCTGAAACTTTAGACTTAGAAAGATTGCAGAAATCTTTCCAAAAACTATCAAATCAAGTCGTGGACTTGAAGAGATCAGTCGAGGAGGCATACTCAAGCAAAGGAAGTTTTAAACCTCCTTTCAAAAAATATTTTCCTCCCAATCAGCCAAATCCGACCACTAAAGGTCTCAATTTCGAAAGCTTGCAGTACGCTTTGCAAACTATTCTAGAAGCACATGATAATCCTACTTCTCCCCCTCCTGAAAGTTCTAAAGACATAGTTGAGGAAGAAGTACTGGAAGAATAAGATTCATCTCCCAATATCTTCGGCCATTTATCTGACAGTATTTTCCAAGCAAACTTTGAAAATTTCCGTCCTTACAACACAAGAAGCAAAACACAGAGCAAACCTTCTTCTGAAGTGAGTAATAATATGCCTCCAAAACAGTCGAAACAAGATGAAATAAAATAGAGTTTAGCAACCCCATTTTTAGAATATGACTTAATTGAAGATCTGAAAAAACTAAGGGCTAATATTTTTGTTTTCAAGATTTTGAAATTTCCTCTTGTTTTGTAGAAAATGCTTCAAAGTATCACAGAAAACAGTAAGAACAATGATCCTAGCAGCAAGAAAACTGCAGAAATTATTTTTAAAACAACTAAAAAGATCCCTGCTAAAATGACATATGAACCTTCGGATAAAAGGGATTTAGCTGAAAAAAATGTATCAAATGTAGATAAAACAATATGAGGGACAGCGGCAAAAAATCAGCAGAATTTTGTTGTTAACACTCGTAAAAACGTCCCTCCTTTCTTATTAACTTTTGAAATTTTCAATAGGAATGTACATAATTGCATGGTAGACTCTGGTGCATCATCAAATGTGATGCCTTTATCCATTTGTAAAAAAATCAACGCAGAAGTTCAACCTTCTAATCTCAAAATCATTCGGCTTGATCGGACGAATGTTAAGGTAATCGATGAACTTAATAATGTTCTGGTTAGGTTATCTTCTAATCCTAAGGTTCACCAAATTATTGACATCCCTGAAGTCTATGGTTTTTTTTTAAGCAGGGATTGGTCCGAACAACTGCATGGTTACTTTGCCACTAATTGGTCTCATTTGTGGCTACCAGAAAATGGACATCCTAAAAAAATTAGTATAAATCGTGAACGCTATCTCAAGCACATCGTGATGGATATAAATGATGCAAACGAACCATTTACTGCATCTCCTAATTCATTTGAAATGCAGGGAATGAACACCTTCTTTGGTAACTTCATGATCGAGATTTCCCCTTTCACTAATCCTGGGTAACAATCAGAACTTATGACCTGTACTCAGTGATCAGCTTCACCAAGTGTATCAAACACTGTCAATGAAGCTCAAATCTGGTCGTTCTACTTTGACGGATCCAAATCCAAAGATGGAGTCGGTGCGAGATGTGTACTCATAGATCCTGCAAGTAATAAAAATTTCATTTTCTGTTGATTAGAGTTTGAATGCACTAATAACACCATCGAATATGAAGCACTTTTACAAGGGCTTAGGAAAGCTTTGGATATGGACGTATGAAATTTAATTATTTTCAGTGATTCAGAAATCGTGGTCAAGAAGGTAAGAAACTCTATACACTGCTTGTCACCACATCTGAAACGTTACCAAGCTGAGGTATGGAGTTTAATGCAAACATTCTCAGCATTTAACATAAATTTCATTCCTAGACTAAGTAATTTGGAGGCTAATATATTGGCTAATGTTGCTTCTAAACTATTTCCTGCAGACTGTCTTTCTCCTAATGCATTTTCAATCGAATTGTTGTTCAGACCGTCGATCTCAGACAACATCACCAATTGGAGAGTGTTCGACGATGACCATCAGATCATCATCTTCTTGCATATGGAGGACACCTTCCAAGGTGCAGTCACTGATGAGGGAACTCACGATGAAAACCTCTGCAACTTCATGGTAATATCATATCCTAGATCTTTTTAATAGACATTCGATATGGTAAAATATATTCCCATATCCGTTGTAATACTAGAGAATTTTTATGACTTGCATGCTAAGTTTAGAGGGTTACTTAATTGTAAAATGAACAGTTCTTCTTTGACTTATGAGACAGTAAATTTAGGGACTAAGGAAAATCCTCAGAATATTAATTTGGGAATGGGATGCTTCAAGCAAGAACGATTTGCCTTTATTAAATTGTTTAAATAATTTAAAGACATTTTTTCCTAGACATATGATGATTTGAAAACATTTGACCCTAATATAATACAACATGTCATCCCCATGAAACCACAAACTCATCCTTTTCAGCAAAAATTAAGAAAGATGTACCCCAAATTAGAACCCATTGTCAAGAAAAAACTGAATAAACTACTAAATAAAAAGATAATTTCCCTGGTGAGACACACACAACGGGTATCTAATCTAGTTCCTGTAAGGAAGAAAAACGGTGAAATTTGACTCGGTGTTGACTTTCGTAACTTGAATCGAGCGTATGATAAAGAAAACTATCCCGTTCACCCAATGGAACAAATCCTTTAGCAGGTATCTGGTTTAGAAATATTATCTCTGCTAGATGGTTTTTTGGGATATAACCAGGTCCTCATGTCTCTCCCAGATCAGCTCAAGACCACTTTTCTTACCCCATGGGGGACTTATGCCTACAGGAAGATGCATTTTGGGCTCATAAATGTCGAGGCCACTTTCCATAGAGAAATGAACATTGCCTTCCGTGGTCTCGTAAATCAATCAGTAGTGGTCTATCTTGATGACGTTACCATTTTTTCTAAAAACAAGAAAGATCACTTGTCTCACCTTAGGGTTGTCCTAGAACGATGTCGCAAGTATGGCATATCTCTCAACCCTAAGATATTAGTCTTTGTGATAGATCAAGGAAAATTACTTGGGTTCATGGTATCCAAAGACAGAATGATTATTGACCTAGAAAGAACCCAAGCTATTTCTAAACTCTCCCCTCCCTCTTCCAAAAAATCCATGCAATCCTTTTTAGGAAAAATTAACTTCATCAGAAGATTTGTCCCAAGTTTCTCAGAAATGGTAAGGCTTTTACAGAATTTAATTAAAAAGGATGTTAAGTATCGTTGGGGACCCTAAGAAAGTCAAGCTTTTGATTATATTAGAAAAGAAATAATAGAAGCTCCTTCCTTGATGAGCTCGGATTTTTCCCAAGATTTCACTCTTTACACTTTCGCCTCTGATCGATATTATGTTGTTGTGTTGACACAAATGAATGATGAAAGAAATGAAATACCCATTGCCTTCATGAGCTCAGCCTTCAAAGGAGCAGATCTAAATTACCCAACTAGAGATCAACAAGTGTATGCTATTTTTAAAGAAGTGAAACACTTTCGGTCATATCTGCTGAAATCCAAAACTAAATTCATTGTCCCTTACCCCGCTGTGAGAAAATTGTTAGTAAAAAAGGAATTAGGTGAAAAGTGGGCAAACTGGATGACATCCTTACAAGAATATGACCTCGAAATAACCCCTACACAAATTGTTAGAGGTCAAGGCTTGTGTAAACTAGTCGCTGATTCAGTTAAAGAACATGAAAGTCAAATTAACACTCTAACTATAAATCAACACAATGGAAAAGAAATCATTTGTTCACAAGTTGTTGCTAATTCTTGGTATGATGATATCAAATTTTATTTAACACATGGATCTGGGCCTCACTATATTTATCCTAAAAATAGAAGAGCACTAAGATTAAAATATGCATCTTTCCAATTAATAAACAATGTATTGTTTCGAAAGAATTTTGACGGTGTTCTTATGCATTGTTTGGAAAAAGATGAAGAAGAGAAAGTACTATATGAACTTCATGCAGGTGAAGCTGGTGGAAACTTCGGTGGAGACACCACTTCTCACAAAGTTTTGAGAGTTGGGTACTATTGGCCCACGTTATTTAAAGATCCTCATGCTCTGTGTCGTAAATGCATAATCTGCCAAAAGGTTGTTGGACGAGTAAAAAAGGAGGCATTCCCTTTGCAGCCTGTTACTATAGATTCACCTTTTCAGTAGTGGAGTCTTGACATCATAGGACCAATTAACCCTTCTTCCTCACAAAAACACAAATATATCATTAAAACAATGGATTATTTTACCAGATTGTCCAAAGTTGCACCTTTAAAAGTGGTAAACACGAATCAGGTAATATCTTTCCTTAATTTGAATATCATTACTAGATTCGTCATTCCCGGATGTTTAGTCTTTGATAACACATCTTATTTCTCATCCCTGGATATGAATGTATTAGCTTTAGAAAAAGGGATTAAATTGAAACATTTTTCCAGCTACTAGCCCCGAGGAAATGGTCTGGTGGAATCAACAAACAAAAATTTGATCAAGATTATCAAGAGGATAGTTTCTAAAAAACACAAGAACTGGCACAATGCACTGTTTAACGCACTCTGGGATGATAGAGTGACACCAAAATCCTCTATTGGTAACCCCCATTTATTCCTCATCTACGGGAGATAAGAAATCCTACCTCCTCATGTTTTACTTCCATCTCTGCAATTATCGCAGAAATCCCAAGAAGAGGATTGCCCTCCTATGGAAAATTGAATTAATGCCTTGTTAAAACTAGAGGAAGTGAGAGCAGAAGCGAAGAAGAAGTTGGATCAACATCAACATATTCTAAAAATCTAGTTTGATTCAAAATCCTCTTTAGATAGGAACTTCGAGGTAGGAGACATGGTTCTCAAATGGGATAAACCCCACGAGGGAAAAGGGGAACATACCAAGTTCCAGAATTTGTGGTTGGGATCATTTGTAATCTCTGAAAAAATAGGTCCTAGCTCTTTTCGCCTGCACAATTTAGAGGGACAACTAGACACTTTCCTAGTGAATGGCCAAGCCCTCAAAAGATACTTCACCTAATAATACTAGATCCACCTCTTTGTACATATTTTTGTTTTTATTTTAAATTTCTTTTATGTTTCTGGATTTTTCTTCTTTTCATTTTGCTTGTTTTTGTTTTTTTTTTCTGAATAAATTTATTTTTGTGTCACCATTTAGTTTATGAAAGGAAACCAGAATGTCTCATTATAAAGAAACACTCATGGCCATTCCAAAGTATCAGTGCTATAAATTGCTAAAACTCAGACTAGCAAAAGAAACTTCTTGTTCAGAATAGTCTTTCTGGTTTCACTTTATAATCATGAGAAGATACGATCATCATTAAAGCTCTTTACGTTGTCCCTGATTTTAAAGAAAACAAATTAAGTATGCCTTCCTATCCTCGAAAAGTTATTCTTATCAGAAAACTAATTTTAGATCATGATGGAGGTCATCAAGCAAAAAATTAAGTTGGAAAATATCAAGTGTTTCGGAATATGAAATTTTCTGCATCACCCCTCTCTTCTGAAGATCATAAAATTTATGTCAAACTATAAATAACTTCTAGAGAGCTATGGGAAGTGTCTGTAAACCCGTCGGAATACCGAACAGGTCCGCAGGAAGCGGGTAAATACATGCATGATGCCAAGACAACTTTGTCGGGGTACTGAATAGGTCTACTGGGAGCGAAGCAATGTCGGGTTCAAAGAAAATTATCAGGTATAAATTTTGATATTAATCGAAAAATGTCCTTCATATTGAATTGATAATTATTGGACAAGGTAGAGGTGTCATAGTGGGTTAATTGACATCCGTGTTGATTCTATGGATCTCTACTGGCAGCAGCAGCCCTGTCAACAATATCAGAGTCATTGGCTTAAATATCCTCTCTCTCATAATTAAAACTTGTCACCAGATTGCATTTGGAAAAAAAGACATCTGACACTAGACTATGTGATGTTTTTGAGTTTGATTGGGATGCTTGACTTACTATCGATTGTTCTTTAATTTTCAACCATGCTAATATGTCCTAACATGAATTCTCTGGTGATGTAGAGATAACTACTTCGCCCAGTAAGTCACCATTGTTGGCAGTCCTACACAATTTCGCTAGTTGAATGAAAAAAGACACTTTTTGTAGCTGCCTTCACCTCATCTTGTAAATATTATCATTTGGATATGATCAGTGGATTATAAAAAAAGTTGATTAATTCTTTAAAATTTATAGTTTTGTTTTGTTTCATGTTTCATTCATGACTGAAAGCATGAATCAAACATGAAAACATAGTTTCCTATTATATTCCTATTCAAAGCATTCTTTTAAAGGGTCATTGTGCTTATATCCATTCTATATCTAACACTTGAGTGACCTACCTTTTGAATTTTTTGACTATTGATATGATTTCTATGTATTTAGTTGGTTTGCATTTGATATGTTTGTGTTGATATATTTAAACCCTTTTCAAAAAACTATGGTGATGCTAGTCATCAGAATTAATGCGCAATTATTGTACCTTGTACTTAATCCTTTTGCTGACAGAGTAAATTAATAAGATTTTCATTATGGGTTGAGGGTTTTTGTCATGCTCTATATGTGAGGTTTCCATTACCAGGAGTGCTCAAGCCTCAATGATCGAACCCTCAATTTTTATACTATGATTGGGAAGGGGTTTTGCTTGGTTTGTTTTCATTTTATCCGCTCAAATTTGTTCCTCTTACTCCTTCCATCTAAACCCAGAGCTATCTTGAGTCGCCCCTGTTACAGTCCATTCATATTTGTAATGGCTCTTGTTGTCCGAATAGAGCCAAATAGCTCTCAAGAATTGTTATCTCATGATGATGTGGTAAAATATTTAAAAGGTCAGGGTTGGGATGCCTTCATCCAAAGGTTCTAAGGGTATAACCTTTGTGTGGCTAAGGAATTTGCACAGACGTTTGATGGGTATAGGGAAAAAATTGGAGATATCTAGTTGGAGGTAATTGAATAGTTTGTCAGTGAAGCTATAGGGATTCCATGCACTGGTGAGAAGTGGTTCAAGAACTCAAAAATCGAAGAAGTTCCATGGATACTCTTCATGACCTCTAGGAAAATCAATTGCTGCGAGAAAGGTATCCCTATTTCTTTGATTAAGAATAGGTGGAATGGTCTTCTATTAATCCTTAAACAGTTTGTGACCTGTGAGGGTTGTTATGGTCTAGTTTTTATCTATCATATACGGTTTCTTATGCAATTCATAGGTTTTCATTTGAATGTGCCTTCTTATTTTCTGAGAAGCCTGTACAAGATGTCTAAAAGGTATAAAAAATAGAGCCTCGACTCTAGTCTTTTCCACCACAGCTTGATCAAAATTCTGTTAACTCACCACTTGACATTTAGGTGATTGTTGGGATGGATTTTTAGTGAGAAATGATTTTGTTTCTACCATTCCTGTAGAAGGCCCTAATTCGGGTGAACCATTGGCGAAAAAAAACATTGACACTCTGAATAATGAGCCTGATACAAACCCTCTATACAAGGTAATGTCCAGTCAATCCGCACATGAGAAACATGTTGTTAGTTTTGAGTTGAATGATCCTCCTGTGCCTAAATTGGATACTAGCCATAACGCCATTGTGAAACCCTGTGTCAATGAATCTTGCAAACAGTCAAAACAAACACACACAACGTTAGGTTTTCAAAATAAAAGATCTGGTCGACTGATTTCGAGAAGGTTAATAAATCAAACTAAACCTCATTTGATCTTGATCGACCCGATCAAGGTCAATGAGGTCTAAGATCTCGAAATTGAAGATTTCCTGGCAGAAGAAGATCCAGATCGCCAAAGAACTGATCCTACTCAACTATATGAATTTGTTAATAATATTCCACCGTGTCTCAAGGGAAATGATGGGTTCATTGGTATTAGGATTGGCCAAGGGAACGTAACAGGTATTGTTGACACAACCAGACTTGACTGTACACTTCGCCAACAATACACTCCTCCTGCACAATGTGAGGTCTACCTACATTGGATTGAACAATATTATACTAATATTCCCATCCTCCAAGATCATATTAAAACACTCACAACTCACAGTGAATTACTGATAAAAAAAAATCGTGACCTCAGAGAAAACGAGGAGAGACAAGCTAAACATCTTAAGAAGACATGTAACATTGTGACAAAAAAATCAGACAGTGTTAATGCCATAATCAATTCCGATATATTTTGATCCATGTTTAGTTGTTGGTTGAAATGGTAAAATGGTTTTTCCCTCTTATTACATTCATGTTATCTTTTTTAATCAAATCGGTTTAAAATTAGATTTTTTTTACCAAGATAAGACTGGCTACAAAATCTTTCGATTCTGTAGCCAAGTCATTTTTAAATAAAAAAAATAGTAATTAGTTGTTAATAAATTATCTAACTTGTTCATGTTTCATTTTTCAGGACATGGTAGATCTTGATGTTGATTTTCTGAGGTGGAACATGTTCAATTTAGATGATAGTATCTCTTTCCTGATTATTTTGTAAAGAAAGAAAAACTTTATTAAATTTTGAAAATAAACAATTCATTTATGAGTGGTTGTATGCCCTCCATTTTTATAATATTTTGATCTCATGAGATCTGATCCTATCCTAGGAGATAGGAATATTAGATCTCAAAAAACTTTAAATACTCTCCATTTTGTAAATGAAGGCATCTTGGCCTGGAACCAATTATGGACAAACGATTTTTCAGCACTTAATGGAACATCGCACAACATTTTGGCTTTAATCCATTGTGAATGTTGTTTCATTGATGTTTTGTTTTCTTTAATATTGGGATATTAATATGTTGTGTAGATTTAGTCTCAATGACATGTTATGCTCCATGATATTCATGCTATATATGTCATTCATGATTTATTGTTCCAGATGTTGTGACTGTGATCATCGTATCAATTCTAATATCAATATTTTTCGTTGATTTTTAGTTGATGAATGAAATGAATGTATTACACAAAGATTTCTCTGACTATAATCATTTGCAATTATAATATCACATAATTAATATGTGTTCCCTATTATGTTCTTAAATCTCGGCTGCCAATACATTCTTTGAATTTATTCAAGAAAATTTCAGTATAAGCCTATTACAGATTTCTTTCTCAGGCAGGGCAGCTAGATGCTCTTAATTCATACAGAGGCATGGATACATTTAAAAAAATAATATTAGGTTAGCTTCTCTTCTTCTAATTTTGTAATGATCCCAAGCCATTATGCAAGGATCATCACTGTTTTGGTGTCTTTTTAAAACTTTTTCTGAGTGAGGTATTTCGTCAAACACTTTGCCGGTCTACCTTTTAGATGTGTTTATATGTGTGTATGCAGCAAATAACAGAAAGAGATAACCATGGAACATACCTCAACCATATGCAATAAGATAGACAAGCCAAAACATCTCAATTCTTCTTTATTCATAAAATAGAGAAACCTGCTACAATGAAGATGTCGATCTGGAATGCTCAACAGATGGCCAAGAAGATAGATGATAGATAAGAGCTACTACAAAATGCTCTCACTAATACAAAAGATGCCTCCAAAGGCTAAATAAGAAATGAAGATCAATACAAGAAGATCTGAATGCCAAACTCTCCAGCTGAAGAATGCCACGCTCCAATAGAAGGTTGAAACCCTCAATAACTCAGCCTTACTGCCAAAAGTGTCCAATCACCCTAATAAAGATGTCAACTAATAGATCGGGTGATGGTAAGAACAACCCAGGTGACCGAATCTCCAAGATCCCTCTCAATCTTTGTAGATCTGAAATCCCCCACTGAATGGTGCACCCCACTAGATGACTGAAACCCTAGATAATTCAGCCCTGCTAAAGGATGCCTCCAAATGCTCTAAAACTCTTCAGAAATATAGATCGGGACACTGCAAGTCACTAGGTAAAGTCTCAGGGTCAGATATGAAGTGTAACCCCTCCAAACGGACTAGATCTGGATCTCAAAAATGTCCTCCTCTTCAATTCGCCCCACTGCTCAAGAAATAATCTGAGCCATAAAACCGTCTCAGAAATCACTAGATCTGATGTCCAAGGCCCTGCAATGAAAACCCAAGTGATATAATCCTCAATGGCCCTGCCAATATCCTACAACAAATCTCTCTCCAAAGATGGTGCGCCCCTCTTGCTGGAATCCCTCAACTGGTGCACCCTCTCTCTATCTGCACATGAAACTGATGTAGAATCCTCCTGCAACTGAGTAGATCTAGAACTAG
>ML788417.1:650828-663038 GCA_009831015.1 Picea engelmannii
CTTGTCCCTCCAAAGTGACTTTCATTTTATTAATATTTAATTAATTAATTAAATCACTTTAATTAATTAATTAACCTTTTTACCTTTGAAAAGCTCATTATCTCTCCTTGTGGCTTCCCTGGCCACTGAAAGTCACTTCTAGTTATCCCATCCTGTAGTGTTTCTCCTCCCGATTCCAATGAGCTATTACACTGAGAGGTTCCTCCAAGTAATGTGCCCAAAATGACCTCTTCAGTGAATTCCATTGACTTTTAGCTCAAAATAGTCAAAATCATGGAAATTGTTGGAATGCAACGAAACCAAAGCCAACCTGTGTGGAATGGCTCATAATGATAGAATATGATCATCAATGCAAGTTGGACCCCACAATGCCTCTCAAATACCCCTGTACTCGCTCTAGCACCCATCTGGCTACTCTGGTCATCATAAATCTCTACCCTGTGATGATGTCCCAAAGTGGGGACATTACAAATTTCTATCATTTTATGTATTAGTGAAACAGGAAATTTCAGATCAGCTTTGACCATCTATACATCTTTGTTTCATAGTTTAGTTAATTCAAGTTTTGTTAGATTTATAATTAGAAAACCAAAAATATTCAAATGTTCTTTATTTATCTACTTCTCAAAAAACAATCATCTTTACATTAATTTTGTAATTTTCCATTAAAACTTGCAACCTGTAAATTATGTCCATTAGTGATATTTTTATGCTTTCTTTCTCTGCTTAAATACATTTATGATAATTATATCAGAGTATATGTATATATTATAGTTTTAACATTAATTAGTTTATTTCCTTTCCTTATTTTAGGACTTTAGATTGGCTAACGGAGCCATTAAACCTGTCAGAACAGGTTACACCAAAAGGCTTGGGTTATTTAGACAACCCCAAACCGGACTTATTCTTCTAGTTAACGGTCTGTCAAATTTGCCCGTCAACAACTTCTTTAATGAGTTACGCCTTACTTAATTCCTAGTTGAGTTCATAATTAGAAATTTCCAAAGGTAAGATTCCTTACTAAATTGGACATTCAACTATTTCTTTACATTTCCCCTTTTCCTTAAGTTTCCCCCTTTTGCTTTAAGTTTCCTATTTCTTTTAATTTTCCCCCTTTTTCCTTTTTAACTAAAAATCAATTTAGCAAGTGTAGATAAAACAACTATTTACCCTTTTTCTTCTTTAATTAAAAATTAATTTATCAAGTGTAGATGAAACAACCATTTACCCTATTTTATTTTTCACTAAAATTAAATTAGTAAAAATAGGTAAAAAAAACAACCATTTCCCCTTTTTCTTTTCAACTAAAATTAAATTAGTAAAAATAGATAAAAACAACCATTTCCCTTTTAAAAATTTTATTCCTCCATTATAATTTTGACTTTAATAAATAAATTTGAATTTCTTACCCCCCTTCTTGTTACATGTTTATTTATTATTATTATTATTATTATTATTGACCACATGTTCTACTTAGACCTAGATGTTGACATATTTTACAGGAAGAGTGTGCTTGTCATTGATGGAAAGAACAACAACGAGGTTGGAAAACAGGAAAAGCATAAGCTCAAAGGAGGAGCAAACAGTATGCAAAGATCAAAGCTTGGAAGGAAAAGTGTAAGCTCGGGGTGAGAAGCCTCAGCAGTCATCTGATCAAGAAATTGACCATGTTGATCATCGCATTTTACGAACATTGGTCATATCAGTGACCGTGGGCTTAAGGATCATTGGAGGATCATGACCTTTGGATCTGCAAGCCAGATCAATGGTAGGGATGAATTGCGGGGAGCGAAAGGAGAATTAAATGACTCACTAGTTCTAATGCCGCAATCGTTCTAGATCATCAGATCTCATAGACTTGAATATCGATGATTGTGGTTGATCCAACAAACGATCAGTTTAAGTCATATCAAGTCATGACTGTGGATGCACAATCGCCAAATCAATGGCAAGGATATAATGTGGAGATCAAAAGGAGAATTAAACGACTCGCTAGTTCCAATCCCTCAATTGGTCTAGATCGTCAGATCTTGTAGACTCGGATATCGATGACTGTCATTGATCCAATAAGCGATCAGATTAAGTCAGATTGAGTTGTGGCCATCAGATGCGTAATTTCCAAATCAACGATAGGGATAGATTGCAAAGGAGAATTAAAGATCATGCTATTTCCAATCCCACAATTACTAAGGATCGTTAGATCTTATAGCCTCAAAGATTGATGATTGTGGTTGACTCACCAACGCTGCACAACTTCAAATTGTAGAGTTTTGGTTATGAGTTAAATCACTCGCAAGTTATGGCTCCGCAATCATCCTTGATCATTGATCTGCTTCAAGTGTCTTCACGACCGTTGGATCACATTTTAGTGGAAGGACGAGATAATCTAAAAGGGATGAGAGTTTGATTATCCGAATGCCCGTCAGTTGTCAGATCAAACCCAAATTCTCATTAGTCGTTGGATCATTTTGAGTGGAAGGATAGGATAAGCAAGGTAAAAGATCTAAGATCTTACTTATGTGAATACCCATCAGTCGTCATATCAATTCAAGTGGAAGGACAAGATAAGATAGAAAATTTGCACCATAGATAGATCGAGCCATCAATATAAGAACATGATCGATGAACATCATTCACTTCAGATATAGAGAGGCGAGGAGGTTACGCTCCGAAATATTTGAGATTTGAAAAACCCGAAGCCCGAAGAGCTAGAAATCCGAAATGAATAAGGACCATCGGATATGGAGAACATACGATGACCGTTAGATTAGGGAGATCTACGTCAACATATTACATCAACAAATTGCGTCTGCAAGGACATGTGGCAGACCACATCAACAAAGGACATGTAGCGGACCACATCAGCAAAGAACATATATGGCAGACCACGTTAGCATACCATGTCAGCAAAGAACATATGTGGCAGACCACGTCAGCAAGGACACGAGTCTTCCGATCTGAAATATCACTTCAGGTGTATTTGCATCTGTCGATATACTCTAGTGGAAGGATAGTGTAAGTTGAAATCTTTGAAGTTTGGAGACCCGAAGGAGATCTTGATCATCGATCTTATGTTGAGTGCACTCTCAACCATTGATCAAGATACAGTGGAAGGATAACGTAAGTATAATAGTTGAATACCTAGAGTAAAAGGTGGCCATCCATCTTAACGGTTGATTAAGTCTTGGTCATCAGATTAAGACCTGTAAGAATCAAATCTAACAATTGATCCGTTTCCACGAAATAAATGTAAAATGTCCGATCTCTTCGGGAAATCTGATTCGGAAGTTTTGAAAGGTTTCAAACCCAAAGGTTCTGAAGGGTGAAATGTCGAAGTTATGATAGTCATCCATTTTAGGAGATTGGATAGTGACCTTTGAATTGATAAGTGCTCAAGCACTCGTTAAGCCTAGCGTCTAGTCACCGCCATTGGTCATGTGAGATAAGAGATTTAAATAAGATATAATCCGAAGACATTGATCAAACTAAATCTGATCGAAGGGTTACTATTTCATCTTGTGATTTCTTGATCAGTTAGGATTCAGTTACACTAACTGAATCATTGTTCCTGAGAAATTGAATCATTCATTCTTGAGCATTGGAATCATGGCTCTTGAGGGTTATGAGTTTCTCTAAATGAGTGTTATGAGATTCCTGAAATGATTGTTCTGAGATGGTCGATTTAGGCATTGGATATGGGAGTGTAACGATGGATGAGAACATGAATAAAACGACAATGTTGTGATAGAGAGAGGTAGTTGTTTCTGTGAAAAACAAGTTGAACCATATGTAATGGAGAATACAACATGAACATAAAGAGATAGAACAGTGAAGCATGATCTGAGAGAGTAATAAAAAGTCGAGGTGCGCAAGCAGAGATAGAGAAGAAGAACATAAAGTGTAAGAATATGCCAGAAGGAAGACACTGATGCAGGCAAAGAAGAGGAATGTAGCATAATAGTGATGAGACTAGTAAGCCATTGATTAATACTATATCACTGTAATGAATTTTAGTAACAAATATTTATATCTAAGTGTGGTAGGGAGGTGCTACGAAGGACTATTGTTCTCAGAGTTTCAAGTGGGTGCTTGAACACAGGGAATTGTAGCTTCCATCTGGTGAAATCCAGAAAAACCAGGGTGGCAAGGTGGTGCAAGGGAGAATGATTGTTCTATGTTACACAGGTTGGTGCCTGTGTGAATGGAAGTTGGTGCTTCCATCCAATTGGTGTTGGAACACTCAGGGAGTTGTTTCTTCCTTCTAGTGGGTGCTAGAGAAACCAAAGAGTTGGTGCTCTCAGCAAGTTTCATCTCATAAAACAGAGGTGGTAGCCTCACAAAGAGTGGGTGCTCATAAGAATGATAACTTATAGAATATAAAGACTACTTATCATATTAAGAAGAAGAGGTTTTCTCCCTTTATGGGTTTCCTCAAGAATATATGTCTCTGTATACTTCATGTGTATAATTGATGTTGAATACTATATTGCTTACTTCCCTAAATTATTGTGATCATCATTAAGTGTTCTGTAATGAGTTTAAAATGGGTATAATTGTTTAAGCATAGTAACAATTGATTCACCCCCCCCCCCTCTCAGTTGCTTAACACTATATTTTAATTTCAATAGGCTGGGTGACATTTTTATTAGGGAATTTTTTTTTTAAATATTACTTATCACATCATTCATTTTAAGGCCGACTAGGTTTATTCACTTAACAGTTAAAATCACGACATGTCCTTCAGGACGCACTAGGTGCTCCAAGGGTGCCACTCGCCTCTTTTGGTTTTCCTTGCGTGACGTGCCCTTTAGGACGCACTACATGCTCCAAGGGTGCCACTCACCTCTTGATTGACTTGGTAGACATCAAACCCCTGGAGTCAATACTCCACCAGGTGATCTTACGGGAGACTAAGGGACTCTAAGGAATAATTCCCTTGCCTTATTTCATGCCCCTTAGAATCATCGTGAGCGACTGTCACATTTTTCCCCCATTATATCGTGGGTCTTCTCAAACTAGGTCATCGTTAACCTACAGTTCGAGCCATGAAGAGAGTGATAGTAGGTTGTGGTAGGGTTGTTGCCACACCTCTCCCTCAAATTCTCTGGTTGTCCTACATGACCCCCCTACTCCACATGTGAGTCTGGTTGGCAATTTATCATCAGTCTGCATCCATCAACGAATCATGTCAGCAATAATAATCAATCACAATAACATCTAATCATATGTACATATATCATATCAACAACAATCAAACCTCAATAGTCCACTCCCTAACTCGATCCAGAGTCCAAGGGGTTTCATCAATGCCTCTGCATTCTCAATGTCCAAAGTCCTGCACACTCAGGAGAACCCAGTCAATAACACATGTCTATGTAAATAAAAGGAAATAACATATCATCATATCCATAATATATCATAATCATAATCAAACGACCAATAGTATAATAGTCTAGATCACTTGCAAACAAGTGTCCTCAAAGAATAAGTTTTCTCAGTGCGTGAAAGAGTGGGATGTTACAGAAACAACCATTTTTTGTATCACTCTATGTGCAACACTGACATATTTTTTTCAAGATTTTCCAAAATCTTTTAATACACTAGTTATATTGTCAAAGACATTCTATTTCACCTTTGTATCTTTTGTCGACTTTTGAATACCCAATAATGATGTCGCTTCTTTTAACTTTCTTGACTTTATTAGAAAAAGTAAAAGTTGATCTTGTACTATTATTGATTCATCTTTGAAAAAAGTATTATACATATTCTTAGTACGATATCTTAAATAATGCTTAGCTTCTTTCTTCCCAAATTTCTCAGTATCAACATTTTATAATATTTCATCGTCAATGTTGATAGATTCTCCTGCATATTTCAATTTAAAGTTTATATTAAAAAACTAAACCCAAACATAAATTCACTAAACTATATACAAGTATTCATCTTGTATTATCTAAATTTATGTACATAACTATAGGTGATTCGAATTCTTCCTCAATTTCGGTTTCAATGAATTCATTGACATTATGAGACAAATCTACTTATGTTTTTTGAAAAACATAAAATCGGAATTACAATCAATTATATTAAACAATAATTTAAATTTGAATTCTATAATTTTAATATGAACAATATGTGCATGGATACATGGTTGGACTTCTTCTTGTTGAAAATATCTATTTACATCATCATCGTTTCTTTCTTCAATATTTGCACGTTCTCATTTATTTCTCCAATAATGCTCTTTCCTTTGTTCATTATGGTGAGTTTCATCTTGAGTGCGATCAAATTTTCTCTTGCACAAACTTTTGTTTCCCATGAGTATAGTTATCTGTAAAAAAAAATTAAAAAATCAACATTTCATAATAGTCTCAGAAAAACATCATTGTCACAAAAATTATTAAAAAATAATATCAATAATTTTATGTTCAGCAAAGGCTTCACCTTGAAAAAATGTTCAACAAAGGCTTCACCTTGAAAAAATGTTCAACAAAGCCTTCACTTTAAAAAACGTTTCAACAAAGGCTTCACCTTGAAAAAAAATTGAACATTTAGCCTTCAATATATAAATTGTTATTCCAATAAAAACTTGAACTTCAAAAAAATAAAAAATAAAATTGCATTCAAAACATCAACTACCTTGTTCAAAAAAATGAAAAAGACGATTCAAAACTTTCTTTAGGTGCTCTACAAAACCATGAAACAAGCGAGTGAATTGTGTTAAATGTGTTCGGCCGAAAGAGTATTTATAAGATTTGGCATGAAGTGAAATGAAATGACGTATCTCTTCATTATTTCCAGCTGACGAAATTCTCTCACCCATATTTCGGCCAAAAAATAATTGTCTCGTTCAAAAAGCTAGGAAACCGTTTATTTTTTTACGGATTTCTTTATAATTACATATTTCGTCCGAAAGATTCTTTCGTCCGAAAACCAGCGAATGGGACTTTTTGCAGGAACCTGAGAATTCCATCTAACTTACCTAAACTTTGGAGGTTGTGGACTCCTACAAATACTCAGAATTTAGTTTTGAAATTGATACCAGCATTTGCAAAATTGAATCTACTTTCAATTGATATAATTTGTTTTCATTTTCATTATTTTTATCTAATTTTATTTAAATTTTTTTTAAATCATTGCATAATATTTTTAGGTGACATTATGATTTAGTGAAATGAAATATCCATATCTCTAAAAATACACAGTGAAAAATTTAGAAAAAACTGTATTCAGAATCCTTAAACTGTTATTTTCAAAAGAGTATTTTAGATTTTACTTTTAAGTAAAAATTAAGATAGATACAAGGTGGGAGAAAACATGTGTTTAAAACCTACAACGTTTTTAGCCTGGTCAACTTCAAAAAATTCTAGAAATTATAATATTCATCCGTTAGATTCAAAAGTATAGTCATAATAAAATAGAGTCTCTGTAGATTGTTGCAGTATATTTTGTTTGTCAAAAACAAAAGTTTAATAATAGTTACATTGTTGGGGGCGGGCGGGGGGGGTGGTGAAGGGGTAACTCATTAGTATTCCTTTCATGTTTAAGGAACATATTGTTAAACAATTTTCAAATTGACATATCAAATCTCAATAAAAAAAAATTGAAAAATGGTTAGTGGAAAGATAACAAAATTATTCACAAGTTTTGTTTTTACTGTAAAGTGAAATTATAAATAAATAAAAATACTTTTGTATACCAAAAGTTGAAGAACTTGTGAAAATATAGTTTTTTTTCTCATAAAACAAGCAAAATAGACACCCATATTCATGATTTTACCCAGTTTGCAGTAAGCATGTAATGTCTGCCATCCTAACCGAGGGACATTACAATGTGATATATACATAAACACAAAATTTCCGCTAACCAATTTAATTCATTTACATTTAACTCATTTCATGTAGCTTTCAGCTACAAATTAAAATAGATTTAGCTATTGTCTATAACTACAAAATAGAAGAATCTACAACATGTTAATAATCAACATGAAATGAAGCTAAACAACTCATTACAACAACATATAGATCACTTCCAAATACATAGAGTTCATGCACAACAATTAAACACATAATTTAACACAACAACAAGATAAAACACTTATCGTTTCACAACAATTGTGCAACTAGTTGTTTGAGAAGGAAATTCCATCCAACCATAGACTGATTGTTCCAAATTGCAACAACCATTCACCCCCATGTTGAGGCTAGCAATCCACAAAATAGGGTCATCTCTCGCAATCCACTCACAACTCATAAACCTCTCAATACAATTGATATTCTCCTACAACTATCATGATTTTCCACCAGCTCGCTTCCTCTTGACCTGTCCAACCCAAGGAATGTACCCCTTCATTGATCTTTGTCCCATTCATTTATCATGGTATTTGTAGCATTCCCAGCAACCAACTGGGATATTCCAACCAAAAATTCAAACTTTGATACCAAATTAAAACATACCAATACTCTGCAAATACACAGATTCATACAGAATAAAAATAGAAATATACATGCAACATACACAGGAAAAACCCATAAAAAAATGCATAAATAATAATGCAACACATAATTTAACACACAATTGACAATTATCTTTGAAAAACAAATTCATCAACTACGTGCAAACCTTCCACATTCCTCCCAGCTTTAGACCACATTGCTCAGAACTATCACCAATGGGTCACCTCCAAGTTGGGAATAAACTCCACCTGAGTAAAGGAATTTTTAATGAGGCTAATGTAATTCAGAAAATAGAAAAAACTTAATCACATGTGTCAACTTGAAATAACAACCTATAGTCCCTCATTCACCACATGCCTATCCCACCACAGGAAGTGTTCCCCTTCTCTACTCAACAATCCTTTGGTTGCCCCACTTCCTTTCTTGAGATTCAGAAATAGGATGGATAGGGAGTCTCAAAGCCTTGTAGCTACAGTTTGACACCTTAGGGAAATCAATTCCCAACAATTTTCGAACCTAGAGAGAATTTTTCACGGGCTTGACAACCCGCCTCTTCAATATTCCACGGTCCTGACAACCTGCTTCTTCAGTCCATCTCCTAAGATAAATAGGTACAAGTACATTGACAGTAACAGTAAGGTATGAAGGACAACTGAATGAGTGAATTAATGATGATGGAATGTTGGAAAATGAACTAAGTCCAAACTATATGTATGCATGTTCCCAACTTGACACTTGTCATGTTGAGAACTACCTTGGCCCACTTTTCCCCATCCTATAACTTAGGATAAAAATGATTATCCATACTTTATACTTTAAGGAATATTAATATAATATTACTTTTGGCTTAAACTCCCTAGCTTAGCCCCTTACCCTTCAATTGTATCCCCCTTTCCTTATCTAGTGGAGTTTATCCCCCTGATACTCTTTTACATGGTTGGTTTGTCGCAATGATGTGATTTTCATTAATATTTACGCATGATTTACATTTATAATAAAAACATATTGTCCTTTTTGTATCTAGGATCACCTTTCCCTTCTCTACTCAACAGTGTCTCTAGTACCTCACTTCCTTTCCAAGGCTTCAGAAATAGGTTGGACAGGGAGTCTCAGAGCCCTATAGTGGAATTTTTGCACCTTAGGGAAATCAATTCCCAATAATTCTCTCACCTAGAGAGAATTTCTCACGGGCATGACAACCCACCTCTTCAATATCCCATGGGCCCAACAACCCACTCCTTCAGTCCAACTCCTAAGCTAACTAGGTATAGGTACAAGTACAGTGATAGTAATAGGAAGGTACAGAGGAAAATTGAATGAGTGAGTGAATGATGATGGAATGATGGAAAATGAACTAATTCCAAACTATATGTATGCATGATCCCAACTTGACACTTGTCATGTTTAGAACTACCTTGGCCCACTTTTATGCATCCTTAGAACTTAGGATAAAAATGATTATCCATACTTTATTCTTTAAGAAATATTAATATAATATTCATTTTGGCTTAATCTCCCTATCTTATCCCCTTATCCTTAACTTATATCTCCCTTTCCCTATCTAGTGGAGTTTGTCCCCCCCCATACTCTTTTACATGGTTGGTCTACCGCAGTGATGTGTTTTTCATTATTATTTGCGTGTGATTTACATTTATAACAAAAACATACTTTCATTTTTGTATCAAGGCTCACCAGCCTAAAAAACATGAACATATACACAAAGTCTCTCTAGCCTCAATATTTCACACTCAAGTTATTGCACTTCTTCTTTTAGTGTGCAACACATATACACGTTATATTATGGAAGGAGCTTACAAAACTAATTCCAAGACTTGATACAAACAACTCACAATATTATATACATATGTACATTTATATTTACATTTACAATTGGGGTTTTTCCTAGGGGTATTACATTCCCCTCCCCATTATTTATGCACTATCCTCAATGTAGTGTATACACATATATAACCAAAATTTCAAAAAAAATCAAAAGATGTGGGTATTTTTCCTACATAACATACTCGTGTTCCCAATTTTCATCTTTGGGACTATACCAGGTTCATTGTACCTTTACTATATCTATGGCTTGATTATGGAGATGCTTGATCTTTCGGTCCAATATGCACACCAAATGCACTTGAAAGGATCCTTCTTCCTCCACCTGAATCACATTCGAATCAATGACATGATTAACATCATTTATATACTTTTTAAGCAATGATACATGGAATACATTATGAATAGACATTGATACATGAAAGGAAAACATGTATGCAACAGTCCCAATCCTCTTTAGGATTTCAAACAACCAACAATAACGAGCTGCCAACTTTGAACAAATTCCAAACTTCAGGGAAGTTCTGTTGGCCTTTACTTTCAATATTACCTGGTCACTCACTTTAAATTCCCTATGAGTTCTTCCCTTATCAACATATATTTTCTTCTTGTCTTGGGTAGCCTTTAAATTCTATTTTATTTTCATCATTTTATCTTCCATTTCCCTGAGTAATTATGGCCCAACCACTACTCTATCTGTTGGGTTTTCCCAGCTTACTAGTGTGTTGCACCTTCTTCAATAAATTTCCTCAAATGGGATCATATTTATAGATGTTTGGTACCCATTTTTATAAGAAAACTCTACCAAGTGTAGGTAGTCTTCCCATTTTGATGGTTTATACATCACATACATCCTCAACATATCCTCTATCACTTGATTCAACCTCTTTGTTTTCCCATCTGAATATGGATGATAAGTTGTGCTAAAATTCAAATTTTTTCCAAATCCCTTGAATAATCTTTTCCAAAAATTTGATGTAAATTTTGGATCTCTGTCAGACACTATTGTCTTGGGTATACCATATAGTCAAACAATTTCTCTCATATAAATATCAACAATATTGGAAGTCTTGTGAGTGAGCTTTACTAGAATAAAATCGGTATCTTTAGTAAGTTTATCCACCACTAGCATGATAACATCATGTTGCTTGTTTGTTCTAGGAAGTTTGGTGATGAAATCCATTGTTACAACTTTCCATTTCCACTAAGGAATGGGAAATGACTATAGAAAATCAACTGGGTGTCTATGCTCATCCTTGACCTTTTAACACTCTAAACACTTGGCAATAAAATCAGCAACTTCATTCTTCATGCCTAGCCAATATTATTGGCTCTTGACTGCTGCAATAGTTTTCTGATAACCTGGGTTCCCAGCATAAGGTACATGATGCATTTGTCTCAATATCATATTTTTCAATTCTTGGGAATTCGGCACATAAATTATGCCCCTGTACATGAGAATTTTATCATTTTCTAGCTTATAATCTTCAATTTTATGCTGCAAAATACCTTGTTGTAATTTTGTTATTATTTCCATGTATTGAAAATCTGATTTTGTAGCCTCTAAGATTTTGTCTTTCAAATATGATTGGTACATGATAATGACTATAGCATGCAACTCATGCACCCTTATACTAAGTGCATTAGCCACTTTGTTCTCTTTCCCTTTGATATGCTTTATATCAAAATCATATTCACTGAGGAATTCTAACCACCTGTTTTGCCTAGAATTTAAAGTTGGTTATCCAAATAAATATTTCAGACTGTTATGGTCTATCCTCAACTCGAATATTTTCCCCATGAGGTAGTGCCTCCACATCTTCAAGGCATGCACTATGGCTTCCAACTCCAAATCATGAGTAGAATATTGTCTTTCATGCTCCTTCAACTTCCTTGATTCATAGCATACCACATA
>ML788417.1:663138-678590 GCA_009831015.1 Picea engelmannii
TGGTGATTGGTTCTTCCAAGAGGGAAGGCTCAAACAACTTAAAGTGATTTACATTAATGACATTGTGGATTCCCAGTTGTGGTGGCAGATCCAACCTATATGCATTTTCTCCAATCTTGTCGAGTATTGTATATAGACCATATGTGAATGACAGAAGCTTGTGATGGTGTCCTTTGAAGTGCTTCTTATCTAAGTGTAACTAGACTTGATCCTCTGGTTGAAAGGCCATGAAGGTTCTTTGTTTTTCATGGTGCTGCTTAGCATGATCTTGGGTTGCTTTGAGTGCTGATGTGACTGCACTGTGGCATTGTACAATTTATTGGAGAAATCGTTGAGCTAACAGTTGTTTTTTTTGTTGATGGAAGGTACCATGAGGAGCCCAAGTGACTGGAAGCTCGGTTGGAGATGTTGGTTGGAAGCCCAAGCAGACTTCAAAAGGTGAAAAGCCTATAGAAGAATGTGTTGCCTTGTTGTAGCTATGCTATAGAATGTGTAAGTAATTGTCCCATTGTTTACTATGCCCAAAGTGAGTTCGTAGAGAATGCACCAAGACTCTATTGACAACCTCTGTTTGGCCATTTGTTTGAGGATGGAATGTAGTAGAAAACTTGAGGTGGCACCCCAATAGCACCCATATGGTCTTCTAAAATGTACTGAGGAAGAGAGAATCTCTGTCTGAGATGATACTACTTGGGAGGCCAAAATGGGGCCAGACATGATAGAAATAGAGTTTCATTGTTTGCATTGTTGTAGTAGTCTTTATGCATGGGATAAAAAGTGCCATTTTGTTGAAGCGGCATACCACTACCCAAATTGCATCATGTTTATTTTGAATTTTTGGAAGTCCACTTAGGAAGTCCATTGAGATTGACTCCCAAGGCCGAGAAGGAAGTGGCATTGGTTGATACAACCCATGCTTCTGGTTGGATGGCTTGGATTGTGAGCATAAAGCACAAGCTTTGATAAATTTTTCAACTTGAGGTTGTGTGGAAGGCCAATGAAAATGGCGTTGCAGATGTTGGGTGGTCTTTGTGGTTCCGAAGTGGCCCCTATAGGCTAAAGCATGCACTTCCCTAATGAGCAAGAGGCGGTCTTCTGAGTGTGGAACGCATAGAAAATTCAACTTATATAGCCACCCATCCCGAATAGTGTAGTCTAGGAAGGGGGTCTAATTGATCACTATGGGGCTTTGCAAAGCTTCCCAAATATCTCAAAATTCGATGTCGGTAGCATATTGATCTTTCCATGTGTCATAATTATCACTATTAGTTTTCTTCATATGAGATATGATCGATGTATTATTACAATAATGAGCATTCCATATATAGGGAACATAAGGTGACCATCCATGAAAGGATGTGTCCCTTGAATAATCAATAAATATTTGTTATTATCATTTATTTATTATATAATATATATAATAATCAATAATAATTATATTATTAATTATTATCTTTAGAGAATGTCTTCCCGATGTTGTCCAAACATCAACACTCCCTCTCAATGAGAGAGACATTCTGCAACATGCCACTCTTGTCTTTGAAGTATACAAACTTCACTCTAGACTCATGACACTTGTCTTTCAGTCTTGGGAGACATCTCTCTCCCACCTGAACTGAGGAGAAACTCCTTCTGCGGCTCTCCCTCTGAGCTAATTAAATATCTCTGAGATTAGGGTCACTTTGGGTCTGCATGTAAAAGCATATAACATTGTGAGTCTTTATCATTCATTGTCAAATCACCATGACTAGGACAAAGACTACACCAGAATATTTTACCACGGGCACACACCTATGAGTGAATGTCGGCTTGATGCTAACTGACACGTGGAAATCTATTCAAGCACCTCGAGTCCATATTATTCCTTGTCATGATCAAGGAAGGACTACGTCTGGGCCCATTTATCACAAGTGCACCTTTGTGATAAATGTATCCTGTCTCCCTTGGTCTACAGCCCAATGTAGGAGAAGTTATGCCTGATAATGAAAAATCAACACTCCCTCTTAGCTAGGGAGGTATCTTTCCATAGTAGTACACAACTACTGTCCAGAGACACACAGTCTCCACCAGTGGTACAAAAACACCACAGTAGTAAAATATTTGTCACACATGGCACTCCCATGTGGACTTCTTAGAGGCTACTCCTCTAGGAACACTTCTAGAGGCTACTCCATCTAGGACGTTGGGCTATAAGCCCAAATGCACTTACCCTTCTTGAATAAGCATCCTTTCATATCAACTAAACTCAATTCACAGAGGAGTACGATCTAGAGAAATTTTGTCACACATGGCACTCCATGTGGACTTCTAGAGGTTACACCCTCTAGAAACACTAGGGTCAACTCCCATAGTGTATGACGTCAAGGTTCAACTCCCTTGACATGTCCTCATGTGCTCTCCACATGGGACATTGTGTTATAACCCCAACTGCACTTATTCCTTCTCGAATAAGTGTTCCACTTATCCCTTCTCGGATAAGTGTCATCACAGATCAACTCAACTCAATTCATAGAGGAGTATGATCTGGAGAGATTTTTTCACACATGGCTCTCGTGAACTTTTTCAATATCATCATGATCTAGAGAAACTAGAGATCTGATACCATGTGTAAGGCCTGTCCAAACAGAGCCTTCAAAACATAAATTTAAATAGAGAAATGTTATCCTAACTTCTTTACAGTTCATTATTCAACATATAACCATGTTTAGCAGAATTAAAATTTATGAGCAGCATGATAATAAACCACATATTCAGCATAATTGTTATGAACAATATATAAATAATGAACAACATCATAATAATGATGATAATAAAACATATCTACCTCAACCTGATGTCGTTCTGAAACTCTGACCAAGCTGAAGATCTGCCCAAAACTGACTACCTCCCAGCTAGCTAGGAACATCCTATCCAGCTCCCTAGCCCCAGGATT
This sequence comes from Picea engelmannii, assembly GCA_009831015.1. Taxonomy (NCBI): domain Eukaryota; kingdom Viridiplantae; phylum Streptophyta; class Pinopsida; order Pinales; family Pinaceae; genus Picea; species Picea engelmannii. Next base: position 666,071 of record ML788417.1, read on the forward strand.
CCTTACAGTTTCCTAGCCCCTGAGCCCAAAATTCCCAGCAACAGGTGGCCCCTGTGAAATTCCTCAAGCAGGCTCCTCAAGCAAGCTATCAGTAATCTAGAATTATAGATCCAGTCCAAAAAATCTCTCCCTTCACCTTCTCCTTCTCTCATATGAAAATATTACCCCAAAACAAAAGAAGACCCCCTTCCCCAGTGTTTCTCATTGTCTTATCCTCCTTTCCCTTATTATTCACCACCTTATCCACCCATTAAACCTTAACCACCTTATCCCCCCTTCCATAAATAGGTCCATCTACCGATACACTAAGTCTCCAAAATAAAAATTAATAATTTATTAAACTAAAATTCATTAAACAAATATTTAATCATGAAATTAATTAATTAATTAATTAAAATAATATTCATTAAACAAATATTTAATTAATTAAGTAGGGTTGTTACAACAATGTATCTATTATTAAACTTTTGTTTTTAACAAACGAAATATATTGCAACAATCTACAAAGACTCTATTTTATTATGACTATAATTTTGAATCTAACGGATGAATATTATAATTTCTAGAATTTTTTGAAGTTGACCAAGTTGAAAACATTGCATATTTTAAACACATGTTTTCCCCCATCTTGTATCTATCTTAATTTTTACTTAAAAGTATAATCTAAAAATACCCTTTTGAAAAGAACAGTTTGAGGATTATGAATATAAATGTTTCTAAATTTTTCACTGTGTATTTTTAGAGATAAGGCTATATCATTTCACTTAATCATAATGTATGTTGAAAATATTATGCATTGATTTTTTTTTTAAATTAAATAAAAATAGATAAAAATAATGAAAATGAAAACAAATTATAGGAATTGAAAGTAGATTCAATTTTGCAAATGCTGGTGTCATTTTCAAAACCAAATTATGAGTATTTGCAGGAGTCTGAAACCTCCAAAGTTCAGGTAATATTGGGGGAGTTCTCTGGTTTCTGGATATAGCCCAATTTCTAGTTTTCGGTCGAAAGAATCTTTCGGTCGAAAACATAATATTTCGGCTGAAAAAACCTTGTTTCGGCTGAAAGATGGTTGAGCGAATTCCGTCGGCCGGAAAAAATGAAAATACATGTTGTATCATTTCATTTCATGCCAATCGTATAAATACGCTTTCATCCGAACACATTTAACACAATTCATCGCTCGTTTGATGGTTTTCTAGAGCACCTAAACAAAGTTTCAATTCAACTTTTTCGATTTTGTTGAATAAGGTAATTGATGTTTGTTCAAGTTTTTATTGGAATAACATTTTATATGTTAAAAGACAAATGTTGAGCATTTTTTGAAGGTGAAGTCTTTGTTGAACATAAATTTTATAGATAACTATACTCATGGGAAACAAAAGTTTATGCAAGAGAAAATTTGATCGCACTCGAGATGAAACTCACCAGAACGATCAAAGAAAAGAGAATTATTGGAGAAATAAATGAGAACGTGCAAATATTGAAGAAAAAAACGATGATAATGTAAATAGATATTTTCAATAAGAATAAGTCCAACCAGGTATGCATGCACATATTGTCTATATTAAAAGTATAGAATTCAAATTTAAAATATTGTTTAATATAATTGATTGTAATTACGATTTGATTTTTTTCAAAAAACATAAATAGATCTATCTCATAATTTCGATGAAGACGTTGAAACCGAAATTGAAGCAGAAGACGAATCACCTATAAGTATGTACATAAATTTAGATAATACAAGATGAACACTTTTATATAGTTTAGTGAATTTATGTTCAGGTTTTGTTTTTTAATATAAACTTTAAATTGAAATATGCAGGAGAATCTATCAACATTGATGAAGAAATATTAGACAATGTTGATACTAACAAATTTGGGAAGAAAGAAGCTAAGAATTATATAAGATATCGAATTAAGAATGTGTATAATAATTTTTTCAAAGATGAATCAATAACAATACAAGATCAACTTTTATTTCGTCTAATAAAGTCAAGAAAGTTAAAAGAAGCTACATCATTATTGGGTATTCAAAATTTGACAAAAGATACAAAGGTGAAATAGAATGTCTTTGGCAATATAACTACTGTATTAAAATCTTCTGGAAAATCTCGAAAAACAAATGTCAGTTTTTCACGTAGAGCGATACAAACAACAGTTGTTTCTTCTAGCAATATAAAAGATCGCTTGAAACAACACATGGAAAAAATGATGGGAACGCCCAGAAAAACATTGTACAAACATAGAAAAATTCGATTGCAAATAGATGCAAATGATGAACTGGCTTGTTGGACAATGATTTCTAGACAACCCTACAAATATAGACTTGCAGAAAATGTTAAAGAATTGGCCCGTAATTGTTGGTTGACAGAATCTCATGTTTCACCACATACAAGGGATGTGTTGCGAAGAATAATAGAATGAAAACAATATGAAGAACATCCAAAACATATATTTCCAATGACACAAATAGAATTGTTCAATAAGTTCAAAGAAGAGCACAAAGAAGTTACAATTTCCATCAATACATTTGTGCAACAAAAACCATGGTTTGTTAGACCCGTCGCTATTCGTGACACTTGTTGTTGTCGTTATCATGTGGAATTTGATTTTTATTACGACACTTTTCTTGATTTTGGTAAAACTTTATGGCCAAGTTCACCTCCTCCTTCTACATTCTGTGCTTTTATATCTGAAATTCTATGTGAAAGAGAAGGTGATGAATTATTTTACAAAAAAAAAAATTGTTGGTGGAAAGAAATGTGATCGTTGTGGAAATCTAAGTTTGTTTCACTCAAAGTATCCTATTGATATGAATGATCGATAATTTTCTAATATAATAGTCAATTGGAAGAGATATGAATATATCAATAACACGACTCCACATTCTTCAAATGTTATTTCCAAAAGGATTGATTTGAGAGTAGATAAAATCTATGTGATAGATTTTTTGAAGAAATTTGAGGAATAAATTTATAAATACACCAATCATTCACATAGAGCTCGATGGAAAGACCTACAATTCAAACAATCCTGTGAAGTGTTTCCACCAGGAACAATTTTGTCTCTAGTTGATTTCGCAGAGAATTACACTTTCGCTGCACAAAAATAAATAGAGAGTGAATATTATCATTCTGATCAAGTCACAATATTTGTTCACATTCTATATAAACATGATCAACAGAGTCTTTATAACATATAAAGAACCAACAAAATTTGACATGTTATTAAAGAATATCACTTTTATATAAGTGATGATCGAGCACATGACACACATTATGTACAACATTGTTTTGATAAATTTTATGATTCATTGAAAGAACCCAGAATCAGATTCAATCGACATTGGATATGGTCAGATGGGTGTGTGGGTCAATTCAAATCTTCACGATCATTCTATTGGTTATGTCATCTTCATAAAAAATAAAACATTACACATTGTTGAAAAAAATTTGAGACTGGTCATGGAAAAGGATAGCACGACGGTGTAGTGGCATGTGTAAAACGAGCACTTCAAAGGTTTTAGATGAACCCTCATGCCGATCTATTTAAATCCATTGATCAAGTTTTTGAATGCTGCAAATTGGCACTAAGCCATGAAAATAATCCTTCAAGGGATGTGCGCAGGTGTGTCTATATATACATGTTACACATGTACACATGATATTTTTTTTGAACGAGTTCAAATTTTTATTCAATCTTCAATCATTTTCTTGAGAGATTTCAAGTTAACAAGTTCTTGTCTTGTGAAATTTTTTTTGGTATGTTGGAATCCAAGATGTAAATAGATCAATCCCATATGAATCCAGTACAATACATGGGACGTGAAAAATAAATTCAATTAAAACAAATTGTTATCAAAATGTCTTTTCATTTGATAGAATAAATGAGTCTTGTTTTTGTTCAGTTTGCATAGAGGACACAGGATCCATAGATATTTGTGAAAACAAAAATGCAGAATATGTTAAATCTTAGAGACATACCAAACTTAATATAAAAGGGAAAATTCCACTTGCAAGCTCAGAGGAGATGGAATCAAATGAAACTATAGTATCAATTGATGGTAATAGAGTTTATGATCTTGTTAGAGAAGGTAATTTTTATGTTTAATTTTTTTCAAATAACTTGTAGATGTACTTGTGTGATAATATAACATGAACTATTTGTTGTATAGTATATCCAATTATTTGTAGGATATGTCCTTGCCATGGTTGCACCTGTAGACAACACTGAAAACGTGAAATATTATTTGATGCGATGCACAAAACAAAAGATGAGGTTATTAGAAGATTTTGATGATAAATATGAAAGATGATCCATTGTATTGAAAGAATATTTTTTTCAAGAAACCCATTAAACTGATACTCATGTTCACTTTCAAGACTACCATTCAAATGTCACAAGTTGTCAATATAGTCATTTGGTATGTGCAGCAGTTGAATAAAAAAAAAATTAGAAAATGGAAAATGTCCAAAGTCGATCATGAACGAATAATTTTATTTTTTTTTAGTAAAAAAAGGGGAGGATCCTGTTTATATTACTATTGCATGTTTACAGATTCTGGTAATTCCGTCAACTGTCCCACCTACTAAGAGGAAACTGAGACAGTTGGCCTTAAGATGCCATCTATCTTCAAAGAAACAAAATATTTCCAGGCCGTCATCCTGCCCGGAGGAAACCAGGACACACAGCCAGAATGTATTCAGTCCAGTCTCTAACAACCTAACTGCTAACATAGCTAGAGTCCATTGCTAAGAGAAAATGAAAATTAGAAACATTCACATAACCTTTGGACTAGGCGACTCGCCATCATCATCCTTCTTTCTCCATCCTGCTGGAATCGCATAGGCTTGTGCGCACGTAGGGCACTGTAGTCATGGGGATGCTCTGGAGTGTGCTGCATACATCATATTGAGGCAATGGCCGATTTGAATGGATTTGAAGATTTGGTCATCCACCATACTGTGAGTTTCAAAGAGGAGCTCGAGATAACTCAGATTGTTGTAAGGAGGTTGGTCCTCACATTCCTCCTAAACAGTCAAGAGGGGATCTGGCCCTTGAGCATGGGTTCCCTCCTTTTCTGCCATAGCTTTGTTGAGTTGACCTGCTGGCTGACTGTACTATTTGATTGTTGTCTCTGGGGGTGGTCTGCTTGTTGGGTTTGTCATTTCATCTCCACTGCCCGACACTTCTTCCTAGACATATCAGATTGTGAAGTCCTCTTCCTGTTCTTCTTCCTTGCATCTGTGAGAGGTTCTAGGATCTGGAGGCTTGGTCTCGTTTCCAAAAGCTGTTGGGGGATTCCAATTGTCTAGGACGGTGAAGATGAGGTGTTCTGGACAGTTCTAGATGGATTCGTCCAAAGCAATCTTCTCCACATATGCCATGGGTGGCGTTTTATGTCTCCCATGTTCCTTGGTTGCTCGAGCAGGTGCAAGAGCCAACGCTCGCTCAAAGACCTTATGTCGCTTCCTGCGAGAGTCACAGGCATACCATGTCGCACCTTTGCAAGGATTTCCTCGTGCTCTTGGCATGTGGAGGAGCTGAGCTGAGGCCGGGGGATTGATGAAAATATTATCACTACTCCAGCATCCTGCAAATTGAATTTGCAAATGCATCACATTACCATCCAGGCAGTTGATAAGGGTGAGGTTGATTGTGATAGTGGTGGCCATTAAAGCTGAGTGCTTAATGCTCCAGTGTGTCATTCCCTTCGCGTTCTTGAGGGGACTCATCAACTGGGTATGACTACGCAGATGCCCTCCAAACTTTAATGGTGAGAGGTTGGGAGGCGGTGGCCATTATTTATGGCACTGCCCATCTCATTGCCACTTGTCCTACTTGCTCGATGTGGCACCCCATTCGGGGGTTGGATATCTTTGTTGGCTAAAGCTTGGCAATGATCTGAGATGTCTGAGTCTTCAGATGTGTAGGATTCCCAATAGAAGTGGTCTATCTCCTTAGTTACTCCTTCATTTTCCAGGTAGTCCACTACCCTGTTTGCATCTCTCTTCACGTGGGAGGGTATGATGTTGAGGTTAGTGCTAAGGAGGTTTTTGAAGTCCTCTAACAGCCCTAAGAGTCGCTAGTTGGGTGAGATTTTTAGAGGTTGTGCTTCGTGCAGGATCTTGGTGATTAGTTGAAGGACAATTTGAGAGTCTCCCTCCAGGATTAGCTTCCGATAGTGTCTTTCAATAGTTGTTTGGAGACGCCCGCACGGGTGTAGACGGATTGGCAAGTGCCGTGTAAATGGAAGGAAATTTGTAAAATGAAGTCTCATGTTCGATTCTCACCCGGATTTACTCGTGCGCCATTCTTGCGGGCTGGGTGGTTGCACCTGGGGTTATAGTGGTAGCCGACGGGGATCGACCCCGTGTCACGTGAGTACGAGAACCGCGAGTTGCCGATTTCCCCAGTTAAAAAAAATAAATAAATAAATAAATAAATAGTTGTTTGGAGGCCTCGCAATAGGCCTGTAAGCTCTGCTATGTTGTTCATTGTTTCTCGCAGGTAACCTGCTACTAGACAAAGGGCATCCCCATTGGAGTTTTGGAGTGTGGCTCCATATCCTGCTGGTCCTGGGTTTCCTTTGGAGGCCCCATCGAAGTTGATTTTAATGAAGTCTATTGGGGGAGGGGTCCAGGTGGTTGGGCTACTGTGCTAGCTTTTGGAATTTTTCAAAGTCGATTGATTGACCAGGTTGGGTTGCCATCTTTGGAGGATATATTTCTCTTCTGGATTGCAATTTGAGTCCTTTGTTTTCCATGATTTTCTACTAACCATTTTCTTGACCAGGGAGACTATTTTTGCCCATGTTACGTTCGGTGTGGAGGCTTTAGAATGAAAAAATATTTTGTTTCGTTCTTTCCATAGTTGCCAAAGAATGAATCCTGGGAGAAGTTGCCAGATGTGATTCAATAGAAGATTTTTGTAGGTGATCGAGTCCCAGTTTTCAATTGTGTCACTGATGTTGCTTTTGTTTTGATTGGCTCGGCGCATTATTTGGGCTCCTTGGTCCCAGATCTTTTGAATGAAGGGGAAGTTGTTGAAGAGATGCTCTTTGGTTTCCTCTTTCTCGTGGCATAAGATGCATATTGAGAGGCCAATGAATCCTCTTTTTCTGAGGTTGTCCAAAGTTAGAACTCTGTTGTGTGCAACTAGCCAGGGGAAGGTAGACACCTTGGGCCAGAGTGCAGGATTCCAAACTTTGTTCCAAAGGTTTTCCTTGCTCTAATTCTAGTGGTTGCCTTGTAGATAGTAGGCTTCCTTGACTGAGAAGTTGCTAGTTGTTGAATGTCCCCATCTGGGGATGTTCAGACCATCTTTGTGGGGGATTTTCTGTTGGCTAGCATAGTGTTACCAGGCTTGCAGGTTTAGGTTCCCTGGGGTCCCTAGATCCTGATTAGAGGTTTTCCTAAGATGCCATTTCATACCCTGTTCCTCTTGTTTCCAAAGGTATTTCACTTTTAGAAGAACATCCTGATTTAGAGCCTGTCTTAGGGGGGTTATCTCTTCGAGGCTACTCAGGGGTTTGAGTTGCTGCCAGGAGTCCTGCCAGAACAGAGCACTTTCTCCATTTTGGATTTCCCAAAAAGCATGATTTTGTATCAGGTTTCTATTTTGCCAAGCTGTATTCCAAATATTAGAGCCTTGTATTCTGGTATTATGTCTAATGAGTTGGTTGTTTGGTGTGAGGGGGGCATACTTCTACTTCCATATTTGCACCCATAGGGTTGTTTCCATTTTTAACCATATCCACCAGATTTTGGCTCCCATTACTTGGTTGAGTTTCCCGAGGTCACGAAGCCCCAACCCTCCTATGCTTTTGGGTGTACAGATTTTGTCCCACCCTACCAGCGCCCATTTATTGTTAGGTTGATGGTCGTGCCAGAGGAAGTTTCTTTGGAATTTCTAGATGGATCTGATGACTTGCTTGGGGGCCAGTAGTGAAGTGAAGAGGTAGGTGGGTAGGGTTTGGAGAACTGACTTGAGAAGGACCAACCTGGCTGTGATGTTAAGCGGTCTAAAATTCCAGTTGCTCAGTCTGTTGGAGATAGACAAAAGAAGGATGTCCTAGGAGATGGATCTTGTTGTTGCCCCTGTGAGAGGTATGCTGAGGTAGTTGGATGGAAGGGAGCTCTTGGGTATTCCCAAGAGTCTGGAGATGTGGAACTGGATAGCTATCAGAGTGTTGAAAAAGTAGAGTTTGGATTTATCTAGGTTAAGAGTCATTCCAGACGCCTCTGTGAAGTCTGAAAGGATGGAGTTAAGCTTGTTGGCCTCTCTGGCTGTTGGGGAACTCAAGAGCAGGGTGTCATCTACAAATTGACTGTGTGAGGGTGTTGGTTGGATATTGTGCAGCGGTAGACCTTTGAGAGAATCGTCTATGACTGTTGCCTTGATGTAGCGTCCCAGACCTTCCGCCATAAGCACAAACAGGAAGGGCGAGAGAGGGTCGCCTTGTCTGATGCCCTGGGATGGAGAGAAGGGCTAGGAAGGGACCCCGTTAACTAGGATTGAGAAGAAAGCAGAGGAGGTAAGGTTTAAGATCTAGTTCACCCAACCCTGGTCGAATCCGAAGGAATCTAAGATGGCCTGGAGGTACTGCCAACTTGCTTTGTCAAAATATTTTAAGAGATCAAGTTTGATTAACATACCTGGAGTTTTTATTGACTTGAGAGAGTGGATGACCTCGTGAGCAAGAATGACACTGTCCATAATTTTTCTTCCCTCCACGTACCCTACTTGTTCCTTGGAGATGACGAAGGTCAGGATGGGTTTAAGGCGGTTTTCCATCACTTTTGTTATGATTTTGTAGATCACATTGCAGAGAGAAATAGGTCTGAACTGTTTGGGATTTGTGACCCGTTCCTCTTTTGGTATGAGGGTGAGGAAGGTCGCATTGAGGACCAGAAGGAATTGGCCTAAGGTGCGCGATTCCTCAACAACCTCCCAAACTTTTGTTCTTACTAGGTCCCAGCAGTGGTGGAAGAAGTCAGTGGTGAATCCATCTAGACCTGGAGCCTTCCCTAGTGGCATGGATTTTATAGCTTGACCTACCTCCTCTTGGGTGATAGGTTGCATGAGGGCTGCATTTTGTTCAGGAGTCACCAAAGAGGGTATATGCATGGTTACTCATTTGATGGCTGAAGTTTTGTCCTCCTTGTCTTCCGTTAAGAGATCCCAGTAGTAATTGTTGAGTTCTGCTTCTATTTGGGTATGCTCCCGGATTGGATTACCCTGGTTGTCCTTTATCTGAGTGATCCTGTTAATATGTCTGCGGTGTATCATTGCTCTGTGGAAAAATTTTGTGTTTTTTTCCCCCTCCTTGAGCCATTGAACCCTGGACTTCTGTCTCCACAAGATTTCCTCTTGTGTTTCCTCTCTTCTAGCTGTATTTGAAGCTCCTCCTCCTCTTTCATTAGTTCGGTTGTTCGAGTTCCTGAGATGAAGGTTTTTTGTATCTCCATCAATTTTCTTTCTATGTCCTGCATACTTTGGAATATATTGCCAAAGGTGTTCTTGTTCCAAAGTTTCAGCGGTTGCTTGAAGTTTTTGAGGCGTTGCTGAAATTTGTACATGCCTATGCCATGGCCTATTTCTGCTTGAGCCCACCAGGTATTTGCAAGATGGTGAAAGTCTGGATGTGAGAGCCAAAATTTCTCAAACCGGAAGGGTTTGTATTTGGGAGTTTCCCCTGTTTCTAGGCTGGAGGCAATTGGCCAATGCTCTGACCCTGCTTTTGGGAGAATGAGACTTTCCATGTAAGGGGATTCTTCCATTATCTCTTCAGCTACGAGGAAACGATCCAGACGACAAGCAATGTGCTGATTTCCTGATCTACAATTGGACCAGGTGAAGGTGCCATTACTATTTTCAAGGTCTACTAGCTTTAATTGATCAATGAGGGTTTTGAACTTACTATTGTCTTGTTCAAGTCGTTTGCTTCCTCTTGTTTTTTCTTCAAGGGACAAGATCATGTTGAAATCGCCTCCTAGGATCCAGTTGGGAGTAGACAGCAAGGATTTGATGAAGAATAGTCATTCCAAAAGTTTGTCTTTTTCCTGTTGACTTTGGGGGCCATATACATTTGTGACAGTCCCCATCCGGTTCAAGCCTGTGATCTCGAAGTGGGCCGTTATTTTGCCTATGGTGGCAAACGACCTACTTAAGGAGACATTGCAAGGGTTCCATAAAATGGCCAGACATCATGAGGCCCCTATGGATTCTGTTAGAATGAAGTCACATCCTCTCCAAATGTGTTGGAAGATGCTTTCAGCTTCTACCCCTGCACATTTTGTTTCCTGTAACATTAGAATATCTGAGTTTTTTCCTTGGATGCAGTTAAGGAGGATATGTTGTTTGGATCGACCATTGAGTCCTCTAATGTTTTAGGTGATGATCTTCATCATTAAGAGGGTGGGGTTGGGTGGAAGTACCCCTCCAAGAGCTTGTGAATCTGCCCTGAGTTGATCATAAGGTTACCCACCTCCTTGATGAGTTGATGTACTGGTTTCCTCCCTCTTCTTTTATTCTCTTGTGACACTTTTTTTGAGCTTGAACCAGACTCTATAGATATTCCTAGATGAGTTGTGGATACTACTGAGGAGTCAAGAAAGACTTTGTGTACCTTTCGAAGTTTCTCTTCAGAAAGTGCATGCAGATCCTTTTGGTTGAGGGCTTCCTCAAGTTTTTCCAAATCGATGCCTGCCAGATCTCTATAGTCCATGTGCATTAGGATGTCTCCATCTGCGTCCCCTTTCTCATCTGGGTGGGGCTCACGATTTGGATCATGAGGGGGAGATTTTTGGTTCTTACCTTTGGTCTGAAGCGGCTCTTTGTGCGGATCTTGGATGGCTCCATCTTCCGGTAGTTGATTCAGGATCTCATAGGAGTTCTTGGTCAGGATCTGCAGTTTAGGGTCTGGTTTCTGTTTCCTCAAAGGATTTTTCTTCCTGGCCATGACAATGGTAAATCCATCTCATTGTGTGGTATCATCTACTTTGGTAGCTTGCTTGTTCATAGGGAAGTCTCTAAAGAGATGACCATGTTCGTGACATTTTCTGCAACGGAAAGGGATGTGCTCGTAGTCCAGAGTTTGTTGTCAATCTTCATCTTGGTATTCCAGCGTTACTACTCCTGGTAGGGATTTGGAGATGTTCATGTAAACATAGATTCGGTCGTATGAGTTGTATTTCCTCTGTTTTGTAGCTTCTAAGGTTTTGACGTATTGGCCCACTGTATTTCCGATTCCCATGAGGATTTCCTCCAGCCAGAACTCTTGTGGTAGGGAGTAGAGGCGGATCTAGACAGGGGCCATGGTGAAGTCCTCCTTGTCTAGGTTGAATCTCTCCATCCAAAAATGTAGAAATAACCCTGTCGAGTTGTAGAAATATGGCCCGTTCTCAAAGATTCAATCTCTATCTTCTGGGTTGTATAGAATGATCATGAAAAAGCCTTTGGAGCTTAGTTGGACCTCATAGTCCCCTTTGGGATTCCACTAATGCTTTATCCACCTGGTCAGGTCCCGTTTAGATGGCCACAGGCCCAAAAATTTGCCAATGAGGGCATGCTCACTCATAAATTGTGTGTGTTCCCCCACTCTTGTTGAGATGATGATGTATCTTTGCATCTTGTCCATTTGTGGGATGCATTTTTTGGGCTCCCATCCGTGAGGTGCTTTTGGATGTGATGTACTGGCTTCCACATCCATTTCCTTCCTGAGTCCTTGCTCTCTGGTGAGGAGTTGGTCGTGCATTTGCAGAGGCAGCTCAAATGTTGGGCATTTTTCCCTTGTTCCCGACCGATCATTGGTCGTTACACTTTTGTATGAGGGGGTTTCCCCCCTCTTCTGAATGCATTCTGACATGTCAGGCAGAAGACAGTCTACGTTTGGTCGTGGTAGAGGGTTTCTACATAGTGGGATAATCCAGTCAAGCCGCGAGATGTTCCGGGCTGCGCTAGGGTTTACCTCCCTTCAGCTCCTCTCATCTCCTTCAAAACAAAACTGATCATGAACGAATAATTGAAGATGGAATACCATTACGATTTCTTTAAACAAGTGACATGTACATTCAATTTTTTTTTTATTTTGCATTGAAATTACATGTATTTATGAATACCTAGGATTCTAGAATCATTTCCATTTTAGTTTACTTTCATGGTCCATTGAATTAAGAAAAATTGTATTTTTTATGAATTATAAAGTTTACCAAACCTTATTTACAATTTCAGAGAAAAACCTATAGATTATATCCGGGGAACCTAAATTGACCTATACTTTGGATGATTATACTTTAATTCTACAAATTATCCAAATCATATACACAAATCCTTTAATGCATGTAACCAATTTACTACATATAGGATACATGCGTTCATTATTTGCAATTTGATTGTTCAATGTTTTTTCATATGAAGAGGATAACTTCATATCAAAACTAGGACCCATTTCCATGTCATTATAAAGGACTATTGATGGCTTAGAAAAACTTTAAATTTAGATAAATTTTAA
>ML788418.1:10212-25092 GCA_009831015.1 Picea engelmannii
AAATGAGGAAACTTGTAATAAAGGAAATTTAATAATGGAAAGTAGGAGACATAGGGTAAAAAGAGAAAAGGAATCAACATTTAAGGAGTTACTAAAAACCAGCAGTTTCATTTTAGGAAAGTTAATTAAAGCATGAGAGGGGATCTAGGAACCCTAGGAGAAAGTTAAGGAGCGATTTTGGGGGAGTGAGGGAATTTAGTCTTTTAATTATTAAAAAGGAATTAATTTTTGGAGAACCCTAGGGATGAATGACACTTGGATGGCGGAGATTGTTTAGAGGTTTGTCATTAAAAATTAATTAATTAATGATTAGGAAAGTAGGTGGGTCTCATTTTTGCTATAAAAGAAAAGGAAAGGAGGGAAGATGGGGGGAACGGTTAGCGTAACGTTACGCTGCCGAATTGTGGCTTGAGGGATTGCTTGTGAGGAGTTGGGTCTATCTCAGCTGTGTTGGAGTGGTATCTCAGTCGTGGAGGCAAGATGAGAAGCTAGTTTATCTCTGGTTCTTGTGTGGCCCCTTTGCGGCTCGGGGGGCTAAGGGGGAAGCAGAGTACCCCTAGCGTTTGGCTGGGAGGTACCGGTGAGTTTTCTGCGATCGGTGAGTTGGAGAAGCAAGGAGAGCGGACGCGGCACAGAGCAATAGCATGGGACAACGCCTTCGAGTTATTCGCCACCAGATCCAGGTACGCAATACATTGTTTAAACAAAAAGAAAAATGTTGAGTTGCATATGATTGAGATAATGATGGATGAAGTTAATTAGGATGATTCTGTCCCCTTGTTATTTTCTGCGTTTTCCATTATTGTCCATTAATCTGCAACCCTTCTTGGCAATGATGTGTGTCTCGGCGTGGTCTCTTTTTAAAAATAAAATAAAAATAAAATAATAGATATGTATATTGCAATAGGGGCGTTGTCCCAGCGATTCAATGGATAAAACTTTTGCGTTGATATCGCCTCAGATTTGATAAAAGGAATTCTCTGCATTCTGTTGTTAAAACCTTTCTGCGATTGGGGGTTAAAAATCCCTGTGTTGACAGTGCTTTTCTGCGTTTTTATGGTGGGGTTTCTCTGCGTTTTGGGGTGAATTTTTGCATTCCTTCTGTGTTTTTCTCTGCATATTTTTATACATCCCTGCGTTCTATATCCCTGCATTGGGAGGAGTATACTCCCCAACTGTCAATATCTTAGCTCAGTGCCCTTCTTCCCTTGAACTCTGAAATTTATTCTTCCCATGAGCTCGGAATCTCCTTTTGCGCTTGGTGTTTCCTCAGCTTGTCGTTGGCCCCCAAATTTTTCTGTGTGTCTTGATTGAATGCCTCTGCCGTATTGGATTTCGTTGGGAACATTGGAGTCTTAAGGGTATTTTGAACTCCGGTTTCATCTCTTCATACACGGATTCGGTGGCATTTCGTTTCCATTCTGGCGTGGCTGTGAATTCATCAACATTTCGTTCTTTTTATTTGCGTTCCTGCAATTGTTTGGCCCTTTGTTGTTACCTTTGATGCATTGCGCCGTGTTGCTGCATTTTCACTGTAGTGTGTCTTATTAGTGCGCCCCCTCCCTGTGGACAGTTTTCCTCAATACGTTACCTCGTCCTCAATTAATTTTGGGTAGGGAGACTCGTGACTGTGCCATGCTCTTAGGCATTCAAAAGCAGCAACTAATGCCTCGACTGCCTCTCACCTTGAAAATTTTGCACTGTCGCCTCCCGTATAAGATGGTGATAAACCGAACAGTCGTGGCCGGCGAGTTACCAAACCTACCTCTACCTTTGGTTATAACTCCTCGGTGTTTGGGTAAGTAATGGCCAGCGAGGGAGGGGGAAAACATGCCGCGTTTACTGTCCAAATTCTGTAGTTGATATTTTTTTTTCCCTTTTTGCGGTGCCTAGTCATAGCCTTTTTTTTGGGACGAGAACCATCTTTAAAGGAGGAACACCTCACGCTGTCACACTACATTGCCGTTAAATAATTGGGAATACCATTTTCCTATTGGTTAAATATAATCGTTGCCTTATTCTGGTTTGAAATATTAAGTGATCAGTCATATGGTTCTAATCGCATCGCTGTAATAATTGATTTAATACTATAGTTAATGCTAAGAGGTTCCATAATAGGATTTAATTTTAATGGTTTCATTTGGTTTAATATTTAGAGGTTTAATATTAAGCGTTTTAAACCCTGCGGTTACTAATTGGGTTTCCATATTCTGGTTTTATAATCAAGTCCTCAAAGTATTGCCATTAAGCCTCCTTTTATGCAGATGGGTTTATTTCCAACCTCTGGAATACCAGATCTCTCGGATAGTAACAAGTTACGGTCATCCTTTTATGAATGTTAAGGTTACACTCAATGACATTGGTTTATAATCGAGTCTTCCAGCATTTCTATTAAGTCTCTTTTCATGCAAGAAAGTTTACCTGCCAAAAATTAAAAAATCATCATAATGAGGCTACTGTATTAAAGTGGAGTTAGTGTATTGAATAAACTATAATGTAGGGATAAATTATATTATATTATTATAGCATTGTGAAGGAGTGACGTTATCTTTGATTTTATCCCTTCGTTTACATTGATATGCTGGCATTTTCCATTTGTCCTTTATAATATTATCATTTTAAAGTTGTTTCCTTATATATGTTTCCCTTTTTAACTATGATGTTAAGTCGTTAATGTCAAGTGGATGTTACACATAAATACGAGGATAATTTATTGCAATAGGTGAAGGAAGTTGTGGCTTAATGAAACACGTTTCCAGATTTTATTTCTGCATATCGATTCTTAAATATTGTTATTTCTAATTACTGTCATTTATAACTTTATTAATTGGTCTTTTTAAATAATGGCCCTTTTAATTATGGTCATTTTATAAATTATTATTTTATAGACTCCCATTTTTTTAATTATAAGGTATGTAGTTATTTACTTGATGACACCTGTAGTTAGGAGGTAATTCCTTATATGGACACCTTAAAATGATGTTTCTCTTAATTTATTGTCAATTGAAATGTGGAAAGTTGTCATTGTCATTTTAAATTTTCTTATAATATAAGAATGTCCCTTTTTAAATTATGGTGTATGTTGTAATTCAATTGATGATTCCTATAATCATGATGCCATTCCAAATAGTGACATCTTTAACTAATTGTTATATTTAATTGTTGTTATTTTAACTATGGATAGTTGTCATATCCAAATAATGCCCTTTTACTTTTGTCATTAAATATTATTATTTAGATTTTCATTTAATTTATGGTGTATGTTGTTGTTTTCCAATTGATATTACCTATAAGTATGCTATCATTTTTAGCGCATTACTATTGGACCTTAGTGAATGATTTAATCTTGTAAGGTCATTATTAAATTAGCGGTTGTAGCATATAATGTAGCATATAAGAGGTATGATAACTGTAAAATCAGGGTCCGGATTGTGACACAAATGATAGATAGTTAATGTTTCATGACAGTGATATAGTAATTTTTAATTATTGATTAATAACCATGCGTGGTGCGATAACCTGGAATTACCTACCTTAAATTACCCCCAGTGAGTATATTAGGGTGGTTGTTCTTTTAGATAAATGTCGAACTTGGGTGTTCGTTGTCAGAGTCCTTGTCGCGCGCCTTCCGTAAGGGGCGCACTTGTTCTTCTTATTTATGTTGTACTTGATTGTGGTCAGTTGGTTGCTTGGTCTGTTGTGTCGGGTGGGATGTAGACACCTCCATGCTCCTCAGAACAGTTGCGAGCCCTGAGACCTTAAATTGTTAAAATCGATGGGAACCTGGGCTTGAGCGTTGATTATGTGTCTTGGAGGTCCTAACCTTGCAGGGTAGGACGGGCGGGAGGTCAGTCGTAATTAGCAGTCAGTTTTACTTTGTCGTGTGATCATCATTTATGCTTGTGGTTACGTATCGTCCGTCCTGGTAATCTTCTTATGTTCATCCCGGTTGCGTCGTATTCGTCGTCGGGTGGCGACGCAGAGTTGAATGGGTTGTTGTTGTTTCCTTATACACACGGACACACACTTTAAAAAAAAAAAAAGAAAAAAAAAATTCCACCTGTCACTAGAATGGTTGCCGTAACGAGACGGTTCATTACATTTAGTGTCTTAGGCATGCAAACACATGGTTTGTATGATGGACTAATCGTTTCCATGTAATTGGGTATTACACATTCACTATGATAGGTTGATTAGTCGGTTTGTTCTCCCCTCTTCATTTTCATTCTATTTAATTATTTTTTTGGTCTCTAACTAAGTGAGAACCATACAAAGAATCATTGGTAATTGTAGAATGCAATAAGTATACCAAAGTTGTTCTACCTTGAAGTTGGGGAAACATGTGCTGGATATAAGAGACTCGGAAACTTGAAGACCTTCCCAAAACCCTAATATACATTAATGAATGGTGGCAGGTGTATGTATTCGACTGGAGGGAGTGAAGGTGTAGTCAAGTGGGTGGGACTGAAGAATATCTGTTATGCCGCCATTAATAAATGGTGGACCGTGGCATATGTATGTATCCAACTAGAGGGAGTGAAGGTGCAATCAAGTGGTCGGGACTGGAGAAAATATGTTGTGTCGCCATTAATAAACGGTGGCAGATGTATGTATTCAACTGGACGGAGTGAAGGTACACTCAAAAGGGCGGGAATGAAGAATATATCTTGTGTCGGGTATCGTGTCGCAAGAGTAGCGCACCGTAAAGAGCGACACTCTTTAAGAAAAGACAGCTAGTGCTTCATGCATGCATTGGCGGTGCAGACAAGTAGATGGGACTAGGATTATCCGTTGCTTTGGGTGTCTTGTCGCAGTAAAATTATGAATACCGTGCCACAAGGAGCGACATTCTTTAACAAAAGACAACTGGAGCTTCATGCATTGGCGCAGAGAGTAATCGAGTAATCCACTATAATTTTGGTATTCTGTCATTTTAAAATTCATATATTGAAATGAAACCCTAAAATTGGATGTAATTTAAAATTTTGGAATTATAAATTAAATTATATTTGATTAATTATTTTATTAAATTAATTATTTGAATTATTATTATATTGTATAATAAAAAATTAAGAATATAAATTTCAGTTTATTATTATTATTATTATTATTATGGATTAAATTACACATTATTTTTTTGGAAAAAATGTCAAATTGCAATTTCGATACATTGTTTTAGGCATTATGTATGGTGTCGATGGCTAGATACTATGAATACCACATGATTTGTCTTCTAGTAATCTCGGTAGTCGGTATTGTTTATGGGGTGTAACCATCCTTTTGGTCTTGGAGTATGATGTAAAATTGTTTTGGATTGGCAAAGAGTTCATCTTCCTTGGATCTAAAGAAACAAGGTAATGACCCAAGACCTTCTTTACTTTTGTTTAAGAGTTATAAGTCAAATATTTAGTATTTATAGCATTATACTTTAGCTTCATTAAGATAATGGTAGGGTGGAGGATATATCTCATCTACCTTAATAGTGTGTATGGGTACTTAATGTTAAGGTGATAGTTCTACTAGAATTAGTTTGTCACACTAATAGTATAGCCTAACCTCTACATGAGATGGTACACCCTACAAGCATATGATGTATAGACTAGCATACAATCCTATAGCTTGGAGAACATCATGGATAAGATCTATCCTCATGTATAATGGTAGGAAGCACCTTCCTTTAATGTGAATACAAAATATTGAATTCGACAATGGCAATGACTTCCTTTCACATGAATACATAATATTGAAATTAGACATTATGGCAATGGAAAGTTGAAACAATGATATCGAGAATGATGATGAGGAGATCAATATTAGAAATATTTGTAGTATTTATAATACCCTTAAGTGATGCTTCATAAAAAGGTTGCAACCTTCTATACCTTTGTTAATAGTCAATTAGGTTGCAACCTTCTATACCTTTGTTAATAGTCAATAAGGTTGCAACCTTCTATACCTTTTAGTAGTCAAACTTTTAGTACTTTTGGCATCATACTACACTCACTCTAGCCCCATTCATGAAAATAATGGTAGGAAGTATCTTCCTTTAACATGAATTCATACCATTGAAATTAGCAGTGGTGATGATGGAGAGAATGACATTGATGAGGACAACGAGTAGCAGGATGATGATGGTGACAATGAAAATGATGATGATGAAAATGGAGGATGACAACGACAATGAATATGAAGAGGACAACGATGGAGAAGATGATGACAAAAATTATCCACTAAGACCAATTTTGGTTTATCAAATATTAAGAAAAATGACAAACAATTAATTTAAAAGTAAATAAAAATACTTTGAATTCAGTGTATTGTAATGCTAGAATGGCTTTAAGAATAATTGTGTATGTTGAACTAGATAAAATTATGTCTTATATTATCAAGGTTGCGACATGTTAAAAGGAAGTTGTGTTCATCTCCAACCTCCTTTCTATCACAAAATTTACATATACACTCATCCCAAAATGTTCTTAGGTTAGCCCATCTACATGTTTCACTATGATAGTTATAAGCATGGGTTATAATCTTAACAATATTTATTTTGTAGTAATATTGTTTATTCTAGAAGCAAACAACACGTGGTCTATCACAATTTATAATTTTATTGGAAATATCTAATCATGGGTTTAAACTACATAGAAATATATCATGCTTGAATCAAGAGAATATGATAATAAGAATTGCATTGATTTTATAATAAGTAATAGAATTCTTTTAAATTTACTAAATTTTATTTTAGACCTTGACATAAATTTTGTAGGTAGCACCCATAGAAATCATCAATGTTATAATCAAATGAATTATTTCAACATTTTTTCCTTACATCTATATTAAGAGTTTATGCTTTTTATTGATAGATATATTTAATTGCAATGTTGATCTTACAATACTCAAGGATACCACTCTAGTTTATCTTGTTTATTTCAATACAATCTCAGTATCTTGAGGTGAAACAAAATAATTCATTGGTGGTTTGTATGGGGGAGACTTTCACTCTATCAGATGCCTCGAATCTTGATCTTGGGTGGTTAATCTATTTCTTTGGTTCAATGAAGATGAGGTATTAAACAATTAAAAATACTTTTAGGTCATACTAAAAAAAAATGGTGGTTGTATTGTATATATCATTTACAAAAAACCCAATATCCCATATTGTCATAAGTGTGACTAGAGTAAAGAGATTATATGATTTTAAGTAACACCTTATCTTAGTGATCTACATGACACCATATGCCAACTCAAGTTGCACTTCAACCTCTTGCTAAAAAGGATTTCAAAACTTATAAATACAAAACATAGAACAAATTATTATGTAATAAAAAGACTTACAAATTTAATAAAAACTTGGTAGAAATTCAAAACCTAGAGAAAATTGCATCATGATTAAGTTTCTTCAAATTAAAAGTGAACCCTTGAATTCCTTAGACATATTATGAGATTAATTTTGTTTATTTTTAATAAAATAACATTTTTTTTTTGAATAATAACAATATTTAAGATATATGAAACTCTTTCATATATTCACAATCAATAAAACCTCATCATTAAAATGTTATGAATATAATTTTTATAATTTTTTCCATACAAATGATATCAAATGATATAATGCTTTGTTTAATTTTTATTTTTATTCAAAATATTATAGAAAAATAAAAATTGTTTTAATGCAAAATGTATTTAAATTTGTTTAATATGGAAAAGAAAATAATAATAATAATAATAATTTAAAAAAAAATTAAAATATTTTTTTATCAATTTTTTATTATAAATTATTTATATAATAAATTAAAAAAAATAAAAAATATAATTTTTTTATTTAAAAATAATAAATAAACCTTTCCTCAAACAAACAAACATTATGAAAAAACTTGTCTTTAACCTATAAAGTCTTAAGACTAATAATGTAAAAATAATAACTTTTTTATTTGAAAATAATACATAAACCTTTTCTCAATATCAAACATTTTGAAAAAACTTATCTTTAACTTATAAATACAAGTGATACCACTAATAAGATCCAATTATATTTTTATCTTAATTTTAAGATAAAATTAAGCATGAAAACACTCATCAAATTTACACAATTAAAAAATTAAAAATATTTAAACATAATTAAGTTTAACTTGGTAAAATTGTTACACTAATAATTAAATTTGGCTTGGTAAAATTGATTCAATAATAACTTCAAATTTGCAAATATAAATTTATATATTTAGAAATACTTAAAACATTATAACTTTGTATAAATTTAAATTATTATTATTTATAAATTTCAAATATATTTGTGTTTTAAATTAAAGCATTTCATAATATTTTATATGCAATTTATATATAATAATATTTATACATATACATAAATACAAAGTAAGTTGAGCACACAATAATATTTATACATACACATAAATACAAAGTAAGTTGAGCACATAATAGAGTACCTTAATATTATATTTCATGATCAACTATTCTACACCCTAACCACAATTTTATTTATTTATAAAGAATTATTTTATTTTGATTCATTTGTATTGTTTTATACTAAATATTGTTTTTTTTATTGTTTTATACTCAAGATTGATATTTTATTTTAATTTATTGTTTTAAAACACATGAAGTAAACTCAGTTTAAATAAAGTTATAGTATAAGATTAATACTTAATATCGGGTGTTCTCTTATTGAGAATATAAGAGATTGTGAATAAATAAAGTTAACAAACATATTACATATCTAAAATAGATTTTAGACATTAAAAAAACACAACATAAAATTAATACTTGATACTTAGTTGGTTTATTAAGATTAAATGAAAAGGATTATTTAAACAAAGATAAAAATATTTAATATTTAAAACACATCATAATACTTAAAACAAAATTAATAAACCCATTATATGTGTACAAAATAGATTCTATACATTTAAAAAATTAGAACGTAAGATTAATATCTAATACGGAGTTGGTTTTATATAGAAGAGATGGTGAAGATTAAATCCAAATGATTATTTTAAAAAGATATAAAATATTCAATACTTAAACACATCACAATACTTATTTGAACAAAGACAAAAATATTCAATACCTAAACACATCACAATATGTGAATAAAAATTAAATACATAAATAATAATTAACAAACATATTAAGCATGTCAAATAGATTACAAACCTTAAATATACAACACAAGTGCATCAATCAAATAATGCACATTTTTAATGTTTTAAAAATATAAAATGATTATTTAAAAAAGATATAAAAAATTCAATACCTAAACACATCATAATACTTATTTGAACAAAATAAAACTATTCATTACCTAAACACATCGCAATATGTGAATAAAAATTAAATACCCGAATAAAAATTAACAAGCATATTAAGCATGTCAAATAGATTCCAAACCTTAAATATACAACACTAGTGCATCTATCAAATAATGCACATTTTTAATGTTTTTCTCAACTTAATAGAAAAATAACCATTCACATAGTGATAACAACAATAAATGAAGCAACACTAACAAACACATTACATATGTAAAATAGATTATAGACATTAAAAAAAAACACAACATAAGATTAATACTCATAGGATGGTCTCTTACAGAAAAGATGGTGAATATTAAACCAAAATGATTATTAAAAATAAATAAAAACATTCAATACCTAAACACATCATAATACCTTACTAAAAGTTAACAAACATATTAAGCCTGTAAACTAGATTCCAAAACTTAAAATAGACACAACACAAGTGCATCTATCAAATAAAGCACATTTTTCATATTTTTCTCAACTTAACAGAGAAATAACCATAACCATAACCATAGAAATATTTAATACCTCAAACACATCATAATAGTGGAAGCAAAGTTAACAAACATTTGTCTTCTTACAAAAGAGGTTGTAAAGATTAAACCAAAATGATGATTTAAAAAAGATAAAAATAGTAAATATCTAAACACAATAGGAATAAAAATTAACAAACATATTCCCCAGGTAAAATAGATTCACCTTAAAACAAACACATCACAAGTGCATCTATCAAATAATGCACATTTTTCATGTTTTTCTGCACTTACTCAACTAAGAAAACCATAACCCTCTTATGGTAATTTTCAGTGTTAAAAAAATGAGTTAATCACCTCAGCCACATATTAGTCTCCCAATGAACTATATAGATAAATATAAACTAGACCTTAAAAAAACACAATGGTTTCTTACTGAAGAGATGGTAAGGTTTCTTACAGAAGAGATGGTAAAGATTAAACCAAAATGATGATTTAAAAAGACAAAAATATTCAATACCTAAACACATCACAATACCGGAATAAAAATTAACAACTATATTCAACATATAAAATAGATTCTAGACCTTAAAACAAACACAACACAAGTGTATCTATCAAATAATTTACATTTTTCATGTTTTCCTCTAAGTAACACAGAAATAACCATCCACATAGTGATAACAACAATCTAGATAAAATTAAAATAGAGAAAACAAAAAATAAAAGAAATCCCATGCAACTTTACTCAAGTAAAAAACCCATTATGCTATTTTCACTTACTCAATTCAAAAACCCATAATGCTCTTTGCTTTTTTCTTTATAAAAATGGATTTTGGTATTTTTCAGTGTTAAAAAAAAAGATTTTGTAATCACCTCAACCACATATTAGTCTTCCAATAAGCTATATAGCTAAATCTAAACCATATTTACATACTATATAAAAAAAAACCTCAAATTTACACACTTATTTAGAATTCTCAGCTAATTTTAGTTTTATATAATTTCATAATAGAAAAATTCGAAACAAGCAAAAACAAAATTATCTGTAAGGATTTATGCCTTAGTTACTTGACTTCAGCTTCAATTTCCTACTTCTCACTTATGTGAACTCTCAAATTACAATGGGTTTGGTCACAACCTCTAAAAGAAAGGTTCTCCCCTTAAAACCCCCAAAATGCATGGACTCGCCTCTCAACTTCTTTTTGATTGAAATCTCTAAACAATACAATACTACTTCGGGATCAGTATTGTTTCATTAGAATTTTTGGTAGCATTCCACTATCTCCCTTTTCTTCCTCACCCTTCCATGGTTTTCCCTTCTATTTATAAAACTTTTCCTAGTTGACACCTCACCCTTTCATGCAAATTCTTAGTTGATACTTCATCCTCTCATGCAAAAACCTATTTTTTTAATTTTTTTTTTAAATAAAATACTCAATTTTGCATAGGCTACCTTGTGCTCCTCCCATTTCCCCTAATTATTTTATTTAATTGATTTCATAATTTATTATGTCTATATTTAATAAAGAGATAACATTTTTTTCCCCTAAGTATCCAAGTTAAATCTAATTGAAAAAATTGTAGATACTTATATGAGATTATTACCCTAATTATTTTATTTAATTGATTTCATAATCTATTATGTATATATTTAATAAAGAGATAAAAAAAAATTGTGCCCTAAGTATCCAAGTTAAAAAAATTGTAGATACTTATGAGATTATTAGGTTTTTAAGTTGTAGATACATATATGTACTTCAACAAGTGATATAGGTGGCAATGATTTTAATTTTCCGCATAAAATTATACTTGTAAAATGGTTTCCATAAATGTATTTTTATGAAAAATATATTCATGATAATGGAAATTTATAAAATTAGAAATCCTTAAATATGGGTGAACAATTTTGAAGTATATATATAATTTATTTTTAGATAATGGAAAATGATCAAATATATATAGACAATTCAATTAGTATTATAAATTATTTATGGAAATTTTGTATGACTATATAAAAATGTAATTTTTTAAGATTGAAATGTTATCTATTAAATATAATGTGTGTTTATAATGATGTAATATTTTGTACATATAGAAGAATGTAAGAAAAAGTACATAAGTAGAAAAAAACTTATACTATTTTATAAATAATGTTGGAATACACATTAATTTAACTACTAATGTAAAAATAAGCTATGGGATTTATTTGAGTGTGTAAGACTCCATAGTGGTGTAGGATATGGAAACTAAAACTTATAAAAAAAATTCTAACATCTAAATTTTAGAAGTATATTATATATTAAAATAAAACAAAAAAAACCATAATATTTCTTTTAAAATTATAAATTTGGAACATGTAATATATATATATATATATAGATAGATAGATAGATAGATAGATAGATAGATAGATAGATAGATAGATAGATCGATAGATAGATAGATAGAAAGAAAATAAACATATTGACACATTTAAACATATCTTTAAAAATAAGACACATTGATTAGTATATTAATATGAACCCGGAGTATCCTCTACTTTATATGAGTATGAATCATGAGATTCTTTGAAAAAAACCTAAAATATAAAAAACCAGAACTACTAACAACTAAATTTTCAACTACTAACAATTAGATTTTCATTTTTAGAAACTATTTTTTTTTCTTATTAAGATAAACTCATTTCCATTATGTAAATCCACTAGGATGCACATATATACAACTTCAAAAATGAAGTTTCACCATATTAATTTATGAAAAACATAGTTAAATAATAAACATGGTTAACTTATGTAATTAAGATTTGCATAGTCTTAATTACAATGTGTAAATCTTTTGGTTAAATATAAATCTACAATCAGTTCTTTTATATTCTTAATTAGGAAATATGGATCCCTTATTATCCCGAGACCATCCCTGAGTAAGATACATAAATACAAAAAAGTAGTATAGCTCCTTGTTTATGCCTCACACATATTTGAGTATGTCTTATATCTTTAATTATTACTTGTACACATATTTAGGCCACATGGTTCCTTAATTAAGTCATTCTTATGAATAGTTTGGATCTAAAGATCTAATTAATCACACTCAAACCCATAACATGCCCTAAGGATCCATATTTAGGCCCTAAATCACAGAGGAAAAACCCCAATATTATATTCCTAAAACCCGAGGCCATCGATCTTGATAGATTATGATCAAAGTTATTGCAGGCTCGATCCATCTAACTTATTCACCAAATTTAACTACCTTCTGTCACCTGCCTAATTGGACCACATGTAGGCTTCGTGTGACCTGCCATGTGGCGCTCTATGTTGCATTCTCTTCCCTTCCGAAATACGCAATCTACTAACGTCTGTCTTCCGTCGATTGATGACTATAAATTACTTCGTCTCTTCGGGCTTCGGGATTTTCAACCTCTCGACACTCTCTTTCTCTCGGATTTCTTTCACTCGAAGTTGACAATATGTCGATGTGTCTCGCAGAGATGGACGACTACAAATCACTTCGGCTCTTCGGGCTTCGGGAGTTTCAACCTCTCCACACTTGCTTTCTCCCGAAGTGATTTCACCGGAAGTCCACATATTTCCACCATGTATCCTCTCTATCAGATCGATGGCATAGATGGACTCTGTTACTACATGGATTTCCAAAGGAACTCATGGCTAACCACCTCGCCACTTTTCCAGAGATTTCAAGGTGACTCTCTTTCCTCTTGAATAAATCCTAGTCATTAACTCATTAAACCTTGAAAGTTTCTCTCCCTTTGAATATTTCTTCGTGTTATCTCTCCTAAGCTTCATTTCTCGAACCCCTTTCTCCTTAGAGGGTTGCTTCGACACTTAGTCGACTTTCGGATCTGTGCACTCCTTGCAACAGATATTTGCATCCCTTCACGAGAAAACTCAAGCTATTTCTCCCAAGATTTTTGAGTCAAAGACTCTATCGACGTACTCCTTGCACCCAGGAACTCTAAACCTCAAATTTTGTCCCTATCGACAACAATTCACTCTTAAAAAAATTTCTCGCTAACCACTAACATGTCTCGTCCAAGCTTAGTGTCAAAACCGTGGCTGTGATACCAATTTGTAATGTCCCTGACCATCAACCCCTGCTAGGTAATGCTACCGAAGAAACATTAATATTTCATTTACTTCTCTGATACCATTCCTGTGACATTCTCTGCCTTAAACAACAGGCTAGGCCATGCCACTAAGTAACTTTGCAGAGATAATCACATACAAAAGTTAACCGGAATATAGAGATAACATCTTGTATTCTGAAATATAAATATATATCTATCTAATGCAATTAAACAAATGTCAATACTCTACTCATACACATGTTCATGAAGAAGCAACATTAACACATACATGGAACATATATATATCTAGGCATTACTCATTAATTATAATGCAAATACAAATACACAACATACAACGAACATAGAAATGGTACTTGTCCTTTAATAGATGACCACTAATTGCATTTAGACATTCCACGAACCTCCCAGACTTAGACCATATTGCTCATCATGCTCAGCACTGGGTCACCCCTGAGCTGGGACTAAACTCCACTAGGAAAGGGAATTCTAGGATTGGCAAGGAAAATAAATAAGTTGAATAGAATAGCATGAAGGATCTTTTATCCCATGAGGCACTTACGCCCACAACCCATAGACCCTCATTCCCCACAAAACTGCTCCACCCTAGGAGGGTACACCTTCACTAATACAATTCCATCAACTACTACACCTCCCTTACCTTGGGCTTCAACAACAGGTTAGACCATAAGTATCAGAGTATTGTAGCTACTACGAGACTCCCTTCCAAGAGAAATTCTCAGCAAACTCTCTCACCTAGGGGAGTTTCTCACAGGCTTCACAACCTATTTCTTCAATTCATCTCCTAAGCAATACAAAAACAAGATTAAGCTAACACACGGGTGACAACAGCAACAGAAAATGGGTATGGACATCAAAAGTGGCAACAACCAAATGCTAAGACACAACACGGCTCAGGGAATACAAATGCATCGGGATTCACAGGGAAACACGCAGGTTAGAATCGCATTTGTATCGGTGGGAA
>ML788418.1:29725-62953 GCA_009831015.1 Picea engelmannii
TCTAGACTATTTCATGACTAGATCATGAGCATCACCATCACCATCAGCTGCATCATCTCTCGAAACCATACTTCATCTGAGTAGTTAGATATGATGTTGGATAAGTCACTCTCACCATGGAGTGATACAAGAGGAGTAAAAGCCCTGAACTGTTTTCCATCTGGAAAATCTCTGTTCATCATTCATGTGAATGATCATCTCCAATAATCTGTTGATAGACTCCAAGGCAATTAGAACAAGGATAGAACACACCTGTGTCTATTCATAGTAGTACATAACTACAATCTAGTGGTTAACTACCAGATCAAGTAACACACAAGTACTTGATCAACAACGTATGGTTGCGAACGGTGAAACATATTCACCATAGTAGTCCTCATCTACTGTCATATAGTCTTCATAACAAACATCTGAGAGCATCCTGCATAGAAACAATGTTATGATAAAAACTGTATCATATGGGCCAATCTTTCACTCACGTCTGTGAGATCTGAAAGAATGTCTACCACCACAGTAGTCTTCATCTGCATAGAAACAATGTTATGATAAAAACTGAATCATCTCGGCCAATCTTTCACTCACGTCTATGAGATCTGAAAGAGTGTCTTCCCTCAATATAGAATATCAACAATAATCATCTGGGCCAATCTTTCACTCACATCTGTGATATCTTGAAAGAATGTCTGCCCTAAATATAGAACATCAATAATAATCATCTGGGCCAATATTTCACTCACATTTGTGAGGTCTGAAAGAATGTCTGCCCTCAATATAGAACATCAATAATAATCATCTGGGCCAATCTTTCACTCACATATGTGAGTTCTGAAAGAACGTCTATCCTCAACATAGAATATCAATAATGGGCTATCTTCCCCATTCTTCTCAACCAAGGAAGAATGATTGTTTCTGATTTCTGAACCTAGACCATTTCCCATCCTGGGCCATTCTTCCGACACTAAACAAAGTGTAACCTGGAAAGAATGAGTCTACCCTCGAGAAATGTTTGGACCATTCCTTACCCTGGGCCATTCCTCTGACACTAAACAAAGTGTAACCTGGAGGGAATGAGTATGCCCTAAGGAATGACTGTCCTGGACTATTCCCCACCCTAGGCCATTCTTCTGACACTAAACAAAGTGAAACCTCGAGAGAATGAGTCTGCCCTCGAGGAATAACTGTCCCTGATTGGTGAGCTTGGACTACTCCCCACCTTGGGCCATTCCTCCGACACCAAACAAGGTGTAGCCTGGAGAGAATGAGTCTGCCCTCGAGGAGTAACTGTCCGGACCATTCCCCACCCTGGGCTATTCCTCCGACACTAAACAAAGTGTAACCTGGAGAGAATGAGTCTGCCCTCGAGGAATGTCTATCCTGCATCAACCACCAAAACGAACAATTCTTTGAAACTGCTCACAACTGTGAACTTTGAAAGAATGACTGCCCGATGAGGCAGACCATTCTACTTGACCACTACACAGAGTGTCTGCCAAGAATAATGATTGTCCTAGACCACTCCCCATAATGGGAAGTCATTGTCTATGATACATCAGCAATCAGTCTGCCTCCCATGTTAACTACAATGGGAAGTCACTGTCCGTCAGAAATCTCAATCCACTTTCTGAACAGGAAAGCATCTGTCCAATCTAGACTATTTCTCAATTACAAAGATAAATGCTCCCTCCTAACTGGAGAGTTATTTCAATCACAAAAATAAATGTATGCGTAGCTTCTTCTAGCTTGGAGAGTCTTCCCTTCTGGTTAATAGAGTTACTTCCATGAGCTCTATCTTGAGTATGCAAGTTCTTTCATCTTGAATATAGGCTTTGCCAAAATTTATGCTTATCTGCTCATCTGTGGAGATATGTATTGGAGAATCACTTTCTCCTTTCTGGACTTCATCATGGATAATGTAATGCTTGTACTTTAGTTTGGAATACTGTGAAGGCTTCATGTAAATCTGAACAATAGAGTATATCATAGTTGGAGAACCGGAACATATCCATGTGGTACTTCTTCTGTCATCACGAGATCTGATCTTCCGAGTCATCATCTTGATGTTATAGGAAATCTTCACCACGCTTCTGCTGTGCACTGGAGGTTCTCGACCAAGTTGCTTCTTCTTATCGGCATACAGGAGTATCTTTTTGGTATGCCTCAAAGTCTTGAGATTGCTCTGCATGCGCTCTTTACCCAATTTCTTCCGGAGAACATTCTTTGCATTCATCTGATGTAGAATTATGAGTCAAGGATGTTGCAGATAATATAATGACTTATATAGAGATAAGTCTGGTGTACTTGGAAAAATCAATCATCATAGCCTTCTCCCTCCATCTGGGAGAATCTTTGGTTCTAGAGCTCATAATGCTTTCATTCATAAGTCTTTCATACACTGTTCTTCATCACGACTTTCAATTCTTCTGCTTGATTTCTTTTAATGAGTTCATATCAGGCTGGTAATCTTGTGATTTTTGATAGAATGACTGGTTTTTCTGGTTCTTCTTTCTTTCTTCGGATCCTTATGTTATTCATGTTTTTCTTTTACTTTTGGGTCCATGGAGTTTCTTATAGATTCCATGCCTTAGAGATTCCACTTCTTACCTTCATCATAGGATCACGGATCTGGATGGACAACCAGGAATACTTTAAGGCTTCTCTTTGAAGAGGTCTTCTTCTGTGGTTGAGATGAACATGTGTTGTCTTTCATCACTGTTACCATGGATATATATATATATATATATATATTATCATCCTCAATGGACCATAGGATTAGATCCCTCCTAATCCTTGCTTCATGTAAGAGTTCATATAATCGGCTCCCGTCGTCTAACCGAGTGCATGTTTCTGTCTCTGTCCTTATTGTCTTCTACAATATATAATAGAGTCTACGCTTCAATCCGCATCCTTGTTGTCTTCTGTAATATATAATTGGCTTTCTTATCTAACAGAGTCCACGCTTCTGTCTTAGTTGTCTTCATAAGTATTTCTCCAATTTCCTTTCGATTGTTGACTTCTTTATGTCTTTGCTTTTTCCAAGTCTCTTGAAGATTGATTCTAATTTTGGTCTTATCTTGTAATGTCTTTCATATGATTTGTATTTCATCCTTTCATATGTATTAACTAATGATATTCATCCTTGTCTTGTTGTTCTTTCATAGGTATAGTTCTTCTTGGAACACATTATCTTAAGAGATAGATATACAAGATATGTACAAAGATGATGCAAGTAAGATATGTACAAGAAGTAAGAAGATTGTTGTTACCTTTTAGTAGAAGAAGTCTCTTCCATCCTTCTTAGTCTTCTTAGTAGGTTCCTTTTCTTCGGCAATCGATGCTTCATGTTTCTTCTTCCTTTTTTTTAGCTCGGGACACTGATTCCTATAGTGGCCATACTTTTGACAGTTGAAGCATTGTATTTCTAAGATGTCTTTATCTTGATTTGGCTTCCTCCTTGAACCAAACTTCCTTTTTTTCTGAAGTTCTTGAATCTTGTTGTGAAGGCTTGATCATCATACTTCTTTTGAGTTTTCTAATTTGCATTGATCCTTCATTCTTCTTGAGAACAACAAGTCCAAATTTTTTCAAATGTCAAGTACTCCTTCCTTGTGTTCATGCTTGCGGAAAATGCATCCCATGTCTTGGGAAGACCATTGAGTATTATGTTCACCAATTCCTTTTCTGAATTGATCTCTTCAATAGCTTGTAGTTGATCTCTTAGCTAGGAGATCCTTACAAAGTATTTTGTTGTCATCATTCATCTTCATGTCACAGAGCTCAGTCTTCAGACTCATAACTTGTCCAATATTTCTGACTGAGAAGATATTTGTTAGGGCATCATACATCTTCTTCGATGAGTCAAGATGGGAGATGTAGGGTATCAAGTGGTCTTTTATGGAATCCACTATGATACTCATGGCATTGATGTCAACGTCTTTGCACTTCTCCATAGCTGCAACGTTCTGCGGTTCCTTCTCTTCTCCTTCTTTAAACTCTGGCTTCACGATCTTTCCTTTCACAATATCCAACACTTTATTCTTAGCAAGGATGAGGTCAATCCTTGTCTTTCATGCTCTGAAGTTAGAGGCTCCATCTAGCTTGTTCCCAGAGTTCATAGAGTTCATCATGGCTTGCTTGACTTCGTCAAACGCTAGATTTGACCAGAAATCCAAACTTCAAGTCTTGGACTTCTGAGAGTACCAGAAGATACGCTGGGCTAGGGCGCACAGATATATCTAGAGATTAGGTCAATCTCGTCACTTAAGGTGCCTCAACAAAAGGTTTAGGGTTTCTACAACTGCTTCTGCTAGTAACCCTAGCTGCAGTGCTTCTCGAAACTGCTCCTTCTAGTAACCCTAGTGACAGTTCCTCAACGAGCTCAATATCTAGCGGCTATGTTTCCTTCCAGCATTTTAGGCTGACTGAAGGGGTGTGGGCCCATAAACTATTATAATATAGAATATGGTGTGCTCATTTTACCATTGACGATACCCTCATCACCCAACCACAGGCCGAAGCCTCCCTTCGAGCACCTTAACCTTGACTGAGAATTCCTCTGGAAGCAAACCCTAGGCTAGATAGCCAAACAAAGAGTAGCACATCAATCCCCAATGATAGCATATCACAAAAGACTGATCAGATGTTCCAAACCCTAGCCAAGAGATATCCAAGCCAATACTGAAACTAGTTGTTGCTGCAGCTGCACCTGCAACCCTCCTCCAAACCTGCGCACCAGACTGCAACTGCAGTGTGCACCAACTGGGAAACTGCAATTATGAGATGCTATCAAATGAGAACTGGCACCCTGTATTTATAGTAATCCTACCAGTTTGCTCGGGCTGACTTTCTGGGTATGTGTTTGTTCAATATATTATTATTAATTATGGTCGACTTCTTCTCTTGGAGGCTAATATCCTAATATAAATTTTCTTCCTGAGCCGACAAGGCTTCTAGGGTTATTAGCCAACTCATTAGGGTTTCTGTTTCTTTCCAGAGTCTTCTATTCTTGTCAGGTTCACACATGGGGGTAAATACCTCCCGCAGCTACCATAATATTAACAACAAGCGAATAGCATAAAATCCTATAGCTTGGAGGACATCATGGATATGATCTATCCTAATGGTAGGAAGCACTTTCCTTTAATGTGAATACATAATATTGAATTCGACAATGGCAATGACTTCGTTTCACATGAATACATTATATTGAAATTAACCGCTAGGGCAGGAAAGAGAGTGAAGTTAATAAGGACAAAAAATGATACAATGATGATGAGGAGGTCAATATTGGTGATATTTTTAGTATTTGTAATACCCTTAAGAAATGCTTCATAAAAAGGTGGTAACCTTCGATACCTTTGTTAATAGTTAAGTAGGTTGCAACCTTCTATACCTTTGTTAATAGTTAAACTTTTAGTATTTTCATCATCATACTACACTCACTCTAGCCTCATTCATGAATATAATGGTAGCAAACATCTTTATTTAACGTGAATTCATAACATTGAAATTAGTAGTGGCGATGATGGGAAGAATGACATTGGTGAGGATAATGAGTAGCAGGATGATGATGGTGACAATGATAAAGATGATGATGAAAATGGAGGATGGCAATGATGACGATGAATATGAAGAGAATTATGATGGAGACGATGATGAAAAAAATGATAAGACCAACTTTGGTCTATCAAATCTTAAGAAAAATGAAAAACAATTAATTTAAAAGTAAATACAAATACTTTGAATTCATTATAGTTTTTGTAATGCTAGAAGGCTTTTAAGAGTAATTATGTATCTTGAACTAGGTAAAATTATGTCTTATATTATCAAGGTTACGACATGTTAAAAGGAGGTTGTGTTCATCCTCAACCTCCTTTGTATCAAAAATTTTACAAACACACTCATCCCAAAATGTTTTTAGGTTAGTCCAACTACATGTTTCACTATGATAGTTATAAGCATGGGCTATAATATTCACAATTTTTTTTTTTAAATATAAAATGGAGAAATAGGTTTGATAAAGTTGAACTTGTAGTAACCATATTTATTCTAGAAGCAATAACACTTTCTTTATAACAATTTATGATTATATTACGTTAAAAAGTCGTGATAGAAATACATGGTTCAAAATCTACCACATGTTCTTCCACATGCATGGAAACTAGAACAAGTGGCCTGCAAAACGAATAGAGATGGCAGTAGACCAAAACCAGAGTCTAACTAGTGAAAAATATAATTGTAAACGTATCCTATCTAGACCTGATAACATGACAAACTGAAAACTAGAGATTTGGCAAACCTGTGCATCGGTCATGGCGGAAAGTGAAAACGAACAGTTGGAAGCAAGTCGGGAAGTAGAAATTGGTAGGATCGTTTGACAATGAGTCGAACAGGAGGTCTAGGCGATGATTGAGGGAACTCTAGCAATGAAGTTGGTCCACCATGTCCCGATGCATTTCAAAAATCAGATGTAGATGATCCTTCGAGAATCAACGTGGACTAAGTAGTTATGGCCATGAGCTCGCAACATTGGGTGGGTCGTGGGCATCTAAATATGGTTGTGTTGTTTCTTCCTTGAACCAATTTAGAGGAGTCTCCTGCTAAGCTAGGAAATAATCCAAGTGTTTCTTGGTGGTCCCATTGAATGACTCATTGATTTTTTGGGTTTTACCCCTTGTTGAGTCTTCCAACCAATGTGGAGGAATTTTTCCCTCTATCACACAACCTCCCAAAGATGTCATAGGCTAGATAAGGAGTATGGAATTGAAAATTAGTGTAGTTGACATAGTGGTACCCTCCAACCAACTTGGAGGGATTTGTTCTTCTATAGGACAACCACCAAAATCAATCACAGGGTCAGAATTTTAAGGCATTCGCTCCAAATTTCCAAGGGGAAATTGAGAATCATCATTCCAATGTTGGTTAGAATGGGGTGGGCCGACAGGATTGGTGAACGTGTTGGGAGGCAGACAGAGGGCCAAGGAAGGGCTTGGTTGATGGTGTCGGGCTACAAAGAAATAATAGGCTGACCCTCATTTGGGTTTTCCCCTTTCACATGGCATGGTGTAAAGAGAGCAGAGAGAGATGGTGAAATGCAAACAATTCTCAGGCACTAGAGGGAAGAGAGAATTGATGGGGACAAAGGCTGAGTGAAGAGAGGAAATGAACACCAAAGGGGAAATGGAATCAACATGTGTGGGAGCGCAACACCAGTCGAGAGAAGTTTTAGGCAGGGAATGAAAAGTTGAGTGCGTATGCAGAATAAAATAGCCACTTTGAATCCTTACCTCCATAAAAACCAATAAGATGACAGAGAAAGGATCCATGGGGACTGAGTTGATGTTGTTAAGCTTCATTGTACCTGATTTGTTGAGCCACAACTGGTGTTGAATGTGCGCCATTAATCTTATCTTGTTTTTCCGACACACTATCTCCCTCCCAGCATGAATTCTAAGCATGGTGAATTGACTGAGGGGGAGGGTGGAAACAAGGGGCTTTAACTGCTATGTTCACATGTGTGCCAGGTAAAGTATTTTTTATTGTTTCATACTAAAGAACAAATTTCACATACCATTTGTATTAACCTTTGAGTTTTATACATATATATTAATACTGATATTTACTTAAGTTTAAATATTTCAAATAAAATTTCCAGAGTAATTATGTAATTTCACGATCAAAGTACTCTGAACCAGTTATTTGATTGTTTAATTCATCATGTTTCTAACCATTAATCCAGTCACAACTGCTGACCGCCGAATGGCATTAGACATTAAAAGAAATAAAAAACGTTAACTGAATTGAAAACCATTAATAAATGACGGAAAGAGCATTAGTAAAGCTTCGAGATTTGCGAGAGTTCTTGTTGCGAGATTTGCGAGAGTTGTTGGGAGAGTTCTTGTTTACGATAATTGCGAGAGTTCTTGTTTGCACTTGGCGCGGAAAAAAGCTGTAATTAGCAGGATGTGAACGAACAGTTTCTATGTTGTAATTAGTTGGCTGTGAACGCAGAGTTTCTATGTTGTTTCAGGTGCCGCGTTGCAGTAACATTAATAAGAGCGTGCTCATGGTTCCAGTCTCCCACATTGGCGGTGGGAGACTGGAATCATGTGCACGCTATTCTTAATGTTACTGCAACGCGGCACCTGAAATAACAGAGGAACTCTTCGTTCACTTCCAACTAATTACACTTATATTTTTAAATACATTAATAAGTTTAATAATCATCATGGTTGAAAATTTTCAGAAAATAATTATTAACGTATAAGAAATCCATGATAAGTTTGAAACTAGTAAATAACAGAGGAACTCTTCGTTCACTTCCAACTAATTACACTTATATTTTTAAATACATTCATAAGTTTAATAATCCTCAAAATTTTCAGAAAATAATTATTCACGTATAAGAAATCCATGATAAGTTTGAAACTAGTTAGCTTTTCAAAGCACGGTCATTTCAACAATATTATGTTATATGGCTTTTTCCGATCCATAAAAACTATATACACCATAAAAACTTAATCATATCCAACAATAATAAAACTTGATTCACCCAACCGAATAGATTAAAAACTTAATCATATCCTACAATAATAATAAAAAAAACTTTATTCACCCAATCCATTAACAGAGGAACTCTTCGTTCACTTCCAACTAATTACACTTATATTTTTAAATACCTTCATAAGTTTAATAATCGTCCTGGTTGAAAATTTTCAGAAAATAATTATTGACGTATAAGAAATCCATGATAAKATTGASAACTAGTTAGCTTTTCAAAWCACGGTCATTTCAACAATATTATGTTATATGGYTTTTTYCGATCCAYAAAAACTATATACACCATAAAAACTTAATCATATCCAACAATAATAAAACTTTGATTCACCCAACCCAATAGATTAAAAACTTAATCATATCCTACAATAATAATAAAAAAACTTTATTCACCCAATCCATTATATTTTTTTCATTGTTATTATATAGTAGGGTTTGCCACCAAAGTGTTGTCGGCATCAATATGCTTTTACATAAAACAAAACTTCAACCCAAAAATTAAAATCACTAAAACTAATACTGGCCGATCTTCAAAACTCTTTCATGCCTGTAAATATATAAACTTAATGTGTGAGTGGCCAATGTCATTGAGTGGGCAACTTTTCGCCACCAAAAACACTTATGTTAAATAATTGCACGTCACTACTTCATCAATATATTAGATAAATATGAAGTTACTCCACTCCCAACAAAAATAAAAGTAAAAGGAGATAATTAATTACATAAATATATGCCGAAGTGGGATGTAACTGTAGTTTACAAATCCTGCGATATATCAGTAAGAGGTTATGATACACTCCTCCTCGCCGTCCCTCTTTATTTAGAGGAGGAGTCAAATTTATATTATAAAAAGTGTCATGATTATTATAAATAATAAAAGATGTTTTATATATACATAAAATTTTCAGTGTTAGTATAAATAATAAAAGATGTTATATATATAGAGAGATGAGATGAATAATTAAAGAAAAATGTATTAACATCTATTTACATAATATCAATATCAAAAAAATTAAAATATGGAGGTTAAATTAATGTTAAAATAAAAAAAAGTCACTTCAAGCTAAAGAAATTTATAAAGACAATGACAAAATAATACCCAAATTTAAAATATTTCTCAATTTTTATGTCTTTAGTATATATAGGAGAAAATAAATTCAATAACTAAATATATAAAAGGGTAAGTTAAACTGCTTTCCATGAAGTGACAAACTAGTTTTAAGCAAAGAAATGTTTAAATAAAATCATAGTATAGAATTAATACCTAATATTCCATGGTCTCTTATTGAGATGATTGAGAATGATTATTGAGAATATAAGAGATTGTGAATATTAAACCAAAATGATTATTTAAATAGAGAAAAAAAATTAATATCTAAAACACATCATAATATTTCAAGCAAAGTTAATAAACATATTACACTTGTAAAATAGATTTAAGACATTTAAAAGAACACAACATAAAATTAATATCTATACCTAGTTGGTTTGTTATAAAAGAGATGGTGAAGATTAAACCAAAAAGATTATTTTAAAAAGATAAAAATATTCAATACCTAAATACATCACAATACTTATTAAACAACGATAAAAATATTCAATACCTAAACACATCACAATAAGTAAATAAAAATTAACAAACATATTAGGCATGTAAAAGAGACTCCAAACCTTCAAATAGACACAACACAACCTTAAAATAGACACACGAGTGCATCTATCAAATAATGCACATTTTTCATGTTTTTCTAAACGTAAGAGAGAAATAACTATTCATAGAGTGAAGGTGAAGATTAAAGAAAACTGATTATTTAAATGAAGATAAAAATATTTAATATCTAAACCACATCACAATACTTGAAGCAATGTTAATAAACACATTATGTGTAGAAAAGAGATTCCAGACATTTAAAAAAACACAACATAAGATTAATACCTAATAAGGAGTTGGTTTCATATAGAGGAGATGGTGAAGATTAAAGCAAAATGATTATTTAAAAAAGATAAAAATACTCAATACCTAAACACATCACAATACTTATTAAAACAAAGATAAAAATATTCAATTCCTAAACATATCACAATATCTGAATAAAATTTAAATACCTCAATAAAATTAACAAACATATTAAGGACGTAAAATAGATTCCAAACCTTAAAACAAACACAATGCAAGTGCATATATAAAAATAATGCACATTTTTTATGTTTTTCTCAACTTAATAGAGAAATAATAATTTAAAACGTGATGGTGAAGATTAAAGAAAAATGATTTTTTAAACAAAGATAAAAATATTTAATAACTAAAACACATCATAATACCTAAAAAAAAGTTTAAAAACACATTATATGTGTAAAATAGATTATATGCATTTAAAAAAACACATCATAAGATTAACACTGGCTTGAGAATAGATGGTGAAGATTAAACCAAAATGATTATTTAAAAAAATAAAAATATTTGATACCTAAACACATCACAATACTTATTTAAACAAAGATAAACATAATCAATACCTAAACACATCACAATACCTGAATAAAAGTTAACAAACATATTACGCCTATAAAATAGATTCAAGACCTTAAAACAAACACAACACAAGTGCATCTATCAAATAATGCACATTTTTCCTGTTTTTCACAACTTACCAAAGAAATAACCATTCACAGAGTGATGTTGAAGATTAAACCAAAATGATTATTTAAACAAAGATAAAAATATTTAATACCTAAAACACATCATAATACTTGAAGCAAAGTTAACAAAAATAAACATATTCCCCATGTAAAATAGATTCAAACTTAAAAGAAAAACAACACAAGTGCATTTATCAAATAATGCACATTTTTCATGTTTTTCTTAACTTAACAAATAAATAACCATCCACATAGTGATAACAACAATCAAGAAAAAAAAATAGAGAAAATAGAAAATAAACGAAATACCCTCAGTGCAACTTGAGTGAATTCGAAATTGTAAGTTTTAAACCTACTAAGTAAAGCAATGCATATAGATTCTTAAGAAAGATAGAAATTAATCAATGACTCATACACAAAGTACACAAAGATTTTATACCGGAAACCCTCCACCGAGAAAGCCTTTCTTATATTAATTATATCGAATTTCACCATTCACCATACAATATATACAATGTTTTTAGGTATTCCGTAGATTCCAAAACCCTAATCTCTTAATCTGGGATTAATTTACAAAACCGCTTAAAATAGCAAAATCCTCTAAAAATAGCAAAAACCGTCCAAAAACAAATCCCCCCAGTGAGACCCCCCCTACGAAAGAGCCAACGCACATGGCACAAACAGAGCACTAGTGAGAGGGATTATTAGACACAGTTGTCATATCTGATGCTCCCACACACACACGCAAAGAATATAACACATACCCAACAAAAATCTCATTATTCTCTTTGCACTTCCTCAACTAAAAAACCCATAATGCTTTGTGTTTTTTTCTTTCCTTAGTTGAATATAAAAAGGGGTTATGTTATTTTTCAATGTTAAAAAAAATAAGTCTGTAATCACCTCAGCCACATATTAGTCTCCCAATGAATTATATAGCTAAATCTAAACCATACTTACTTTTTCCACAAAAAAACTCTCAAATTCACTATTATTTAGAATTATGACCTAGTTTTAGTTTTAGATTTATATAATTATGGACTTGCCTCACGACTTCTTTTTTAGTGAGAACCCTAAACAATACAATACCACTTCCCAATTCAACTAAGTCTTCTTTCATTAGAATTTTGGGTAGCATTTCACTGTCTCCCTTTCCTTCATACTCCTTCCATGGTTTTTCTCTTCTATTTATAGAACTTTTCCTAGTTAACACCTCACTTTCTCATGCAAATTCCTAATTGACACCTCATCCTCTCACGCAAAAACCCCTTTTTTAATTTTCTTTTTAAAATAAAATACTCAATTTACTTGGTGCCCCTTCCATTTCACCCCTAATTATTTTATCTAATTGATTTCATAATTTATTATGTATATATTTAATAAATAAATAACACTTGTTTTTCCTAAGTAACCAAGTTAAATCCAATTGTCAAAGTTGTAGATACTTATATATATGAGATTATTAGGTTTTTATGTTGTAGATTCATATATGTACTTCAACAAGTGATATAGGTAGCAATATTTTTCATTTTTCAAATAAAATTATGCTTGTAAAATGACTTTCATATACATGTTCTCATGATAACTATATTTATAATAATGAAAAATTATAAAATTAGAAATCCTTAAATATAAGAGGACAATTTTGAAATATATGTACACCTCATTTTTAGATAATGAAAAACAATAAAATATATATAGAAAATTCAATTAGCATCCTAAATTATTTATGAAAAATTTTCAATTAGCATCCTAAACTATTTATGGAAATTTTTTATGAAGATATAAAAAATGTAGTTTTCATAAAATTGAAATGTTATCTATTAAATATAATATGTGTGTTTATATTGATGTAATATTTTGTACATATAGAAAAATGTAAAATATATATATATATATATATATATATATATATATATATATATATAAAAGAAAATTTAAGTTAAGAGCTAGTACTATGAATGAACTAACTAAGCATAGCGGGAATGAACTAAGGCCAGGGAATGAACTCAATACCTCAATACAGTACAGATAGGATTGTGAAAACCCAGGGGATTATCTCAATACAGATAGGATTTGGAGAAGGAGGATATGGGATTACAACTACAACTTTGATTAAAACCACCTCCAGCTAATGGAAACGGAAAGTGGAACCGAACCACTGCACCACGCAATCAAAAACGAAATTTGGGGGGT
Source organism: Picea engelmannii (assembly GCA_009831015.1). Lineage (NCBI taxonomy): Eukaryota > Viridiplantae > Streptophyta > Pinopsida > Pinales > Pinaceae > Picea > Picea engelmannii. Next base: position 43,115 of record ML788418.1, read on the forward strand.
TAGATAGTGCCAAAGAGCAGCGGTCAAGGGAAAAGTGGCGCATTAAGCCAAATGAAAAAGCTGCATTACTTTAGGTTCTTTCCATAGTCAGGACACAAAATAAAGAATCTATCCATCAAGCTAGCGCTCCTACCCTATCGGTTCGGCAGGAGTGAGCGACAACGAAGCCTTTTTATACGACTGCATGAATGCGGAGGCAGCCTATAACCGATTGATTCAGACCGATTGATTCAGGTTGTTGGAGGGGAAAGGAGTGTTAGGTTCATTGGTCACCTCACACTGGGAACTACATCCGAACCTCCGCTCGGCCAGCAGCATAAGCATAAGCCTCAGATTCCAATAAGTATCCGTACCTAACTCACTCTGTCGGGATGGGGTAACGAGGTTGTTACAACAAAAACACTTGGATCGCCACCTGGATTGAAACCTGTATCAAGTACGGGCATCGACAACCAGAAGACTAGCAGCATCGACACTCCCGGCATAGTTCGATCTTCTACTTTCGCTACGGATTTTATAAATAATGTTTGAATACACAAATATATATGAACGTAATTATTAATGTAAAAATGAGTTATAAGATTAAAAGTAAGTTATGAGATTTAGTTGAGTGTGTAAAACTTCATCTAGTTAAGTTGAAAGGCATACACTTATTGATAATGGGCAGATTTAATACGAGTTTAGTGCTTAATAAATTTTCTATGGACATGATTAAATATGGCTGGAATATTTTTAGTAGTCACAGAAAATAAATGGTTGTGATTTCAATCATTAACTTCCTAGCTATTATAAAGACATCCGTTTATGTGTTTAGTTTTTTGCATTTACCTAATTATATTTAAAAATTACATTGATAGCTAACTGATTGCCAGGTAAGTGATTAACAAAAATTAAAATATTAACACCAGATAAATGAAGCGCAACAGTTTATTTGTTTATCAATAATAACATTTAATATATTCTTTTAAGGATTTGTTTCATCTTCTCAGCCTTTCGACATTCACCAACAACTATTTAACCGATGTGCTAATAGTGTAGCATACTGAAACTAAAACTTACAATAAAAATACTAGACATCTATATTTTAAAAGTATAAGTTATATATTAAAATAAAACAAAGAAAACATAATATTTCCTTTAAAATTGTAAATTTAGAACATATAACCAACCAATCAATAAATATCTATCTATATATATATATATATATATATATATATATATATATATATATAAACATTTAAATATATTTTTAAAAATAAAACACATTGACTACAGTATGAACCATGAGTATCTTCTATTTTATACCAGTGTGAACCATGAAATTTTTGAGAAAAATCTAAAATCTAAAAAACCACAATATTAACAATTAAATTTTCAACTACTAACAATTAGATTTTTAATTTTTGAAATTGTGTTTTTTTTTTCTTATTAAAATAAACTCATTTCCATTATGTAAATCCACATCTATGCACATATATACAACTTCAAATATGAAAACTTTTACCATGTTTCACCATATTAATTAATGAAAAACATAATTAAATAATAAACCTCGTTAACTTATGTAATTACAATGTGTACATCATTTATTTAAATATAAATCTACAATTAGTCCTTCTATATTTTTAATTAAGAAATATGGATCTCTTGTTATTCCAAGACCATCTTTGAATAAGATACATAAATACCTAAAAATAGTATAACTCCTTGTTTATGTCTCACACATTTTTGAGTATATCCTAGATCTTTAATTATTACTTGTACACATATTTAGGCCAAATAATTTCTTAATTAAGTCATTATTATGATAGTTTGGATGTAAAAAAAAAATTAATCCCACTCAAACCCATAACATGTCCAAAAGATCCATATTTAACCCTAAATCACAGAGGAAAACCCCATAATATTATGGCTTTTTTCGATCCATAAAAACTATATACACCATAAAAACTTAATCATATCCAACAATAATAAAACTTGATTCACCCAACCCATTATAGTTTCAGCAGTGTTGTTATATATTAGGGTTTGCCACCAAAGTTTTGTTGGCATCAATACGCTTTTGTATAAAACAAAACTTTAACCTAAAAATTAAAATCACTAAAACTAATAGAACTAATAGTGGCCGATCATCAAAACTTTTTGATGCCTGTAAATATATAAACTTAATGTGTGAGTGGCCAATGTCATTGAATGGGTCACTTTTCGCCACAAAAAACACTTATGGTAAATAATTGCACGTCACTACTTCATCAATATATTAGATAAATATGAAGTTAGTCCACTCGAGTACCCTCCCAACAAAAATAAAAGTAGATAATTAATTACATTTCGTTATGATGATTGATGTTATACGATTCATTTTGTTGGTTTCAATCCCATTTCTTCACCCCTATGAGCATCACCCGATGCAATGAGTGCTAAGTGGACTATTCAAATCATGAAAATTGTTGGTCAGTTGCGACTAACACTCATGGATATGGGTCATAGATTAATGACTTACACTACGCAGTTAATCCCAAAAATGATATTTAATATGTTTCACTGTAGAAGCCCCTCTATGCTTAAATAATAAGAGTGAAGGGAGCAGTAACTGGATAGTTCATAAGGCACAATACTAGCTAAGGTTTTGCAAATGGAGTAGCAAGATAAGTGGGCTTGATTGTGGGGAAAGCTCCACAGTTAAGCGTGCTTGAGCTAGAGGCATATTGGGATGGGTGACCGCCTGGGAAGTGCTGGTTACTAGGTGCAAGCCCTGAAAGTGATGATTGATGATATGCGATTCATTTCACTAGTTTCAATCCCATTTCTTCACCCCTATGAGCATCACCCAATGCAATGAGTGCTAAGTGGAATATTCAAATCATGAAATTTATTGGTCAGTTGCGACTAATACTCATGGATATGGGTCATAGATTAATGACTTACACTACGCAGTTAATCCCGAAAATGATATCTAATATGTTGCACTGCAGAAGGCCCTCTATGCTTAAATAATAAGAGTGAAGGGAGCTCTAACTGGATAGTTCATAAGGCACAATACTTGCTAAGGTTTTGCAAATGGAGTAGTGAGCTAAGTGGGATTGATTGTGGGGAAAGCTCCACAGTTAAGCGCGTTTGAGCCAGAGGCGTCTTGGGATGGGTGACCACCTGGGAAGTCCTAGTTACCGGGTGCAAGCCCCGAAAGTGATGATTGATGCTATGAGATTCATTTCACTAGTTTCAATCCCATTTCTTAACCCGATGCAATGAGTGCTAAGTGGATTATTCAAATCATGAAAATTATTGGTCAGTTGCGACTTATACTCATGGATATGGGTCATCCTCCTCGTCCCTCTTTATTTAGAAGAACGTCAAATTTATACCATAAAAAGTGTCATTATTATTATAAATAAATAATAAAAGATGTTTTATATATACATAAAGTGTAGTGTTAGTATAAATAATAAGAAATGTTATATAGAGACAAATGAATAATTAAAGAAAAATGTATTAACAGAATACAATTTAAATAAGAAAAATGTATTAACAGGATATAATTTAAATAGATAGTTAGTATCACTAAAATATGGAGGTTAAATTAATGTTAAAACAAAAAGGAAGAAATCACTTCAAGGTAAAGAAAAATTTATAAGGAGAGGATAATATCTATGTTAAAACAAAAGGACAAAAGGAAGAAATCACTTCAAGGTAAAGAAAAATTTATAAGGAGAGGATAATATCTAAATTTAAAATATTTTTCAGTTTTTATATCTTTAGTATATATAAGAAGAAAATAAAAGCAATAACTCAATATATAAAATTAATACTTAATATTAAGGTGGTCTTTTATTGAGATTATTGAAAATATAAGACATTGTAAATATTAAACAAAAATGATTATTTAAACAAAGATAAAAAAAAAAAAATTAATACCTAAAACACATTATAATATCTTAAGCAAAGTTAACAAACATATTACATGTGTAAAATAGATTTTAAACATTTAAAAAAACAAAACATAAAATTAATACCTATACCTAGTTGGTTTCTTATAAAAGAGATGATGAATATCAAACCAAAAAAATTATTTAAAAAATATAAAAATATTCAATACCTAAATACAACTCAATACTTATTTAAACAACCCCCGGAAGGGGTGCCACGTGGAAAATAAGGGGCACGTGGAGGTGCGTAAGGAGAGGCCATTTATGGTGTCCAACCTCCCTCACACCATCGCTAGTTATGAGGGCTCTCACCTCTGTCGGCCTCCATCTATTGATGGGGCCTCTCACGTGTGAGAACAGGTCATCCAACCAGAGCATTAAGCTCTCGGCTTTAATGGCTGCAACCACCATTTATGCTATTATCTGCCTTTTCGGAACCCATAGGATGTATTCACAGCTCACAGAGCCGAGCAGGAATAGGAGCGTAGGAGACATCCTGGCATTGGTCCTCATTCTCACTATGTCGCGAGCTAGAGGAAGACCCCGCAGAGGAGCAGGATGGTACACGACTGACTCCAGGAGGAAAATACATAAGCGGTTTGAACAGGCTCTAGTTCTAGCTAAGAGAAAAAGATGCAGGGAGACCACAACAATAAACTCGCCCCCCAGAACTTATGTCGAGGAAATTTCGACCATGGAACTCCCCTCAAACTTCTCTGAAAGTTGAATGTTTATGGTTTCGGATAATTGGAACCCCCCGGTGTGCATTGAAGAAGCAACACCACTGCCCAGCTCGAGAGAAACACATGGTCCCAACGACGCTCCCACTGAGGAATTTGCCACCTGCCTGGTAGAGGAGGAGTTGTCGAAAAGCAACACTGACTCGCAGTAGCAGAGGAAGCAGCATGGTCACCAGGAGATGGATGCTAAACAAAAGTCCCCACCCCCACCACCACTCCTTCATCTGGAGCACCTGAACTTGATCTTCGAGGTCCGCAGTATGGTGGGCGACCAAATCTTCAGGGTTGTCTTCATTAGCCAACGCTTGGACATGTTGTACGCAGCTTACTCCAGTGCTACACCAAGGCGACAATGCCCCACCTGCGCTCAAATCTATGCCATTCCTGTCAGCAGCGACAAGGCAATGGACGACTGCGAGGACTCTGGTGGATAGGTTCTTCTGTTCAACATTGTCTCCAACTCCCTTTCTTTTGATGTTTCTCAGAGCTGTAGCTCTTTTAGTTAATAGCCTCGTTAGCGTTAGCATAGGCCTTACTAAACTGTTGATGAAAATGGACATGTACCCTGGTTTCCTCCGGGTAGGGTACCTGTGTGTCATGGTGTATTTTCTTTTTGAATTTTTAATATAACAGGATTCGCCTTTTTACTTTAAAAAAAAAAATACTTATTTAAACAAAGAGAAAAATATTCAATACTTAAACACATCACAATAAATAAAAATTAACAAACATATTACGCATGTAAAATAGATTCCAGACCTTAAAATAGACAACACAAGTGCATCTATCAAATAATGCACATTTTTCATGTTTTTCTAAACTTAAGAGAGAAATAACTATTCACAAAACCAAAATGATTATTTAAAAAAGACAAAAATATTCAATACCTAAACACATCACAATACTTATTTAAACAAAGATAAAAATATTCAATACCTGAACAGATCACAATATCTAATAAAATTTAAATACCTAAATAAAAATTAACAAACATATTAAGGATGTAAAATAGACCTTAAAACAACCACAACACAACGTCTATCAAATAATGCACATTTTTCATTTTTTTCTCAACTTAATAGAGAAATAATCATTCACAGAGTGACGGTGAAGATTAAAGAAAAATGATTTTTTAAACAAAGTGTAACGACCCTAATTGGATACATGCTTAAAGATTATTAAGTAAGATTTAATTAAAGGAATAATTGAGGATTAAATAAGTAATAATAATCTAACTGAAGATCACATTTAATGACCTGTGACATAAATTTAAGAGATAAAAAAAATGATATAACAGGAGTTGTGTATGCAACAGAGGGTGGCGTATGCAGGGCGAGGAGCCCAGAAATCCCAAGATGATAAAAAAATTAATGAAGGGATGAAGGACGGAGGACAGGGGCGGTTGCATAGTAAATGCATGAGTCGGCAGGGAGGAATAAGGGATGGGAAGAGGGGGATGTGCACACCATTCGACCGGGGAGGGGGGAATGGATGCTGTGGACTGTGTTTTGCTGTGAGAAGCGATTTTCTGTGCACTATTATTGTATTTTGTGGACTGTGGATTTTGATCAGGGGAGGCACTGAGTTGCTGGAAGTTTTGGGCACGGAGGGCCAAGATATCCGTAGATATCCTGGAGCTAGGTAGTTTTCCTAGATGGCAGGGAGAACAGTAGTTTTGGGCAGTTATTTTCCTGTTTGTGTTAGGATTGATCTGAGGAGCAGGTAGCAGGAAGGCAGCAGCAAGGCATAGTGGCAACAACAATTAGCATCAGAACCAGGTACTTGTTAAGTTATGTATTTATTTCTTCAGTCATGAAAGCAGTATTCATTGATAAATCTAAGTTATTGAAGTTGTTGTTATAAAAATCATTATAATTCTATCCCATTATTGTTTCAGTTTACTTTATAAAATGTTTATGAAATTGAATGATGTTTATAAGTATATGGGCATTACATATGGTATGAGAGCGTCTTAGTTCGAAATATGGGGCCTAAGGGCCGAAACTCGGAGTGTTAACTCCAGCCACGCTTAACCTGTAAGAGATACACGTTCATTTTGACTAAATAGGACTGATACAGTGCGGTATCCAAGCTATTGAGCACGGAAAAGAGAAGTCATAATTTTATTTTATTTGAGCAATGCTGTTAATGAAGTTTTGGGTAGAATAAACACCTGAAACCGATGAAAATGTCGTGGGAAGCTTCTATCAAAGGCTTGAAACTGGTAAGATCCAATAACTACACAAATTATACTAAATAAAATGCAAAAGACATTTGTGAGACCTTGAAAAGGCCTACTTTACCTCGAACTTACCTAAATGGGGAATTGCCGATGCGCAGGCTGAAAAAGGAAATTTAGCAGACTTATATTACGCAGGAACAACATAACTAGTTGCCTGTATTGGCCTCAGTGAAGTTTTAAAAATAATGAAGAATCTCCAGAACGATAGACCCATACGAATTTTAACCTTGCCAAGAAAGCAATTTTGACACTACGTAATGTTTTATGCAATTAATCGATTATCCCAAAGGAGAGTCATCTATTACATAGGATAACAGATCTACGCCGTCAGATCTCGAACGAAATCCCGTTAGTCATTAGATCTAGACAAGTTGCGCGGGGTTTAAGCCCTAGCATGCATAGGAGGAGTCATCGGGAAATTTGAGTCATCGGGGTTTTGTGAAGTTAGAAAATCGAGACCCTGTGGTTCTCGAAATCCCGAGAATGGATCCTAGCCGTTGATCTCAGCAGGACACGTGTCAGCGTTCTCGGAGGCGTCGGGATTTTACCATCGGAGATTTTAGGAAAGTATAACCGTTGCATAATGAAATCGCGATACGCGATTTCCCGATCGGATCTGGACCATCCATTGTGTCTGACACATGTCAAGAGATCTTGAAGAGTCGTGGATCAGGAAATCGAGGTTTTCGAAGACAAAGAAACCGCGTTGCTGGGAATCGCGATCGACGATATCCCGATAGTGAAGTAAGCATGGTGGGACCACCAGAGTCAGAGTGGAGGATAGGTGTCCGTCATCTGGGAAGAGTCGGGAAATCCATAGGAAAATCTCGGTACAATCACAACCGTCCATCTGTGGGACAGGTGGCAACCATCGAAAATCATCGGCGTTTGGCCCATCAGGAAATCGGGAATCTCGGGGACAGGATGTTTAAGCACTTTGAATTCGTGATCCGCGAAACCCCGATGAGTGGAGGCCAGCTGTCAGCCAACCGGGGAATCGGGATATCGGGATTTTCGAGGGCAAGGAATACTCGCATGATGGAGTCGCGATTCACGATATCCCGAAGGGATTTATGAACCGTCCATCGGCGAGGATGCATGGCATGAGATCCTAACGAGTCGGTGTTTGGGGGCATCGGAGTTTTCGAGGGTAAAGAAATTGTGGAACAGGAAATCGCGATCCATGATTTCTCGACAAGATCTGAGCTGTTCATTCCGAGGATGCGTGGCAATCATCTAGCGCCATCGGTGAAAGCTCCACAAGAGGGATTCATCGGGCATCGAGATATCGGGAGTCCCGAAACATAGCAACAAGGATTGTGAAATCATAAAATGCGATTTCTCGATAAGCTAAGGACAATGGGGCCCGCGAAAGAGTCAACGGTGGACAAGTGGCACCGGGTATCGGGATATCGGGAATTCCATAGTCACAGGAATCATGAAAATCGATAGCGCGATATCCGAAATCTCGATAAGGAATAAGACTGCAGTCACAAAGCGAGGTCATGTGGATCACGAGCATAGCTTAAGGGGCTAAGGCGCTAGGGGATCATCGGGGATCGGGGAATCAGGAATCCTAAGAACATGCGCGCGATGACATCGCAAACACCGAAACTCTGAATCCCGATAGGGCGATACAAGGCCATGGTCACGGAGACAGGTCATATGGACCAATCTCATAGCGATGGGGCTAACGAAGAAAAAAACCAATCGGGAAAGTTGAGCACAAAATCCCTATAGGAAGGTATATGGTAAAGGTCTTGTGAGCACGGTCATATAGACCAAGGCATAGCCAGTAGGGGCTAGCTCATAGAGACAGAGCTCATCGCGAATCGGGGATTGGAGAGGTAAGGAATTCGCGACAATGAGAAGTACGAAACTCCAAATCCCGATACAGAGTCGGGGATAAGCCACGATAGGTGCAGAGACCGTGACGAGGGAAGATAAGGCCTGTGGATTGGGGCATTCGACAGTGAATTCTGGAGGAAATTCCAAAGAGCTGCTTAGGCTCAGTCGATGAAATTGAACGATCTTGTATACCTATAAAACTATATATATTTACACGTATAACTACATGCATATGCACAGACGAACAAATTTATAAAGATAAACGAAATAAATTGAAGGCAGAACACCAAAATCTGTACAGAGCTAGAATTACAAAAAAAAAAAACATTTTGTTCAAAAGAGGAAATCACCATTCGTTAGCACATCTTAAGGATGTTTTGTGCAAATTCTTAATTCGAATAACCCCGCGTTCTTGATGAAGGTACTGAAACTGTGCACAACTAGAGGAATGAGTCGTACCTCTTACCATAGCTGAGGGAGAGCTCTGCAATGTGTACAGACAAGGGGGTTGGTTCCCAATATTTCAAGGAGACTAGACTTCAGGTCCTGGATCTTATTAGGGACCATACCAATATACTATGTTTCTACAAAATGAACTGGTAAAGTGCTCAGAACAATGGTGTGGATGTGAGCCATGGCAAGAGAGATTCTGGAGACCTCGGAGCAGAGCAGAGGAAGACCTGTGGTGGACGAAAACTGATGTGAGGAAAGTCCCAGTGGATGAGAAAGTGGGACAGAGGAAGAACACGTAGAGAGTTGAAAGGTCGATAGGTGTAGAAATTGGGGGTTAGATACAAGGGGGCTTATGAAAGCCAGACAAACACGTGGAACCCATGCGTGCCCGAACCCTTGGGTAAACGTTCAATTATTATATATATATAGTATAGAGTGTAAAAAAAAATATAAATTAAAATAAATTAAATAATTTAGTATAAATGATTTATATATAAATAAGGTCGAATTAATCTAAATTTAAAGTAAAGATAATTTGAGTTAAATTAGTATAATAATAATTTTAAAATTAATTATTTTATTTAGTCTAAGGTTAATCTACCTTAAAGTTTGATGTTAACCAAGCTTAGATGCTTCATCCTAACCCAAACCTAGCCAATTCCCTTGATGGAGTAATGTCTGTTTACAGACAAGTAAAGAAAACTTACGCCTAACCCTGTTTCTAAGTTTAAGTAGCATCAATTTGAAACGTCCTTGAACTCACCCGAACAAATTTGGGATGATCCAGGTTAAGTTATACAAGATGGCCAGGACTCGGAGGGGTCAAGCCAGGGGAGCATCGTCACGGGCACCACCGACGCCACCCACACCATCAACACCATCAACACCACCGACGCCACCAGCACCACCACCGCCATCGCCCGAACTAGCCCTCATACTGCACTCATTGGAATCCATTAACGAAACTTTAAAGGGACGCCAACTAGTAGGGACTGAAGTGGAACCCCCACCATCTGGAACGGGTAATCCAGAAGCATCAAGGAACTCAAGGGGAGAATTTCTACCTGAAGACATCACGCGAGAGTTGCTAAAGATCAAACTTCCAGAGTTTGCCAGAGGTCGTGCCAGTGAACACGCGGAAGCATGGTTGGAAGGCATGACCAGGTGTTTTTCCCTAAGGGACTATACGTCCAATTCAAAGGCAAAGATCACAATTTTCCAGTTAAGAGATAGCGCGTTGAACTGGTGGGGCAACTTGGAAAGACAACTACATCTTACCCCAGACACAGTATCTTGTGAACTTTTCAAGGAGAGGTTCCGAAGGAAATATCTACCAGCATACTATGAGGAACAACAAGTAGGGGCATTTCATGCCCTATTCCAAGGAAACAGAACTGTAGAAGAATACGAGATCAGGTTTATGGAACTGGTCAAGTATGTTTCGTATATGGACAATGACCAACGACAGGCGGAGCGCTTCGTTTATGGATTGAACCCAAAGATGAGAGCTATGGTAAGGATGTGGAAACCGTCTTCAGTGGCGGAGGTGGTAGAAAATGCGTGTTAGGTAGAAGAACACATGAACTTAGCAGGGGGTACAAGATCAACATTTCCACATCGCCCTAGATTTGTAGGAAAGACCCCGAGGTCATTTACTAGGGGAGGGAGCTCAAGGCCACCTCCTTATGGTAACAGAGTCGTGCCAAGGACAGTAGCTGCAGGAATTTCAATGGCAACTAGTGCAACATCTCGTTCATCTCCAACGGTGCAGACAGGCCCACGACCATCTCGAGGAGCAGCTAGTAGGGGAAGGGGTTTTGGGGGAAGGAACTCATTTAGGAATTAGTCACATAACAGTGCACCGGTTCAATCTCTTATTGCCTGTTGGAGATGTGAAGGACCCCATTACGAACGGGACTATCCAGAGTTACAATCAGGGTTTGTGCACAGAGAAGGAAAGACACCAATGGAAAGGTCAGGTAGCAACCACCAGATTTATGCCGCGGTTAATAACCGCCAGGTTGAACATGAATCCACCGTAGTGGAGTCGTCAGGTATGCTAAATAATATTAATGTTAAAATTTTGTTTGATTCTGGTGCAACAGATAGTTTCATTTCACCATATGTATTAGAAAAGAGTAGGCTGGCAGCCTATGAGCATGATGACTTTAAACAAGTCGAGATGGCTTCGGGGGAAAAACAAGTTGTAGGACCTAATGTCGATAATTGTATAGTATACCTGGGAGTGTGCACTACCAGGTTGAAGGTATATGTCACTGCTCTTGGAGCATATGACCTAATCATTGGAATGGATTGGTTAGTAGCTCATCGAGCATTGATAGATTGTTTCACCAAGAAAGTACTTTATATTGATGATGAAGGAAGACCAATAGAGATCCAAGGTGTACAGAGAAAAGTGTCATTACGCTTTATATCAACTATGAAGGTCAAGCGATGTTGGAGACAAGGGTGTCGACTTTATGTAGTGGAGGTAGTGAAAGAGAGGAAGGGATCCTTGTTGGATCAGTACCCGGTTTTGTCAGAATTCCAGGATGTTTTTTCGAACGAGTTATCAGGGTTACCTCCTGAGAGGGAGCTTGATTTTACCATTGAGCTAAAACCTGGTGCAGAACCAATATCCAAGACTTTGTATCGAATGACGGCACCAGAACTTTGTGAATTGCAAATGCAATTGAAGGAGTTACTAGACTTATGGCTAGTAAGGCCCAGTGTCTCACCTTCGGGTGCACCGGTAATTTTTGTAAAGAAGAAGGATGGATCCTTACGACTGTGTATAGAATACAGGGACTTGAACTGTGCTACATTGAAGAATAGGTAACCAATGCTACGAATAGATGACCTCTTTGATCAGATGAAAGGAGCAACAGTATTCTCAAAGATCGATTTGCGATCTGGGTATCACCAGTTAAGGATTAAGGAAAGTGATGTCCCAAAAACTGCCTTTCGAACTCGATTTGGGCATTACGAGTTTGTTGTGGTACCTTTCGGATTGACTAATGCACCAGCAGTGTTCATGAGCCTCATGAACAACGTATTCCGTAAGTATTTAGATCGATTTGTACAAGTTTTTCTGGATGACATTCTCATCTATTCCAGGAATGAAAGAGAACACGAGGAGCACTTGCAAATAATGTTGTCTTGCCTTAGGGAGAACAAATTGTATGGAAAGTTTTCGAAGTGTTCCTTCTTCCAGAAAGAGATCCACTATTTGGGTCATATCCTTTCAGGCGAGGGAATCTCGATAGACCCAGAAAAGGTAAAGGCCATTCTGGAATGGCCAGTGCCGAAAAATTCTCATGAGGTGAGAAGCTTCATGGGGCTAGCGGGTTATTACCGGAGATTTGTGGAAGGATTCTCAAAAATAGAGAAACCCATCACCACTTTGCAATGCAAAGGGGTCAAGTATGAATGGACAGAATAATGTAATAGTGCATTCATTGAGCTGAAGAGGTTACTAACTAGTGCGCCAATTCTACGAGTGCCAGATATGGAAAAGGACTTCATGGTCTGCACGGATGCCTCGAAACAAGGGTTGGGGGCTGTGCTAATGCAGGATGGAGGAGTGATAGCTTATGTGTCTAGAAAGTTGAAGAAGCACAAAGAGTTATACGCGACTCATGATTTAGAGTTGGCAGCTGTAATGCTAGCTCTGAAACTCTGGAGGCACTATCTTGTGGGGTGAAATTTTGAGCTCAAGACGGACCATCAAAGCTTAAAACACCTCTTCACTCAAAGAGATCTGAATGCCAGACAAAGGCAATGGAGTGAGTTTATGAGTGAGTATGATTTTGGTATTTCATATATAAAGAGAAAGGAAAATGTGCTCGCAGATGCCTTGAGTAGGAGACCACGTATCTTCTCCTTGGTGACCTTAAAGGTCAGTCTCAAAGAACAGGTGTTGGCACACCTACTAGGAGACAGTTGGTATTTAAAGGTTACTTCAAACCTCCAGAACGGGAGGCAGTTAGACCCAAAGTATGAAAGGTATCATCTAGAAATAGACGGATTGTTTAGATATTGAGGGAGGATGTACATCCCGGAGAATGGGGATATTCGAAGCATCATACTGAAGGAAGCCCATAGATCACTTTATTGTGCGCATCCGGGTGTGAAGAAGATGTACGCGGAGATGAATAAACTCTTCTTTTGGGTAGGCATGAAGCACGTTGTAGTCCATTTCATCGCCAGATGCCTAGAGTGTCAACAAGTGAAGGCCGATCACCATCATCGGGTAGGCCTCCTACAACCACATGACGTCCCTATGTCCAAGTGGGAAGTCATCTCAATTGATTTTGTTGTAAGGTTGCCACTCACATCTCATAGACACAATTCCATTCTTGTGATAGTGGATAAGTTAACCAAGAGTGCCCATTTCATTCCAGTTAGAGACACTTACGATGTTACTGATGTGGCACGAGTGTTCTTAAGCAAGGTTATCTGTTTGCATGGGATACCAAAGAAGATCATTTCAGATAGGGACTCCAGATTCACATCTAGATTTTGGACGAGTTTACAGTCAGTATTGGGGACTCGGTTGAACTTAAGCACAGCTTATCATCCTGAAACAGATGGAAAAACTGAGAGAGTAAATCAAGTTATGGAAGACATGCTGAGGATGTATGTGATGGATAATCAAACCCAGTGGGAGAAGTACCTACCTTTGGTAGAATTTTCCTACAATAACAGTTATCATAGTTCCATTGGAATGCCACCATACGAAGCTTTGTATGGTAGGCCATGCAGAACACCATTGAGTTGGGATAGACTGGAAGAATGAGTAACAGTTGGGCAAGAATTGATTCAGGAAATGGAGAAACAGGTGATTAGGATCAGGCGGAGACTAAAGGAAGCACAGGATAGACAGAAAAGTTATGCGGATGCACATAGGACCGACCGAAGTTATGAAGTGGGTGACCAAGTTTTCATCTGTATCAGGCCTAATAAGAGTACCATACGGTTTGGAAAGGGGACAAAGTTGTCACCATGGTTTATTGGGCCATTTAGGGTCCAAGAGAAAATTGGAACCGTTGCCTATCGTCTCGTACTGCCACCCCACTTGCATAAAACTCATAATGTATTTCATGTATTTGTTTTACGTCATTATGTTGCTGATGAATCACATAAGCTAAATTGGAAAGAATTGCAGGTATCGGACGTGGGAACCCTCATGGTAGAAACGTTACGCATATTGGACCATAGAGTCTGACAGCTCAGAAACTGTCTGGTAGATCAAGTTAAGGTCCAGTGGGACAAGTATAGTCCAGGATCTGCTACTTGGGAGGACGCCGAGACACTATGGCGAGACTATCCCTTACTATTTTGACCACCTTGAGAACGTGTTTCTCGAAGGAGGGGTGTAGGTAACACCACCTTTTTACTTAGACGGCCAGGATTACCTGAGGCCTATACACTTTATTTCCTAGTCACAGTGAAACTATTAAGTGATATACTTAAACTTTAAACTTATGAACAGTAATGAATGTTTAAGTGTTGTTTATGTGAATGAAAATTTTATGAATGTTTAAATGCTATTGATGATGATGTATATGATGAGACCTATTGTGAGAAAGTGAAATTGTTGAATGTTTGAATACCATTAGAATGATGTGGGATACGATGAAATCTATTTTGGTAAATGATAATCTCATGAATGTGTAAAGAGTATGAATTATGGAATATTGTGAAATCTAATTCAAATTGGAAAACTTTGATGTTAACGTATTGGTACGGGATACCAAATTGAAGTGAGGAAAGTATGCAATTATATGATGATAATGCATAGAAATATATGAGTTGTGTTGCAGACTAATCTGCAGGTTATGGTCTATGAAATAGCCAAGTGATAATGATGATGAAAGTGGATATCAGGACCACTAACTGGAAAACATTATGGTATGAATAATGTGTGTGAAATTATATTGATTTGGATGCATTGTTGTGATATGTGGACTAGTGCATGATTATGCTATGATTTTGGTACTACCACTGCCCAAAACCGAATAAATGATGAAAAAACCCCCAGCAACACAGTGCCCCTGTATCCTCCATTGTAGGGTGTTGACCCTGGTTCTGTTAGGAGGGGTGGAGGCATTTCCCACCGTGTATCCTCTGAAACCTGAAGTCTTAGGAGGATGATGCTGGTTCACGCTCCCCAAGACATGTGATGAGGACTGTTAGTTACCTGCTAGGGAAGCTTGGTCAAGATAGTGACACTTCCACTTACGGGTTCTATTTGGAGTTAGGTCAGTATAGCTGATGCTCCAAGATAGTCTAGCAGAGGATGGATAGGAATGGAGTTGGAAGCAGGTTAGGGAGGAAGGGTCAGTAGAATAGTTGAGACTATATGGAGATCTGTCTTGTGGTGGGATTTGATGAAGAAAAATGTGTATATGAATATTCATTATTATGTAATTAAACCACAACTGTTTAAAATAAATAAATAAATTAATTAATTAATTAACCGGACAATTGTAATTAAAACAATTTCTCACACAATTAATTGATTGTTGTCTTTTATAAAGACTAGTCTTGCTGATTGGATTAAATGCATATATAAATTACTAAAGGATGACGGTTTGATTATTAGTACATGCACGAGACTTGCATGTACTAGCTACACATGCATTTCTTGTACATATAAACTAGTATGTATGAGCTTTCTTGACTCACTTACTGATAATGTCAATTACTTGTTGTGAATGTGTGAACCATGTTCTTTTCTTTTATACCATCAGAAACCTTAAACTTCGGGATGAAGTTTCTCGAAGGGTGGGTGTATGTAACAACCCTAATTGGATACATGATTAAATATTATTAAGTAAGATTTAATTAAAGGAATAATTGAGGATTAACTAAGTAATAATAATCTAACTAAAGATCACATTTAATGACCTGTGACATAAATTTAAGAGATAAAAAAAAATGATATAACAAGAGTTGCATATGTAGCAGAGGGTGGCGTATACAGGGCGAGGAGCCCAGAAATCCCGAGATGATAAAAATATTAATGAAGGGACAAAGGACAGAGGACGGGGGTGGTTGTGTAGTAAATGCGTGAGTCGGCAGGGAGGAATAAGGGACGGGAAGAGGGGGATGTGCGCACCATTCGATCGGGGAGGGGGGAATGGATGTTGTGGACTGTGTTTTGTGGTGAGCAGTGATTTTCTGTGCACTATTATTGTATTTTGTGGACTGTGGATTTTGATCAGGGGACGCACTGAGTTGCTGGAGGTTTTGGGCACGGAGGGCCAGGATATCCGTAGATATCCTGGAGCTAGGTAGTTCTCCTAGTTGGCAGGGAGGACAGTAGTTTTGGGCAGTTATTTTCCTATTTGTGGTAGGATTGATCTGAGAAGCAGGTAGCAGGAAGGCAGCAGCAAGGCATAGTGGCAACATCAATTAGCATCAGAACCAGGTACTTGTTAAGTTATGTATTTATTTCTTCAGTCATGAAAGCAGTATTCATTGATAAATCTAAGTTATTGAAGTTGTTGTTATAAAAATCATTATAATGTTATCCCGTTATTGTTTCAGTTTACTTTATAAAATGTTTATGAAATTGAATGATGTTTAGAAGTATATGGGCATTACACAAAGATACAAATATTTAATAACTAAAACACACCATAATACCTAAAGCAAAGTTAACAAACAAATTACATGTGTAAAATAGATTATAGACATTTAAAAAAACACATCATAAGATGAATATTGAGTTGGAAAAGAGATGGTGAAGATTAAACCAAAATTATTATTTAAAAAAGATAAAAATATTTAATACCTAAACACATCACAATACTTATTTAAACAAAGATAAACATATTCAATACCTAAACACATCACAATACCTGAATAAAAGTTAACAATCATATTACACCTATAAAATAGATTCAAGACCTTAAAACAGACACAACACAAGTGCATCTATCAAATAATGCACATTTTTCATGTTTTTCTCAACTTACTAGAAAAATAACCATTCATGAAGTGATGTTGAACATTAAACCAAAATGATTATTTAAACAAGGATAAAAATATTAATACCTACAACACATCATAATAGCTAAAGCAAAGTTAACAAAAATAAACATATTCCCCATCTAAAATAGATTCAGCACCTTAAAATAAGAACAACACAAGTGCATCTATCAAATAATTTACATTTTTCATGTTTTTTCTCAACTTAACAGAGAAATAACCATCCACATTGTGATAACAACAATCTAGAAAAAAAATAGAGAAAATAGAAAATAAAAGAAATACCCTCAGTGCAACATGACTCAACTCAAAATCCCATTATGTTCTTTCCACCTGCTTGTAACACCCTGTTTCCCCCATCTTGTAAATATAACTGTACTGGACAAGAACTATGGCGAACTCATAAATGTGAATATGCGATGTAAATGGACCTTGAGGAAAAGGTCAATAAATGTGAATAACATTTGGAATTTATTGCAGGACTGTTGAGAGGGGATGTGCAGAAAATGAGACCACGATGGCGGTGGAAGACACCTGAAAAGGTGGCGTTAACTTCCACTGAGAATTAATACCGTATTTGGACTCCATTGGCCTAGAGAACCAAAAGCGGCTCGCTGGCCCTGAATTAAATGTCTCGCAGGATGGTAGGTGGATGGTTTAATGAGGGATGGGAGGTGAACCTTCCATCGATAGAGTCATCAGACCTGATCAACGTGAGGGTAATCGCGCCACACGCAACCTCGCAAGAGGATAAGGCATAGGGTAGAAGCGATTGCGGGGGTAGACGTGAGGGGAACTCTGGCATTACGCAGAGTGAGTTATAACAGAGAGGGAGGATTGCAACCTTTGTTCCTGGTCACTGGCAAACAGAGAGACGCAGTCTCACAACATCGTGGTCTCAGCTTGGGGGTGGCTAGTGGTAAATCCATCGGGAGTCACTGAGCTTACGGTTGGGTGGAAACGAGCACCCCTCTCAGCAGTTTCACCCACTTCTGGTGTTATCTCTGATAAGTGTTTTACGTATTGCATCTTGAAATTCATATACTGATATATATATATGCTCATAGAACTGCAAAATTGTGAATGATTTCAGTGTAAGAATGTATGTGCAGTGTTTTGATAAGAATTTATAGACATATGCTTATAACAAAGGAAGCCATGCATGATTTAAGTTGATAAATGAATCTAATTATAGGTTGAATTAAGTTAGGCTTCCAACCCGTTCTCGGGAAACTGTTTATCCTTATCTGTCTCTGGGAATGCCCCAGTATAAGATCTCTTCACAGAGATTCCCTCCTTGGAAAGGTTTACCAACAACTTGGAAAAGAGACTTGAAGGTGCAAGTATTAATAATCCTGTACGAGGAGGAACGATCCTCTTAAAAACTCGAGATGGCAGCTTAAGGAAGGAATATCGAATCTACGAATGAGATTTCATCGGGAAATATATGGTCCCCCATGACCGTTAGATTAGCAGGAGAAGGTAGGGCGTTAAAGGCCTTACCACTTGGTTTTCCTGTGTCTTCATGGGTAGTGAAGAGTCTAGGACCGTAGATCCCCATGGTCCATGAGAACATCTGGACCACTGATTTTTCCATGTCCATAAAGTTGTGGAAGAGTGCACAAGGTGGGACACTCTGAGACATTGGATCTCATTCAGAGATCCTGTTAGTCGTTGGATCGGGTTAAGATGCTCGGAGTTTAGTCTCTGGAGTGTGCACAGGAAGAATGGATCTAGACCGTTAGATCTTGATCTTTTTACCTGTCAGCCGTCAGATCGGATAAGAGGTGCATGGAGTTTAACCCCTCTCATGCCAGGCAGAAGTCCCGACCTTCATCGGGATATCGACGTTCGGGAAATCGAAATTCCTGAGGTCATGAAATTCAGGACATCAAAAGTCTCGAAAACACGAGGAGCGATCTAAACCGTCCATTCACTTGGGACCCGTGTCAGAGATCTGAAGGGAGTCGGAGTTCGACATTTCGCGAGTCCTAGGGACGAGGTGTCCAGGACATCAGAATTCATGAAATCCTGAGAGTTAAGCATGACCGTCCATCAGAGGAGGACGCGCGAGAGCAATCAGAGTCGTCGGGGAAAGTCCCGACAGGAATTCGTCGATCGACATTTGGGTCATCGGGATATCGAGAATCCTGGTGACAATGTGTCTATGCAATTCGGAATCGTGAAGTCTCAAACCCCGATGAGGAGGAAAGTACCATTGCGGGCCAGCTATCAGCATAGTGGAGAATCAGGATTCAAGGGATCGGTAATCCCGTGGGCAAATGCATTTCAGCATTTGAAACCTCGAAGCCCCGATAGGTGGTATGATTGCGGTCATATAGAGGGAGGTCATGTGGACCAAAAGGTCTAGTCCAGGGGACTAGCAGAAGCCGACGTCATATAGGGATATCAGGGATTCCAAGGACAAAATGTTTATGCATTTTGACATTGTGATATTCGAAACCCCGATGAACGGATGAGATTCTTTTGGAGGATCTCCGAGTCTGTAATGACCATTAGATTTGGAGATGAGACGTCAACTTAGCCAGGATGTGAATATGATTTAGTGTAAGTAGTGAGCAGATCTGGATGGCCAGAGTCCACTCACCCAGATCTACGACTGAGGATGCAT
>ML788418.1:76587-88482 GCA_009831015.1 Picea engelmannii
CTATTGTAGTCACACTCTCCTTTATTTAACATGAATCTTTGTTGTTTTCCATTCCACCAAAATCATTGTCTAAATGAATGTATGTTTTTGTTATTTCTTTATATTTGATTCATGTATTTTATCATTTGATTAATGGAGTTTTTTATATTTCCAAGAAACGAGTAATGTATTGGATGTTTTCATTTGTGTAGGTATGGAAGTGAATCCGTGAGATTGATTGTTTCTTCTTTTGTTATTACTCGAAGAAATGAAATAGAAGAAGATCACTTTAGGAACTTATCCAAGGTTAGATAATTTATTCTTCTCCCTTTATTACGTTCAATAAAAATATTTATATTTATTTGTTGAAATTTTAATAGTGTACATACACTAGGAATACATCATACATAAGTATGGAACAAGTTATGTACATTAGTAATACTCATACATTGACTATTCCATATGTGGCATGTAAGGCTTAAAATAATTCATTTGGGCCTAAGTTTTTTCATTTCTAACCAAAATCATGGAATATTCCATGATACTTATACTTTTTATTCCAAAGCCTTAAATCTACTTCCATACAACCCTCGTAAACTAAGTATTATTTTATAGGGCTTATTTCATGGTTCGCATGGAGATCACATAAATTCTAAAGAAATAATTAGGTTTTAGGTTCAAAATATTTCATGGGTCGAAATATTTCATTGGTCATAATACAAGGTAGTCATACATTCAAATAACATATATCATGTGCATAGATCCAACAATATATAAAAGACAAATTAACATATAACTTTACAATCAACCAATAAACACACAATAGGAGGGAAAGAGAACTCGTCTATTGACAACAATGTGAGAAAGGTAGTTACAACCTAATTGAACCTTCAATATTGGTTCAAAGACAGCTGCCTTGGGTTCCTCCAAAGACATTCAAGCATCAACTCAGTGATGAGGCTCTTCCTTGGATAAATCAAAATGGATAGGAACACACCCTGTAGATATATAGAGAAAGGAAGGGATGCCTAAAAAGTAGTTTCCAAGAATGGGATGTTGCTCATAGAATGAAGATATTAGGGAAACTTGCTAATATTTTTCCAGCATGATCTTGCACCTTAGTTATTCCCCCTCATCCATGCCCTAAATTGTGCATTTATACCATCCTTGAGAGGTTAATAAGGTTGAATTTTATTTGGTACAAGCTTGGGGATGTTGGGAAACGAGCCCAACCAAAATCCTCTCTCGAAAAAGTGGAATTATTTTATTTTTTCCATTTTTTGAAGGAATCTACGGGGCTGACGCAACCTTCCCCACTCCTCGGAGAACGATCGCTCTCACCAGGACCTTCTCTAATCTTTGGCCCGAAGAGCGTCTCTGCTCCTCTAATTCCCCGTCGGGAATTCTTCACCCACAACACTCTCCAATGATCTCCCTTAACAGTCGGAAAATCAGAATTCGCGATATCACGAATTCTATGCTCGCGTGCCTTATGCCTCACGAGTCCCCGAACCGCGATATGGGTCAATATTTGACTTTCTCCTCTTCTACTATCGGATTTTTCCCTATCGGGATATCGCTACTCGCGATGTCAACACTCTGAATTTCCAAACTCCGAGCCCCGATGTGCTGACCCTCTGATACAATGCCACCTGTACTCTGCTAGCTCCCGGGGTTCCACACTGCCATGTCACCGTCGGGATATCGCAGATCGCGAATCCGACATGCAAGTGTTCTCTCTCGTCGAGAACCCCGATTCTTCGAACCCCGATTAGATGGGATTCCTTGACATGCGTCCCCACGATCAACGGTTGTGATCCTATCGGGATATCGCGGATCGCGGTATCGCCACTCCCGTTCCAACGGCTTGGTGATTCAACTCGTGATATCCCGATATGCGATGGCACGTGCAAATATGATGGTCTCTATGAACCCAGATTGACGACACTACTTCCTCCTGAGCTTCGAACTTCTAAATGCTCACGCTGTAATATCCGCGCACCTTTGCAAGATCTGACGGTCCTCGGGTTCTCGTGGAATCTCTCCAGGGGATTTCAATCATCCATCTTTCCTTTGTTGTCTTCTGCGAATGAATGAAACGCTCCCTCTGTGAGAACTTGTTCGATCACCCGCTAACCTGTGGAGTTTCTCTCGGGATTTCCACAACACCCCTGCAATTCTTCTTCATTGAACTGTAGGCCTATTCCTCCTGAGCTTGTCCTCGCTTCACCAATCTTTATGAGGACTTGTTGCACGCACTCCTTGCGGGAGATCTTCGAATGCGACTAAGTGTTGAAGCTTCGACTCTGCACACAAACCTGCAGCAACAGTCCCATTCCCTTTTCTCAGAATCACAACTCTGAGTCTTCTTCCGGCCTGTGCACGCCTGGCACAGCTCCAACACCAAATTTGCACTTCTGAGAGCTTAGAACAAAAGTTACCTCTATCTGAACCCTGCAGTCACACACTCCTTGCGGACAAATTCCACTGCACTCCTTGTAGGAATCCCTTGGTTCAGAATAAAGAAACAATTGAAACTAATTTCTTACTCTCACATCTTTCAATTCAACTATGAAACCACCTACACAACATATCAAAGCAAGTGCATAACCAGAAGCAAATACTCATAAGCATAATATCAACAATACACAGAGAATAACACAACCATGGAATTGAATCAAAGCTTTTCTATTAATTCAATATCTCTACATGGGTGTTCTTCATATAATTCTCTTCTTTCTCTTCTCTTCTGAATGATTTCAATATTTTTTCAATGTACAAAGGAGGGTGTCTATATCCCGTTTCCCTCTCGATCTCTAAAGCTATCAAATATAGAATTTAATATTCTATCTACTTTACATTAGATCTATTAAATGCCTCATCTACCTAAGGACGTGAGATTAAAGGCTCAAGGTCCATTACAATATACAAAGTGCGCTTCATTAACTCTACACATTAATGTTTGGCGCAACGATATCAAGTGTTCAAAATTTGTGTTGGCACTGTCCAACTGTCTTCCGCTCCATGCTGGCTCGCTTGATGTGGTACGATGCTCCTGCATCATACTCCCTCGCTTGAAAATTTTCATGGGATCCTGTCCATGAGCTTCTGCACGGTCTATCCATGCTTTTGGATAACTACTTTCGTCTGGTCTTTCTACTCACTCGCTTGTCCAGTATGCACTCCATCTGTGGCTTCTCTCCAACTGGAAATTGTTTTTCCCACTGGATCATTGGTTCCTCAGTTCTAGCCTCTGCTTTTCCAGCCTTATATGGGTATAAATCCGAAACATTAAATATCGGATATATCCCGATGCCATCCGGCAACTCAATCTCATAAGCGTTTTCTCCAAATTTCCTCAGGACTCTACAAGGTCTGATTTTCTTCATTTTCAGCTTGTTATATGTTCCTCTTGGGAACCTTTCTCTCCTTAGATGCGCAAGAACAAGATCACCAACTTCGAACTGAAGTTGTCTCCGATGTTGATCTGCTCTACGCTTATACTCCTGATTTGAGTCAATCAGTCGCTGCTTCAACTTACTGTGAAGTTCCTGCATTGTTTCAGCGAATTCTTCTGCTCTTGCACTGTTAGTAGTAGTCTGTTCTGACTCCCTGAGTTCAGAAACTCCCCTCGATTGTGTCCCATACACAATATGAAATGGAATTTTACCTGTACTCTGATTCACAGAATCGTTGTACACAAATTCTGCCTGTGGCAACACATTGTCCCAGCTGTTATGGTGCTCCATCACCAGGCTCTGCAGTAAGTCTCCCAAACTCATGTTGACCACCTCTGTCTGTCCATTCGTCTGAGGATGGTAAGCCGAACTAAACGCTAAGTTAGTCCCTATATTTTTCCATAGTGTCCTCCAAAAATGACCTATGAATTTCGTATCCCTGTCCGAGACTATGCTCCTCGACAATCCATGAAGTCTGACAACTTCTTTGAAAAACAAGTTTGCGATGTGGGTCGCATCACTGGTCTTATGACACGGAATAAAATGTGATATCTTCGAAAACCTGTCTACCACCACAAAGATGGAATCAACCCCTCTCTGCATCCTCGGAAAACCCAATACAAAATCCATGCTTATCACCTCCCATGGCCTCTCGGGTATGGGAAACGATAGATAAAAACTTGCATTCCTGGCCAAAAGATATGATTCGCTCAACTTTGCGAATGTTTTGTCATGGCCAAAATGTCCTGCTAAGCCTCCACTATGTTTCTCCTTCAACAAGTTCTCCCTCATGGAGAAAATTGGAATACACAGTTGATTGCCTCTGAATAGAAATCCCTCCTATATCATGTAGTCTATCCATGGGCTTCTATCTTTGAGAACTGGATTCTCAGCTGCTTCATATGCTTCCCCGAAATCTGCATCTCCTGCGTACATGTCTTTCAGATTCTCAAAACCCAATGTTTTGACTCTGAATTCCTGCAGCAACAAACATTTCCTGCTCAAATCATCAGCCACTTTGTTAGCAGTTCCTGAAATGTGTTTAATTACAAACGTGAAATTTTGCATGTACTCTACCCATTTTGCATTCTTCTGGTTCAACTTCTCCTATTGACTCACAAACTGCAATGCATGATTATCATTGTACAGTACAAATTCTTTAGGTATCAAGTAATGCCTCCACTTCTTCAATGCCTGTATGATAGCATAAAATTCTTTATCATACGTGGAGTACTTCAGTTTGGATTCATCCAACTTCTCACTGAAATATGCAACCAGCCTGTCCTCTTGACTTAAGACCGCTTCTATGGCATATCCACTGGAATCACATTTCACCTGAAATGTCTTCTGGAAATCTGGCAACACTAACACTGGTTGCTCTGTGATCTTTCGCTTCAACAGATTGAAGCTCTTCTCAGCCTTTGTTGTCCAATGAAACATTTTATGCCGTCTCTTCACCGTGTCCATCATTGCTGCGTTAATTCCACTAAAATTCCTGATGAACTTTCGATAGAAACTAGCTAACCCGTGGAAACTCCTCACCTCGAAAATATTTCTCGGTGATGGCCAATTTTTGATTACTTCCACCTTACTTGGGTCCATTTTCAACTCATTGGCCGATATGAAAAAACCCAAATAAATGAGCTTTGTCTTCATGAAGGAGAACTTCTTCATGTTGACCAACATTTTCTCCTGCTGCAGTCTTCTCATCACAATAGCCAAATGCTTCAAATGTTCAGCCTTGGTCTTGCTGAAAATCAGTGTATCATCCAGATATACAACAACAAATTTTTCGATGAATTCCTTTAGGACTTCATTCATCAGCCAAATAAATGTGCTCGACGCGTTTGTCAAACCAAATGACATGACCAACCATTCGTACAAACCTTCATTTGTCTTTAATGTTGTCTTCCATTCATCACCCTCTCTCATGCGAATCTGGTGATATCCGCTCTTGAGATCAATCTTTGAAAAATAATTTGCCCCGCTAAGGAAATCCATCAGATCATCCATTCTCGGCAGTGGAAACCTATACCTGATGGTAATTTTGTTAATCGCTCTGGAGTCAGTACACATCCTCCAGCCTCCATCTTTCTTAGGACTTAGTATCGTTGGAACGAGACACAGACTCAGGCTCTCCCTGACTAATCCTTTATCCACCAGATCCTGTACCTTCCTTTTGACCTCCTCATTTTCCTGCGGCGTCAACCTGTACGTGGCCTTGTTCGACAAACTTGCTCTTGGTATGAGGTCAATGTGATGGCTCATGCTCCGCATCGGTGGAAACAAATGAGATAATTCATCCACGATGATATCAACGAATTCTCCCAGCAGTTCCTGAATCTCATATGGCAAGTCGTCCACTCTTGTGCTAGTCAGGACAATTCTCGGTTTCCTGACCACAAAGAATTGTGGATCTTCCTTCTTCTCCATCTCATTGAGAAGTTCCTTCCCACTCATGAGAAGTATCGTGTTTCTTACTTCCGGTTTCACTTCTTTATCCTTTATCGGAAGCAATCTGTGTGTCCTCCCATCCTTCTCCAAAGTATATGTGCTCATCCACCTATCATGAACCACATTTCTGTCATATTGCCATGGTCTACCCAACAATATATGACATATGTCCATGGGAATAACATCACACAAAATTTTATCATTATATCCACCTATTTTGAATTCAACCAAGAATTGTTTAGTGACACTCACCCGATGTCCTTTTTGTAGCCATGATACTTTATATGGACTTGGGTGATCAGTTGTCTCCATCTCC
This sequence comes from Picea engelmannii, assembly GCA_009831015.1. Lineage (NCBI taxonomy): Eukaryota > Viridiplantae > Streptophyta > Pinopsida > Pinales > Pinaceae > Picea > Picea engelmannii. The sequence continues at coordinate 82,795 of ML788418.1, forward strand.
AACTTTTCTACCATCTCGGTCGAAACAAGATTGTCTGTGCTTCCACTATCCACAATGACCTTGCATTTCCAGCCTTTGGTCTTGCAAGCTTTCCTGAACAGTCGACTTCTCTGAGCTGTGTTCTCCACCTCCTTCTTAGGTGTTAAAAGGGCTTTATGCACCGTCAGTGACTTTCCTGCTTCGGTGTCTTCATTCTCAGCATCACGCCTCTGCGCCTCAGTGATGTGACCTTCTCCACTATCCTTCTTCTTTTTTGGACACTCAAATGACCTGTGCCCATTCTTCCCACATGTAAAACATGTGATTACGCCACCTCTTTCTCTACCTCAACCTCTAGTAAGAGGAAGAGTGTTTGCGTCAGCATAACCACCACCCTGCTCTGTATGTTGTGCCCTTTGTTTAACATATGGCTGCCACTATGAGGTTCTGCCTCTCTCAACTTTACCTAGAGGTTTCTTCCATTCCTCCTTGGGCTTCTGGAATTTCTCCTGGGCAACTGCTTTTCCTCTGGGCTGACTTCTGTCTCGCCCTCGCTGTCCTTTCCTTCGGCTCAACTTTTCTTCGGCTTTCAGAGCCATCTGGTACGCATCCTCAAGTGTTCGGATGGTAACCATGCTCAATTCATCCTAAATGTCATATCTCAGACCATTCAGATATCTCGCCACCTTTTCATCATCGCTCTCCTGATGACCTGCTCTGATGTTGAGCTTGTAAAATTCCTCGGTATACTCTTTTACCATCATCAGCTTCTGTCTCAGGCTCTGCATTCGCCTGAACAGTGTGATTTGGTAATCCCTTGGGATGAACTTCTCTTTCATCTTCGCGATCATCCGATCCCAACTTTTGATCTTTTGCTTGCCTTTGCAGCGCTTATTAGCCTGTAGCTCGTCCCACCGTAATGTTGCATGTCCCTTCAACCGGGTGACAGCATGTCTGACTTTCTTGTCCTCTTCAATTTCCTCGTAATCGAAGTAGGTGTCAAGAGATACGATCCAATCCAACAACTCTTTTGCATCCAGACTTCCCTCATAGACTGGAATGTCCATTTTTGCCTTCGCACCCATTCTGGTGATGGCTTTGATCAACCGCTCGGTTGATGCATCTTCTGTTGTGACTTCTTCTGCATGTCCAGCTTCCTCTTCAACTTCAGAATCGCTAAGATACCCTGCACCAACTCCACGTCTTTGTGAAGTCTCCATCTCTTAGAGTCTTTCTCAGAGATCTCTCATCTGTCGCTCCATTTCTGGATTTCCTGCTGGTCTACCTCTTCTTCGCACCTCCCTATATTCTGGGTCAGGTGATTGCCTTTCTCTTCTGGGCAGCATAGTATCTCCTCTTCTCTGCTAAAGAAAGCAAAGAATTCCCGCTCTGATACCACTCTGACGCAACCTTCCCCACTCCTCGGAGAACGATCGCTCTCATAAGGACCTTCTCTAATCTTTGGCCCGAAGAGCGTCTCTACTCCTCTAATTCCCCGTCGAGAATTCTTCACCCACAACACTCTCCAATGATCTCCCTTAACAGTCGGAAAATTGGAATTCGTGATATCGCGAATTCTATGCTCGCGTGCCTTATGCCTCACGAGTCCCCGAACCCCGATATGGGTCAATCGTTGACTTTCTCCTCTTATACTATCGGAGTTTTCCCTATCGGGATATCGCTACTCATGATGTCGACACTCTGAATTTCCAAATTCTGAGCCCCGATGTGCCGACCCTCTGATACAATGCCACCTGTACTCCGCTAGCTCCCGGGGTTCCACACTGCCATGTCGCCGTCGGGATATCACGGATCGCGAATCCGACATGCAAGTTTTCTCTCTCGTCGAGAACCCCGATTAGATGGGATTCCTTGACATGCGTCCCCACGATCAACGGTTGTGATCCTATCGGGATATCACGGATCGCGGTATCGCCACTCCCGTTCCAACGACTTGGTGCTTCAACTCATGATATGTCGATATACGATGGCACGTGCAAATCTGATTGTCCCTATGAACCCAGATCGACGACACTACTTCCTCCTGAGCTTCAAACTTCTAAATGCTCGCGCTGTAATCTCCGCGCACCTTTGCAAGATCTGACGGTCCTCGGGTTCTCGTGGAATCTCTCCAGGGGATTTCAACCATCCATCTTTCCTTTGCTGTCTTCTGCGAATGAATGAAATGCTCCCTCTGTGAGAACTTGTTCGACCACCCGCCAACCTGTGCAGTTTCTCTCGGGCTTTCCAGAGCACCCTTGCAATTCTTCTTCAGTGAACTGTAGGCCTATTCCTCCTGAGCTTGTCCTCGCTTCACCAGTCTTTATGAGGACTTGTTGCACGCACTCCTTGCGAAAGATCTTCGAACGCGACTAAGTGTTGAAGCTTCGACTCTGCACACAAACCTGCAGCAACAGTCCCATTCCCTTTTCTCAGAATTGCAACTCTGAGTCTTCTTCCGACCTGTGCATGCCTTGCACGGCTCCGGCACCAAATTTTCACTTCTGAGAGCTTAGAACAAAAATTATCTCTATCTGAACCCTGTAGTCACGCACTCCTTGCGGACAATTCCACTGTACTCCTTGCAGGAATCCCTTGGTTCAGAATAGAGAAACAATTGAAACTAATTTCTTACTCTCACAGCTTTCAATTCAACTATGAAACCACCTACACAACATATCAAAGCAAGTGCATAACCAGAAGAAAATACTCATAAGCATAATATCAACAATACACAGAGAATAACACAGCCATGGAATTGAATCAAAGCTTTTCTATTAATTCAATATCTGTACATGGGTGTTCTTCATATAATTCTCTGCTTGCTCTTCTCTTATGAATTCTTTCAATATTTTTTCAATGTACAAAGGAGGGTGTCTATATCCCGTTTCCCTCTCGAGCTCTAAAGTTATCAAATCTAGAATTTAATATTCTATCTACTTTACATTAGATCTATTAGATGCCTCATCTACCTAAGGACGTGAGCTTAAAGGCTCAAGGTCCATTACAATATACAAAGTGCGCTTCATTAACTCTACACATTAATGTTTGGTGCAACAATATCAAGTGTTCAAAATTTGTGCTTGCGCTGTCCAGTTGTCTTCCGCTCCACGCTGGCTCGCTTGATGTGGTATGATGCTCCTGCATCAGGGCCACAAGCTAGCAAGGCATGGATGTACACATGTTGCACAAAGGAAACACACATATAAAAGAAAAAGTCAAGTTTTTTAGGTGACTTTGATAAGGGAAGTTCATATTTTGATTAGCAAGCTAGGGAAAGGGTTGGGCCATGTCACAAATGCATAGGTCTGGAAATTTTTTCTATAACACTAAGGGACCAACCTGTTACAAAATGAGGAATCCAATCCTTAGTGAGATTCGTCTCACCCTAGAACCACCATGCCACCCTAAGTTCAAAAAAAAAATATGTTACATTACACAAATCGACAAATTTTTCTTTTTGTTCCTTTTAACAATTACTAAATCTTCGTTTCTCTTATTTTATGCACACATGCTCGATCAGAGTGCATCCGTATTCATAGTATTTTTACCTAAGTTCACCTTTCTGTATGTGGACATTTAACAATTACATTGTGGAAAAAATTTGACCACATCAAAATCCTATCACTTACAATTTTATCTAAATAAAGTATGTGGATGCATGACAGTTACATTGTGGACAAACTTTAACCTCATCAAGCTCCTGTTACTTACAATTTTTTTCTAAATAAAGCATGTGAAATCATGATGGTTACATTATGTGCAAACTTTAACTAAATCAAACATACCAAATCCTCTATTTTGTCACACTTTCCTTGCAACATGCTCACCCGGTCACTTCACAAGACTTAGAGCATGCCATGGTGACTCGCTTACTTGAATACTAAACTTCTATTGGTTATGTCGTATTCTACTCAGTCACTTGTCAAATCAACTTTGTCTAGTCATACTTCACTGTGTTGTTCTTCACACCAACTCAAATAATTCTGTAGTTTTTTCCCATCGTTTATCATACTGCAATATAAGCATCTGCCAAGCTACAGAGGAATCTATCACAATCTACTATGTTGTATTTGTCTCCCTCCAATAATGCCTCTGGTCAAGTTGTAGTCGTTGATCTTTTCGTCCTTCGATCCTTCTGACTGCTTATGTTTTCATCCTTTCATTAATTCCTTGGTATTTGTGCTATATTTTGTGCCATACCTTCTGCACCATTTATCCTTTTCTTCACAGTTGATTATTTCAACCTTTGATCCTTCAACGCACTTATGTTTTCATTCTTTCACTTGTGCTATATTTGACATCAATGACAACATATGAACAACAACTCCAATAAAATTGTTGGAGCAACAAACATCCTAATGGAAGAAGTTATTATGGTCAAAGTAAAAACATTATATCAATGCTCATACTTCAACAAGGAATTTGGTTGCACTCCATGATGAGTGGTCCAGTGACCTAACAAAATAAATAATTTTCAAGGCCATTTCAACAAGGAGAATTTGACCAATGGTAATCTAGCCAAAATGAATAGGTAATTCTCTTTGATTGGGCATCAAAAGGAAATTTGAGGATGGCAAGTGTGTGAGGGATCATCTTTGATTCCAATACATAATAGGAGGTGGCATCCTACACTTAGTATTTAGTTAAGCCACAGAGAGTGGAGTGGAAGTCATACCTATGTATCAAGACTTTAAATTATTAAGAGTTGGGGAGGTGGAAACCATCACCATCATTAGTGACTTGCTTTTATAATCAAACTGATGTGACAATGAGAATCCTTCTTGAAACTAAAAATATCCAAGACAACCCAAAGGGTAGCCTCATGGATACAATGCTACAAGGAAATCTCTTAGCCACAATCCACTTAAAGTTAATCATATGTATGCTATGACAAATGTTGGAGCCCTTGGACTGCTTCTCTTTGAGGGAAGCATGGATTTGAAGCACAATGGGGGAAACACCTTAACCAAATATTTATTCCATGATTGTGAAGTATAATATTTATTTAGTGATTGTGAAGTATAGTGTGGATGGGAAAACATTAATCACAAAGTAATCTCTAAAAACACATTTGAAAGTGTAGTTGTTAAAGTCCATTTTAACAAGGATACCTCTAGAAAGTGCATAGTAGTTAATGCTTTTTGTGGATGTACTTGAAATGATGTATATATGCATTAGATGAGAGAACTATTTGTGTTATTATAAAATGTCAATTGAAATAAATGAGGGAGATCTTACTCCCCATACATGTTGCCTTATTCATGACAAATGGGGATATTTACTCCATCTCGACTTTGTCACATCATTTTGCATTCAATTTCATCCCTTTGGATCCCTTTGGATCCCTTGATTTAATGTCTTAGGTCTGCAAGCACATGGGTTGTATGATGGACTAAGGGTTTCCATGCAATTGGGTATTCAACATTCACTATGATAGATTGATTAGTCGCTTTGTTCTCCCCTTTTCATTTTCATTCTATTTAATTTGTTTCTAATTCACTAGTTCAGTAAGAACCATACAAAGAATGTGTAGATGTGTAGAATGCAATACGTATACCAAAGCTGTTAGCATGTCCTGAGACAAGTCTACCTTGAAGTTGGGGAAACATGTGCGGGACATAAAAGACTCAGAAACTGAAATCTAAAAGTGATATTTGCATTCTGTAAATGAAGTATTTATAACTTAAGAGATCCATTTCTTCCCTC
>ML788418.1:101381-124558 GCA_009831015.1 Picea engelmannii
TCATGAGGCTTAGAAGAATTTTCTTGGGTTTAATTCCTTATATTTTTTCCTTGAACCATGTATTGGTCCATGAAACCCATAGGTCCTATGCCCAAACCCCAAATTTCATCCCAAATACCACTTGTAGCCCAAATATTCCTTTTCTAAGTCATATTTACACGTATAGGTCCCCATGCATGGCAAATGAACCTTAAAATTGTTTTCCTTGCCTAAGTATTTGGTTTTTAAACTCTAACATGTATTAGGCCATAATATCCATACACGTGGTATCCAAACCTCAAATCCATGCCCATGTTCACCTTTCATGCAAAATATTCCTAGAAAGTGCATTCTGGTTTAGGCCCATGCTTGGCACATAGTCCTTAAAGTATTAGTTTGATCTTAATTCATTATCTTTTATACTGAAAGCATGGATTCGACCATTATAACCATATCTTTTGCATTGAAATATAAAATTTGGTCAAATATACCTTATTATTCATGTTTTTGTTATCACATGACAAAACACAATCATTTATGATAAAACACCAAGGGGTCCTCTCATATGCCATGTTCTAAAACCCATACTCTGAAAGAAAATATTAATGAAAAATATAGCATTTTTCTAATTGAAAAGGTAATGAGAAGTATGACCATGGGTAATCCATCAATGCCCATAGACCTCCACAAGTGTTTCCATGAAACTCATAATCTTACAACAAACTATAAAAATGTGCATGGTCACATAATGATCGAGGAGGCTCCCTAGGCTCAAAAAATGCTCGAAAATCAAATTTCTCATAATTGGATGAAACCAATTCCATCATGACCGTCTCATTGCACTAATTATGGAAATATATTCATTTCCTCAAAACAGACTCCGGATATGAAAAATATCACACGACAATAAGATTCTTCTATGGCAAAAGTCAATGGTCAACTGACAAATGAATAAGTGCCACATGGCCAAGACATGGGTAGCCACATGGCACTTCACTACTAGTTGGCATGTAAAAAGTATTTGGGGGTCCATGGGATTCAAACCTCTGATCCATGGCTAGCTCCAAGTCTTTGGAAAAGTTCAATTACCAACTTGCCAAAAGTCAAATTTATGAAAAAAAACCCACTTTCCTATAGCTTTGGGGTCAAATATAAAAAGGAGGGTGAAAGGGGGCTAGGGATAAGCTTGAGCACATGGTTTCATTACAGGAGTGTGTCCAAGGGCTAATTCTAGGAGCACCCAAGAGCATATTAGCCCAGATCCCATGGAAGGTGCTCCAAAACTAGGAGCTAACAGTTAAGGGGGTTGGCGCATAGCACTTGGAGCACTGGCACCTGGCCATGTGGCCCCATGTGACCTGGTAAAGGGGGCGCGCACCCTGTCTTGTGGGCTTACTGTGTATTTTTTAGAAAAAATGGGTTTTTAACTATACAGAAGTGAATTTTGACTGATATTATGCCCAGAAAATGGATTTTTTGAGGATTTTAAGCCATTTGCAGGGGGATTTGATCCCAGAAAGAGGGTAGATCTTGAGGGAAGTTGGTATTCCTCATATGATCCTTAAAAACTATAAGAACATGGATTTTGGAATCTTGTAGGAGACTTTTTGATGTAGGGTTTTGAAGGAGCAGATTGTAAATTTTGGCCTTTTCTCATGTTTTAAGAGGCATTTTTCTCATTTTTTTGAGATAATTTTGATGGTGCATGCATGAATCTAAGAAAGGAGGTCTTTCACAGAAGACATGAAGCATGTAATGTAATATCAAAGAGAATTGCAACATAACTTTGAGCATTCCATCGCGACCATCTCGTCGCGCTTATTCCGACAATATATTCATTTCCTCAAAACAGACTCGAGATGTGAAAAATATCGCACAAAAATCAGATTCTTCTATGGAAAAAGTCAATGGTCAACTGATAAATGAATAAGCACCACATGGCCTAGACATGGGAATCCACGTGGAACTTCACTACTAGTTGGCATGTAAAAATTATTTGGGGTTCCATGGGATTTGAACCTCTGACCCATGGCTAGCTCCAAGTATTTGGAAAAGTTCAATTACCAACTTGCCAAAAGACAAATTTATGAAAAAAAACCCACTTTCCTATATTTTTAGGGTCAAATATCCAGAGGAGGGTGCAAGGGGGCTAGGGCCAAGCCCCAACACGTGGTTTCATTACAGGAGCACGTCTAAGGGCTAATTTTGCACGCACCCAAGGGAAAATTAGCCCAGATCCCATGGAAGGCAACCCGAAACCAGAAGCTAACAGTTACGGGGGCTGGTGCATAACACTTGGAGCATTGGCACTTGACCATGTGGCCCCATGTGACCTGGTAAAGGGGGCGTACACCCTGTATTGGGGGCTTACTGTGTAGTTTTTAGAAAAAATGGGTTTTTAACTATACAAAAGTGAATTTTGACTGATATTATGCCCAAAAAATGGATTTTTTGAGGATTTTGGTCCATTTGAAGGGGGATTTGATCCAAAAAATATGCCAGATCTTGAGGGAAGTTGGGATTCCTCATATGAGCTTTGAAAACTATAAGAACCAGGCTTTTTTAATCTTGTAGGAGACTTTTTGATGCAGTGTTTTGAAGGAGCAATTTCTAAATTTTGGCCTTTTCTCATGTTTTGAGAGGCATTTTTCTCATGTTGTTGAGGTGATTTTGATGATGCATGCATGAATCTGAGCAAGGAGTTCTTGTACAGAAGATATGAAGCATGTAATGTAACAACAAAGAGCATTGTAAGAGAACTTTGAGCATTTTAAAGGGAAATAAGGAGGTCCTCCACTTGGAAATGGGCCCAGAGAGGTCCTTCAATTGCAGCATGAATATTAATGGCTGATCTCTTTATACATTAATAAGCATCAAGTAAAAGTCACATTTGATATTACGCAAACAAGATAGAAAGTTTATGAATTTCGCATTCTTAACGATCCGATGAAAAAAGTACATTAAACTAACTTGTAATTTATGAGTAATACCTTCATTTTTGGATCAAGTTTATCGTATCAGAACATTTGGTTATGAAGGTTTGATAGGAATTGAAAGCATTGGATGCTCACGAGAGAAAAACTCAAGTGAGGAGAAGGCCAACTTGAGGCTCTTGACATAGAGATTCAAAGGCGACCACATAAGCAAGATATGTCTTCGCCACTGAAATTGGGTCCCTTCAAATCTGAACACGATTTCTTCGAGGCCTTTAAATTGATGCAAGCCATGGTAGAGGAGCTTTACCATGAAAGAGGTCAACAAAGGAATCCAAAAGTTGAAGAAGGTGATAATTCGGTAATAGAAGAAGGAGGATTTGGAGGTGGTGGACCTTTGGAACCTTCTTCTCCTTCATCCTCATCATCTAATAATGAAGCAAGTGTACATTCCTCCAAGGATAAGCAAAAAAATCATCATTCTTCTTATATGTTGTTATTAAAGTTAGATGTAAAGATTCAATTACCCACTTATGATGGTGAATTATATGTAGAAAAGATAGATAATTGGGTGAGACAATTAGAAGTCTATTGCAGGATACAAAAGATTGTTGATGATGAAACTAAGATCCAACTAGAAATTCTCAAATTGGGAGGCACAACTCTCATATGGTGGGAAAGAAGAACTAGAGATGATCTTAAGAAAAGTGGTAAATCAATCTCTTCCTGGAATGATTTTGTTATTGCATTAAAACAACAGTTTTACCCTTTAGCTTACATGCAACAAGAAATGATGAATTGACAATGTTTAAGGAAATCAAAAGGTCAAAGCGTACAAGAATATACTCAAATATTTTGTAAGAAATCTTTAAGTCTGGGTATTCCTTTATATACACAAGAGACACTCCTAAAATATATTGGTGGTTTACATTCTTATATTAAGCACACTATTCTTATGCTAAATCCTTCTAACTTTGATGAAGTATGTGTACAAGCCATTCACATTGAATCAAGTAAAGGGAATGTTGGTGATAGTGTTTCTACATATACTTGGCAAAGAAAGGATGCAGGGAAAAGGAAAGAGAAGAAGACAGCCACAACAAGAAAGGAGAAGCCTACTTGCATGAATTGCAAGAAAGTAGGCCAAGATGAATATTGTTGTTGGGTCTTACATCTTGACTTGAAGCCAAAGAAGTTTGCCAACCATGAAAAGAAGAATACCACAAATGCGACAATTCAAGTGGATCTTGGATCAGATTCCGATAATGAGACACAGGTTGTAGCTATGGGAATCTGAGGTATAAATTTTATTGCAAGTTCTAGCTCTTCTAGATTAGGTGATGAAAATGATGAGTGTAAAAGGAATGAACTTTTCCACATAAGGGTTATAACACATAATGTGAAAGTTCATACTCTTGTAGACAGTGGATCACAAGCCAATCTAATCAGTGAAGATGTTTTGAATAACTTGGGACTTGAAACTAAGTCACATCCTAAACCATATCCATTGGGATGGATATGTGGTGATAACAATTTACAAGTAGCCAAGCAATGTAAAATCAAGTTTGCAATCACTTGCCAACTTGCCAAAAGTCAAATTTATGAAAAAACCCCAACTTTCCTATAGTTTTGGGGTCAAATATCCAAAGGAGGGTGCAAGGGGGCTAGGGATAATCCCCAACACATGGTTTCATTATAGGAGCGCATCCAAGGGCTAATTCTGGGCGCACCCAAGGGTAAATTAGCCCAGTTCCCATGGAAGGCACCCTAAAACTAGGAGCTAACAGTTAAGGGGGCTAGCACATAGCACTTGGAGCATTGGCACTTGGCCATGTGGCCCCATGTGACGTAGTAAAGGGGGTGCGTTCCCTATCTTGGGGGCTTACTATGTATGTTTTAGAAAAAATGGGTTTCTAACTATACAGAAGTGAATTTTGACTGATATTATGCCCCAAAAATGGAAATTTTGAAGGATTTTAGGCCATTTGAAGGGGGATTTGATCTCAGAAAGGTCTCAGATCTTGAGGGAAGTTGGGATTCCTCATATGAGCCTTGAAAACTATAAGAACTAGGATTTTTGAAGCTTGTAGGAGACTTTTTGATGCAGCGTTTTGAAGGAGTAGTTTGTAAATTTTGGCCTTTTCTCATGTTTTGAGAGGCGTTTTTATAATGTTGTTGAGATGATTTTGATCGTGCATGCATGAATCTGATCAAGGAGGTCTTGCATAGAAGACATGAAGCATGTAATGTAATATTAAAGAGCATTGTAAGAGAGCTTTGATCATTTTAAAGAGCAATAAAGAGGTCCTCCACTTGGAAGCGGGCCTAGAGATGTAGCCAACGATTGGTGAACTCCATTATCAACCTCTTGTCTCTATTTATCTTTTTGTTTTTCTATTCTATTCTCTTCATTTGCAGCATGAATATTAATGGCTGATCTCTTTATACATTAATAAACATCAAGTAAAAGTCACATTTGATATTCCGCAAACAAGATAACAAGTTTACGTATTTCACATTATTAACGATCCGATGAAAAAAGTACATTAAACAAACTTGTGATTTATCAGTAAAAACTTCATTTTTGGATCAAGCTTATGGTATCAGAGAATTTGGTTGTTAAGGTTTGACAATAATTGCAAGCATTGGATGCTCACGAGAGAAAAACTCAAGCGAGGAGAAGGCCAACTTGAGGCTCTTGACACAGAGATTCAAAGGTGACTGCATAAGCAAGAGATGTCTTCACCATGGAAATTGGGTCTGTTTAAATCTGAAGATGATTTCTTCAATGCATTTAAATTGATGCAAGACATGGTAGAGGAGCTTTACCATGAAAGAGGTCAGCAAAGGAATCCAAAAGTTGAAGAAGGTGAATCTTCGGTAAGAGCAGAAGGAGGAGTTGGAGGTGGTGGACCTTTGGAACCTTCTTATATTTCATCCTCATCATCTAATAATGAGGCAAGTGTACATTCCTCCAAGGATAAGCAAAAAACTCATCATTCTTCTTGTATGTCATTATTAAATTTAGATGTAAAGTTTCAATTACCCACTTATGATGGTGAATTAGATTGAGAAAAGCTAGATAATTGGGTGAGATAATTAGAAGTCTATTGCAGTATACAAAAGATTGTTGATGATGAAACTAAGATCCAACCTGAAAGTCTCAAATTGGGAGGTGCAACTCTCATATGGTGGGAAAGAAAAGCTAGATATGATCTTAAGAAAAGTGGTAAAACAATCTCTTCCTGGAATGATTTTGTTATTGCATTAAAACAGCAGTTTTACCCTTTATCTTACATGCAACAAGAAATGATGAATTGGAAATGTTTAAGGCAATCAAAAGGTCAAATCATACAAGAATATAATCAGATATTTCATAAGAAAGATTTAAGTTTGGGTATTCCTTTATATACATAAGAGACACTCCTAAAATATATTGGTGGTTTACATTCTTATCTTAAGCTCACTATTCTTATGCTAAATCCTTCTAACTTTGATGAAGTATGTGTACAACCCATTCACATTAAATCAAGTAAAGGGAATGTTGGTGATAATGTTTCTACAGATACTTGGCAAAGAAAGGATGAAGGGAAAAGGAAATAGAATAAGATAGCCACAACAAGAAAGGTGAAGCCTACTTGCAAGCATTGCAAGAAAGTAGGCCATGATGAAGATCGTTGTTGGGTCTTACATAATGAATTGAAGCCAAAGAAGTTTGCCAACCATGAAAGGAAGAATACCACAGCTGTGACAATTCAAGTGGATCTTGGATCAGATTACGGTGATGAGACATAGGTTGTAGCTATGGGAATCCGAGGTATAAATTTTGTTGCAAGTTCTATCTCTTCTAGATCAGTTGATGAAAATGATGAGTGTAAAAGAAATGAACTTTTCCACATAAGGGTTATAACAAATAATATCAAAGTTGATACTCTTTTAGATAGTGGATCACAAGCCAATCTAATTAGTGAAGATGTTGTGAATAACTTGGGACTTGAAGCTAATTCACATCCTAAACCATACACATTGGGATGGATATCTGGTGATAACAATTTACAAGTAACCAAGCAATGTAAAATCAAGCTTGCAATCACTTCTAATTATGTTGATGAAGTAGAGCTTGATATAATGTTACTGGACATATGTGGAATTGTATTGGGAAGCCCATACCTTTATGATAGGAAACCCATATTCTACAAGGAGAAAAATAAATATTGCTTCAAGAAAGATGGGAAGGAGTACATTGTTCACGCTCAGCGCATGAAAACTGACAGGTCCTTTGCAGCTACAGGGAAGTTAAAAAGAATGGTAAATGCAAGCACAAGTTTAACACTTATGTATGTAACAAAACATGAAGTTAGTGATTGTAAACATGAGATGATTCCATATGTTTCAAACAGTCATGAAGTGTCACCAAAGGTACAACATAAGGTTCAACTGCATACTTTGATTATTGTTCCTATTCAAAAGGGGAAGCATGTTTTGTCATTTTCATTTGCATACTTGGTATTGTTGATTAGTTTGTTGTTGTTCAGTTGTGTATGGCTGCAAAGTGCGACAAAGAATATAGATGATTGTGCGATTAATGAAATGATTACTTTGATAAACAGTGCTATCTCAGTTTTCATGTTTGTTGTGATTAGTCAGGTGATCATTATCCCAGCAAAGAAGATGAATGATACAGGACAAAGTGGGGAGGCAGTACCCTCACTTCTTACCTGAGTAAAAGAAGACTTTTGGTGGTCCAAAAGCTTCCAAAGTGAGGAGGAATGATCCAGGAGTCTCCCAAGGCTGAGAAAATGCTCAAAAATCAAAGTTCTAAGAATTGGATGAAACTAATTCCATCGCAATTGAATATTTGTTCTGATTTCATCCATATATTCATTTCCTCAAAACAGACTCTGGATGTGAAAAATATCGCACAACAATCAGATTCTTTTATCGCAAAATTCAATGGTCAACTGACAAATGAATAAGTGCCACATGGCTCAGACATGGGCAGCCACATGGAACTTCACTACTGGTTGGCATGTAAAAATTATTTGGGCATCCATGGGATTCGAACCTTTGACCCATGGCTAGCTCCAAGTCTTTGGAAAAGTTCAATTACCAACCTGCCAAAAGTCAAATTTATCAAAAAAAGCCCACTTTCCTATAGTTTTGGGGTCAAATATCCAAATTAAGGCGCAAGGGGGATAGGGCCAAGTGCCAGCACATGGTTTCATTATAGCAACGCATCCAAGGGCTAATTATGGGCGCATCCAAGGGAAGATTAGCCCAGATCCCATGGAAGGCGCCTCAAAACCAGGAGCTAATAGTTAAGGGTGTTGGCGCATAACACTTGGAGTGTTGGCACTTGGCCATGTGGCCGCATGTGACCTGGTAAAGGGGGCGCACACCTTGTCTTAGGGGATTACTGTGCATTTTTTAAGAAAAAATGGGTTTTTAACTATACAAAAGTGAATTTTGACTGATATTATGCACAAAAAATGGATTTTTTGAGGATTTTAGTCCATTTGAATGGGGATTTGATCCCAGAAAGAGGCCAGATATTGAGGGAAGTTGGGATTCCTCAAATGAGCCTTGAAAACTATAACAACCAGGATTTTTGAACCTTGTAGGAGACTTTTTGATGCAGGGTTTTGAAGGAGCAGTTTGTAAATTTTGGCCTTTTCTCATGTTTTGAGAGGCGTTTTTCTCATGTTGTTGAGATGATTTTGATGGTGCATTCATGAATCTAAGAAAGGAGGTATTGCACTAAATACATGAATCATGTAATGTAACATCAAAGAGCGTTGTAAGAGAACTTTGAGGATTTTAAAGAGCAATAAAGAGGTCCTCCACTTGGAAGGGGGCCCGGTGACTTAGTCAAGGATTGGTGAACCTCGTTATCAACCTCTTGTCTCTATTTCTCTTTCTATTTTGTTGTTCTATTCTCTTCATTTTCTACATGAATACTAATGGATTATCTCTTTATACATTAATAAGCATCAAGTAAAAGTCACATTTGATATTCCACAAACAAGATAACAAGTTTATGTATTTCGCATTCTTAACAATCCGATGCAAAAAGTACATTAAACTAACTTGCGATTTATCAGTAATACCTTCGTTTTTGGATTAAGTTTATTCTATAAGAGCATTTGGTTTTGAATGTTTGATAGGAATTGCAAGCATTGGATGCTCACGAGAGAAAAACTCAAGCAAGGAGAAGGCCAACTTGAGGCTCTTGACACAGAGATTCAAACCTGACCGCATAAGCAAGAGATGTCTTCACCATGGAAATTGGGTCTGTTTAATTCTGAAGATGATTTCTTTGATGCCTTTAAATTGATGCAAGACATGGTAGAGGAGCTTTACCATGAAAGAGGTCAGCAAAGGAATCCAAAAGTTGAAGAAGGTGAATCTTCGATAAGAGAAGAAGGAGGCGTTGGAGGTGGTGGAGCTTCGGAACCTTCTTCTCCTTCATCCTCATCATCTAATAATGAGGCAAGTGTACATTCCTCCAAGGATAAGAAAAAAAAGCATCATTCTTCTTGTATTTCATTATTAAAGTTAGATGTAAAGTTTCAATTAACCACTTATGATGGTGAATTAGATGGAGAAAAGCTAGATAATTGGGTGAGATAATTAGAAGTCTATTGCAGTATATAAAACATTGTTGATGATGAAAATAAGATCCAACTTGCAAGTCTAAAATTGGGAGGTGAAACTCTCATATGGTGGGAAAGAAAAACTAGAGATTATCTTAAGAAAAGTGGTAAAACAATCTCTTCCTGGAATGATTTTGTTATTGCATTAAAACAACTGTTTTACCCTTTAGCTTACATGCAACAAGAAATGATGAATTGGCAATGTTTAAGGCAATCAAAAGGTCAAAGCGTACAAGAATATACTCAGATATTTTGTAAGAAAGATTTAAGTTTGGGTATTCCTTTATATACATAAGAGACACTCCTAAAATATATTGGTGGTTTACATTCTTATCTTAAGCTCACTATTATTATGCTAAATCCTTCTAACTTTGATGAAGTATGTGTACAACCCATTCACATTGAATCAAGTAAAGGGAATGTTGGTGATAGTGTTTCTACAGATACTTGGAAAAAAAAGGATGAAGGGAAAAGGAAAGAGAAGAAGATAGCCACACCAAGAAAGGTGAAGCCTACTTGCAAGAATTGCAATAAAGTAGGCCATGATGAAGATCGTTGTTGGGTCTTACATCCAGACTTGAAGACAAAGAAGTTTTCCAACCATGAAAAGAAGAATACCACAACTGTGACAATTCAAGTGGATGTTGGATCAGATTCATGTGATGAGACATAGGTTGTAGCTATGGGAATCTGAGGTATAAATTTTGTTGCAAGTTCTAACACTTCTAGATCAGTTGATGAAAATTATGAGTGTAAAAGGAATGAACTTTTCCACATAAGGGTTATAACACATAATGTCAAAGTTGATACTCTTTTAGACAGTGGATCACAAGCCAATCTAATCAGTGAATATGTTGTGAATAACTTGGGACTTGAAGCTAAGTCACATCCTAAACCATATCCATTGGGATGGATATGTGGTGATAACAATTTACAAGTAACCAAGCAATGTAAAATCAAGCTTGCAATCACTTCTAATTATGTTGATGAAGTAGATCTTGATATAATTCCACTGGACATATGTGGAATTGTATTGGGAAGCCCATACCTTTATGATAGGAAAGCCATATTCTACAGGGAGAAAAATAAGTATTGCTTCAAGAAAGATGGGAAGGAGTACATTGTTCAAGCTCAACGCATGAAAACTGACAGGTCCTTTGCAGCTACAGGGCAGTTAAAAAGAATGGTAAATGCAAGCAGAAGTTTAACACTTATGTCTGTCACAAAACATGAAGTTAGTGATTGTAAACATGAGATGATTCCATATGTTTCAAACATTCATGAAGTGTCACCAAAGGTACAACATAAGGTTCGGCTGCATACTTTGATTATTGTTCCTGTTCAAAAGGGGAAGCATGTTTTGTCATTTTCCTTTGCATACTTGGTATTGTTGATTAGTTTATTGTTGTTCAGTTGTGTATGGCTGCAAAGTGCGACAAAGAATATATATGATTTTGTGATTAATGTAATGATTACTTTGATACACAATGCTATCTCAGTTTTCATGTTTGTTGTGATTAGTCAGGTGATCATTATCCCAGCAGAGAGGATGAATGATACAAAACAAAGTGGGGAGGCAATACCCTCACTTCTTACCTGAGTAAAAGCAAATTGTTGGTGGTCCAAAAGCTTCCAAAGTGAGGAGTAATGATCCAGGAGGCTCCCAAGGCTGAGAAAATGCTCAAAAATCAAAGTTCTAAGAATTGGATGAAACTAATTCCATCGCAATCAACTCGTCGTTATGATTTTGTCCATATATTCATTTCCTCAAAACAGACTCCGGATGTGAAAAATATCGCACAACAATCAGATTATTCTATCACAAAAGTCAATGGTCAACTGACAAATGAATAAACGCCACATGGCTCAGACATGGGCAGCCATGTGCAACTTCAATACTGGTTGGCATGTAATAATTATTTGGGCATCCATGCGATTCAAACCTCTGACCCATGGCTAGATCCAAGTCTTTGGAAAAGTTCAATTACCAACCTGACAAAAGTTAAATTTATGAAAAAAAACCCACTTTCCTATAGTTTTGGGGTCAAATATCAAAAGGAAGGTGCAAGGGGGATAGGGCTAAGCCCCAACACATGGTTTCATTATAGCAGTGCATCCAAGGGCTAATTATGGGCGCACCCAAGGGAAGATTATCCCAGATCCCATGGAAGGCACCTCAAAACGAGGAGCTAATAGTTAAGGGGGTTGACGCATAACACTTGGAGCACTGACACTTGGCCATGTGGCCCCATGCGATCTGGTAAAGGGGGCACACACGTTGTCTTGGGGGCTTACTGTGCATTTTTTAGAAAAAGAGGGTTTTTAACTATACAAAATTGAATTTTGACTAATATTATGCCCAAAAAATGGATTTTTTTAGGATTTTAGTCCATTTGAATGGGGATTTGATCCCAGAAAGAGGCCAGATATTGAGGGAAGATGGGATTCCTCATATGAGCCTTGAAAAATATAACAACCAGAATTTTTGAATATTGTAGGAGACTTTTTGATGCAGGGTTTTCAAGGAGCAGTTTGTAAATTTTGACCTTTTCTAATGTTTTGAGAGGCGTTTTTCTCATGTTGTTGAGATGATTTTGATGGTGCATGCATGAATCTAAGCAAGGAGGTATTGCACAAAAGACATGAATCATGTAATGTCAAATCAAAGAGCATTGTAAGAGAATTTTGAGTATTTTAAAGAGCAATAAACAGGTCCTCCACTTGGAAGCGGGCCCGATGACATAGTCAACGATTGGTGAAACTCGTTATCAACCTCTTGTTTCTATTTCTCTTTCTATTTTGTTGTTCTATTCTCTTCATTTGCAGCATGAATATTAATGGATGATCTCTTTATACATTAATAAGCATCAAGTAAAGGTCACATCTGATATTCCAAAAACAGGATAACAAGTTTATGTATTTCGCATTCTTAACGATCCGATGCAAAAAGTACATTAAACTAACTTACGATTTATAAGTAAACACTTCATTTTTGGATCAATTTTATGCTATCAGAGAATTTGGTTTTGAAGGTTTGATAGGAATTGCAAGCATTGGATGCTCACAAGAACAAAACTCAAGAAAGGAGAAGGCCAACTTGAGGCTCTTGACATAGAGATTCAAAGGTGACCGCATAAGCAAGAGATGTCTTCACCACGGAAATTGAGTTTGTTTAAATCTGAAGATAATTTCTTTGATTCCTTTAAACTGATGCAAGACATGGTAGAGGAGGTTTACCATGAAAGAGGTCAACAAAGGAATCCAAAAGTTGAAGAAGGTGAATCTTCGGTAAGAGCAAAAGGAGGAGTTGGAGGTGGTGGACCTTCGGAACCTTCTTCTCCTTCATCCTCATCATCTAATAATGAGGAAAGTGTAAATTCCTCCAAGGATAAGCAAAAAACTCATCATTCTTCTTGTATATCGTTATTAAAGTTAGATGTAAAGTTTCAATTACCCACTTATGATGGTGAATTAGATGCAGAAAAGATA
The DNA here is from genome assembly GCA_009831015.1 of Picea engelmannii. NCBI lineage: Eukaryota > Viridiplantae > Streptophyta > Pinopsida > Pinales > Pinaceae > Picea > Picea engelmannii. The sequence continues at coordinate 114,436 of ML788418.1, forward strand.
GATAATTGGGTCAGATAATTAGAAGTCTATTGTAGTATACAAAAGATTGTTGATGATGAAACTAAGATCCAACTTGCAATTCTCAAATTGGGAGGTGCAAATCTCATATGGTGGGAAAGCAAAACTAGAGATGATCTTAAGAAAAGTGGTAAAACAATCTCTTCCTGGACTGATTTTGTTATTTCATTAAAACAACAGTTTTACCCTTTACCTTACATGAACCAAGAAATGATGAATTGGAAATGTTTAAGGCAATCAAAAGGTCAAAGCATACAAGAATATACTCAGATATTTCATAAGAAAGCTTTAAGTTTGGGTATTCCTTTATATACATAAGAGACACTCCTAAAATATATTGGTGGTTTACATTCTTATCTTAAGCTCACTATTCTTATGCTACATCCTTCTAACTTTGATGAAGTATGTGTACAACCCATTCACATTGAATCAAGTAAGGGAATGTTGGTGATAGTGTTTCTACAGATACTTGGAAAAAAAAGGATGAAGGGAAAAGGAAAGAGAAGAACATAGCCACACCAAGAAAGGTGAAGCCTACTTGCAAGAATTGCAAGAAAGTAGGCCATGATGAAGATCGTTGTTGGGTCTTACATCCAGAGTTGAAGACAAAGAAGTTTTCCAACCATGAAAGGAAGAATACCACAACTGTGACAATTCAAGTGGATGTTGGATCAGATTCCCGTGATGAGACATAGGTTGTAGCTATGGGAATCCGAGGTATAAATTTTGTTCCAAGTTCTAACTCTTCTAGATCACTTGATGAAAATGATGAGTGTAAAAGGAATGAACTTTTCCACACAAGGGTTATAACACATAATGTCAAAGTTGATACTCTTTTAGACAGTGGATCACAAGCCAATATAATTAGTGAATATGTTGTGAATAACTTGGGACTTGAAGCTAAGTCACATCCTAAACCATATCCATTGGGATGGATATGTGGTGATAACAATTTACAAGTAACCAAGCAATGTAAAATCAAGCGTGCAATCACTTCTAATTATGTTGATGAAGTAGAGCTTTATATAATTCCACTGGACATATGTGGAATTGTATTGGGAAGCCCATACCTTTATTATAGGAAAGACATATTCTACAGGGAGAAAAATAAATATTGCTTCAAGAAATGTGGGAAGGAGTACATTGTTCATGCTCAGTGCATGAAAACTGACAGGTCCTTTGCAGCTACAGGGAAGTTAAAAAGAATGGTAAATGCAAGCAGAAGTTTAACACTTGTGTCTGTAACAAAACATGAAGTTAGTGATTGTAAACATCAGATGATTCCATATATTTCAAACAGTCATGAAGTGTCACCAAAGGTACAACATAAGGTTTAGCTGCATACTTTGATTATTGTTCCTGTTCAAAAGGGGAAGCATGTTTTGTCATTTTCCTTTGCATACTTGGTATTGTTGATTAGTTTGTTGTTGTTCAGTTGTGTATGGCTGCAAAGTGCGACAAAGAATATAGACGATTGCGTGATTAATGAAATGATTACTTTGATACACAATGCTATCTCAGTTTTCATGTTTGTTGTGATTAGTCAGGTGATCATTATCCCAGCAGAGAGGATGAATGATACAGAACAAAGTGGGGAGGCAATACCCTCACTTCTTACCTGAGTAAAAGAAAACTTTTGGTGGTCCAAAAGCTTCCAAAGTGAGGAGGAATGATCCAGGAGGCTCCCAAGGCTGAGAAAATGCTCAAAAATCAAAGTTCTCAGAATTGGATGAAACTAATTCCATCACAATCGACTCGTTGTTATGATTTAGTCCATATATTCATTTCCTCAAAACAGACTTCGGATGTGAAAAATATCGCACAACAATCAGATTCTTCTATCGCAAAAGTCAATGGTAAACTGACAAATGAATAAGCGCCACATGGCTCAGACATGGGCAGCCATGTCGAACTTCACTACTGGTTGGCATGTAAAAATTATTTGGGCATCCATGGGATTCGAACCTCTGACCCATGGCTAGCTCCAAGTCTTTGGAAAAGTTCAATTACCAACCTGCCAAAAGTCAAATTTATGAAAAAAAACGCACTTTCCTATAGTTTTGGGGTCAAATATAGAAAGGAAGGTGCAAGGGGGATAGGGATAAGCGCCAACACATGGTTTCATTATAGCATCACATCCAAGAGCTAATTATGGGCGCACCCAAGGGAAGATTATCCCAGATCCCATGGAAGGCACCTCAAAACGAGGAGCTAATAGTTAAGGGGGTTGACGCATAATACTTGGAGCGCTGACACTTGGCCATGTGACCCCATGTTACTTGGTAAAGGGGGTGCACACCTTGTCTTGGGGGATTATTGTGCATTTTTTAGAAAAAGTGGGTTTTTAACTATACAAAAGTGAATTTTGACTAATATTATGCCCAAAAAATGGATTTTTTGAGGATTTTAGTCCATTTGAATGGGGATTTGATCCCAGAAAGAGGCCAGATATTGAGGGAATATGGGATTCCTCATATGAGCCTTGAAAACTATAACAACTAGGCTTTTTTAATCTTGTAGGAGACTTTTTGGTGCAGGGTTTTGAAGGAGCAGTTTGTAAATTTTGGCCTTTTCTCATGTTTTGAGAGGCGTTTTTCTCATGTTGTTGAGATGATTTTGATGGTGCATGCATGAATCTAAGCAAGGAGGTATTGCACAAAAGACATGAATCATGTAATGTAACATCAAAGAGCATTGTAAGAGAACTTTGAGTATTTTAAAGAGCAATAAAGAGGTCCTCCACTTGGAAGCGGGACCGGTGACATAGTCAACGATTGGTGAAACTCGTTATCAACCTCTTGTCTCTATTTCTCTTTCTATTTTGTTGTTCTATTCTCTTCATTTGCAGCATGAATATTAATGGATGATCTCTTTATAAATTAATAAGCATAAAGTAAAAGTCACATTTGATATTCCACAAACAAGATAACAAGTTTATGTATTCCGCATTCTTAACGATCCGATGCAAAAAGTACATTAAACTAACTTACGATTTATAAGTAATACCTTCATTTTTGGATCAATTTTATGCTATTGGAGCATTTGGTTTTGAAGGTTTGATAGGAATTGCAAGCATTGTATCTCAGGAGACCAAAACTCAAGAAAGGAGAAGGCCAACTTGAGGCTCTTGACACAGAGATTCAAAGGTGACCGCATAAGCAAGAGATGTCTTCACCATGGAAATTGAGTCTGTTTAAATATGAAGATAATTTCTTTGATGCCTTTAAATTTATGCAAGACATGGTAGAGGATATTTACCATGAAAGAGGTCAACAAAGGAATCCAAAAGTTGAAGAAGGTGAATCTTCGGTAAGAGAAGAAGGAGGAGTTGGAGGTGCTGGACCTTCGAAACCTTCTTCTCCTTCATCCTCATCATATAATAATGAGGCAAGTGTAAATTCCTCCAAGGATAAGAAAAAAACTCATCATTCTTCTTGTATGTCATTATTAAAGTTAGATGTAAAGTTTCAATTACCCACTTATGATGGTGAATTAGATGCAGAAAAGCTAGATAATTGGCTGAGATAATTAGAAGTCTATTGCAGTATACAAAAGATTGTTTATGATGAAACTAAGATCCAACTTGCAAGTCTCAAATTGGGAGGTGCAACTCTCATATGGTGGGAAAGAAAAACTAGAGATGATCTTAAGAAAAGTGGTAAAACAATCTCTTCCTGGAATGATTTTGTTATTGCATTAAAACAACAGTTTTACCCTTTAGCTTACATGCCACAAGAAATGATGAATTGGCAATGTTTAAGGCAATCAAAAGGTCAAAGCGTACAAGAATATACTCAGATATTTCGTAAGAAAGCTTTAAGTTTGGGTATTCCCTTATATACATAAGAGACACTCCTAAAATATATTGGTGGTTTACATTCTTATCTTAAGCTCACTATTCTTATGCTAAATACTTCTAACTTTGATGAAGTATGTGTACAACCCATTCACATTGAATCAAGTAAAGGGAATGTTGGTGATAGTGTTTCTACAGATACTTGGAAGAGAAAGGATGAAGGGAAAAGGAAATAGAAGAAGATAGACACAACAAGAAAGGTGAATCCTACTTGCAAGCATTGGAAGAAAGTAGTCCATGATGAAGATCGTTGTTGGCTCTTACATCCTAAGTTGAAGCCAAAGAAGTTTGCCAACCATGAGAGGAAGAATACCACAGCTGTGAAAATTCAAGTTTATCTTGGATCAGATTCCGGTGATGAGACATAGGTTGTAGCTATGGGAATACGAGGTATAAATTTTGTTGCAAGTTCTAGCTCTTTTACATTAGTTGATGAAAATGATGAGTGTAAAAGGAATGAACTTTTCCACATAAGGGTTATAAAACATAATGTTAAAGTTGATACTCTTTTAGATAGTGGATCACAAGCCAATCTAATCAGTGAAGATGTTGTGAATAACTTGGGACTTGAAGCTAAGTCACATCCTAAACCATATCCATTGGGATGGATATGTGGTGATAACAATTTACAAGTAACCAGGCAATGTAAAATCAAGCTTGCAATCACTTCTAATTATGTTGATGAAGTAGAGCTTGATATAATGCCACTGGACATATGTGGAATTGTATTGGGAAGCCCATACCTTTATGATAGGAAAGCCATATTCTACAGGGAGAAAAATAAATATTGCTTCAAGAAAGATGGGAAGGAGTACATTGTTCATACTCAGCGCATGAAAACTGAGAGGTCCTTTGCAGCTACAGGGCAGTTAAAAAGAATGGTAAATGCAAGCAAAAGTTTAACACTTATGTCTCTAACAAAACATGAAGTTAGTGATTGTAAACATGAGATGATTCCATATGTTTCAAACAGTCATGAAGTGTCACCAAAGGTACAACATAAGGTTCAGCTGCATACTTTGATTATTGTTCTTGTTCAAAAGGGGAAGCATGTTTTGTCATTTTCATTTGCATACTTGGTATTGTTGATTAGTTTGTTGTTGTTTTGTTGTGTATGGCTGAAAAATGTGACAAAGAATATAGATGATTGTGCGATTAATGAAATGATTACTTTGATAAACAATGCTATCTCAGTTTTCATGTTTGTTGTGATTAGTCAGGTGATCATTATCCTAGCAGAGAGGATGAATGATACAGGACAAATCGGGGAGGCAGTACCCTCACTTGTTACCTAAGTAAAAGCAGACTTTTGGTGGTCCAAAAGCTTCCAAAGTTAGGAGGAATGATCCAGGAGGCTCCCAAGGCTGAGAAAATGCTCAAAAATCAATGTTCTAAGAATTGGATGAAACTAATTCCATTGCAACTGACTCTTCATTCTGATTTTGTCCATATATTCATTTCCTCAAAACAGACTCTGGATGTGAAAAATATTGCACAACAATCAGATTCTTCTATCGCAAAAGTCAATGGTCAACTGATAAATGAATAAGTGCCACATGGATTAGACATGGGTAGCCACGTGGAACTTCACTACTGGTTGGGATGTAAAAATTATTTGGGCATCCATGGGATTCGAACCTCTGACCCATGGCTAGCTCCAAGTCTTTGGAAAAGTTCAATTACCAACCTGCCAAAAGTCAAATTTATGAAAAAAAACTCACTTTCCTATGGTTTTGGGGTCAAATATCCAAAGGAAGGCGCAAGGGGGATAGGGCTAAGCCCCAACACATGGTTTCATTATAGAAGCGCGTCCAAGGGCTAATTATGGGCGCACCCAAGTGCAAATTAGCCCAGATCCCATGGAAGGCACCTCAAAACCAGGAGCTAATAGTTAAGGGGGTTGGCGCATAACACTTGGAGCAATGGAACTTGGCCATGTGGCCTCATGTGACCTGGTAAAGGGGCTGCACACCTTGTCTTTGGGGCTTACCCATGGCTAGCTCCAAGTATTTGGAAAAGTTCAATTACCAACTTGCCAAAAGACAAATTTATGAAAAAAAACCCACTTTCCTATATTTTTAGGGTCAAATATCCAGAGGAGGGTGCAAGGGGGCTAGGGCCAAGCCCCAACACGTGGTTTTATTACAGGAGCACGTCTAAGGGATAATTTTGCGTGCACCCAAGGGAAAATTAGCCCAGATCCCATGGAAGGCAACCCGAAACCAGAAGCTAACAGTTACGGGGGCTGGTGCATAACACTTGGAGCATTGGCACTTGGCCATGTGGCCCCATGTGACCTGGTAAAGGGGGCGCGCACCCTGTATTGGGGGCTTACTGTGTATTTTTTAGAAAAAATGGATTTTTAACTATACAAAAGTGAATTTTGACTGATATTATGCCCCAAAAATGTAATTTTTTAGGATTTTAGGCCATTTGAATGGGGATTTGATCGCAGAAAGAGGCCAGATATTGAGGGAAATTGGGATTCCTCATATGAGCCTTGAAAACTATAACAACGAAGCTTTTTTAATCTTGTAGGAGACTTTTTGATGCAGGGTTTTCAAGGAGCAGTTTGTAAATTTTGGCCTTTTCTCATGTTTTGAGAGGCGTTTTTGTCATGTTGTTGAGATGATTTTGATGGTGCATGCATGAATCTAAGCAAGGAGGTCTTGAAAAAAAGAAATGAATCATATAATGTAACATCAAAGAGCATTGTAAGAGAACTTTGAGGGTTTTAAAGAGCAATAAAGAGGTCCTCCACTTGGAAGCGGGCCAAGTAACATAGTCAACGATTGGTGAACCCCATTATCAACCTCTTGTCTCTATTTCTCTTTCTATTTTGTTGTTCTATTCTCTTCATTTGCAACATGAATATTAATGGTTGATATCTTTATACATTAATAAGCATAAAGTAAAAGTCACATTTGATATTCCACAAACAAGATAACAAGTTTATGTATTTCGCATTCTTAACGATCCGATGCAAAAAGTACATTAAACTAACTTGCAATTTATTAGTAATACCTTCATTTTTGGATCAAGTTTATGCTATCAGAGAATTTGGTTTTGAAGGTTTTATAGGAATTTCAAGCATTGGATGCTCACGAGAGAAAAAGTCAAGCAAGGAGAAGGCCAACTTGAGGCTCTTGACACAGGGATTCAAAGATGACCGCATAAGCAAGAGATGTCTTCGCGAATGAAATTTGGTCCCTTCAAATCTGAAGATGATTTCTTCGAGGCATTTAAATTGATGCAAGCCATGGTAGAGGAGATTTACCATGAAAGAGTCCAGCAAAGGAATCCAAAAGTTGAAGAAGGTGAATCTTCAGTAAGACCAGAAGGAGGAGTTGGAGGTGGTGGACCTTCGGAACCTTCTTCTCCTTCATCCTCATCATCTAATAATGAAGCAAGTGTAGATTCCTCCAAGGGTAAGAAAAAAAATCATCTTTCTTCTTATATGTCGTTATTAAAGTTAGATGTCAAGTTTCAATTACCCACTTATGATGGTGAATTAGATGCAGAAAAGCTAGATAATTGGGTGAGACAATTAGAAGTCTATTGCAGGATACAAAATATTGTTGATGATGAAACTAAGATACAACTAGAAAGTCTCAAATTGTGAGGCACATCTCTCATATGGTGGGAAAGAATAACTAGAGACGATCTTAAGAAAAGTGGTTAAACAATCTCTTCCTGGAATGATTTTGTTATTGCATTAAAACAACAGTTTTACCCTTTAGCTTACATGCAACAAGAAATGATGAATTGGGAATGTTTAAGGCAATCAAAAGGTCAAAGCGAACAATAATATACTCAGATATTTCGTAAGAAATCTTTAAGTTTGGGTATTCCTTTATATACACAAGAGACACTCCTAAAATATATTGGTGGTTTACATTCTTATCTTAAGCTCACTATTCTTATGCTAAATCCTTTTTACTTTTATGAAGTATGTCTACAAGACACTCACATTGAATCAAGTAAAGGGAATATTGGTGATAGTGTTTCTACAGATACTTGGCAAAGAAAGGATGCAGGGAAAAGGAAAGAGAAGAAGACATCCACAGCAAGAAAGGAGAAGGCTTCTTGCAAGCATTGCAAGAAAGTAGGCCATGATGAAGATCGTTGTTGGGTCTTACATCCTGACTTGAAGCCAAAGAAGTTTTCCAACCATGAAAGGAAGAATACCACAGCTGTGACAATTCAAGTGGATCTTAGATCAGATTCTGGTGATGAGACACAGGTTGTAGCTATGGGAATCTGAGGTATAAATTTTGTTGCAAGTTCTAGCTCTTCTAGATTAGTTGATGAAAATGATGAGTGTAAAAGGAATGAACTTTTCCACATAAGGGTTATAACACATAATGTCAAAGTTGATACTCTTGTAGACAGTGGATCACAAGAAAATCTAATCAGTGAATATGTTGTTAATAACTTGGAACTTGAAGCTAAGTCACATCCTAAACCATATCCATTGGGATGGATATGTGGTGATAACAATTTACAAGTAACCAAGAAATGTAAAATCAAGTTTGCAATCACTTGTAATTATGTTGATGAAGTAGAGCTTGATATTGTGCCATTGGACATATGTGGAATTGTATTGGGAAGCCCATACCTTTATGATAAGAAAGCCATATTATACAGGGAGGAAAATAAATATTGCTTCAATAAAGATGTGAAGGAGTACATTGTTCGTGCTCATCTCATGAAAACTGACAGGTCCTTTGCAGCTACAAGACAGTTAACAAGAATGGTAAATGCAAGCAGAAGTTTAACACTTATGTCTGTAACAAAACATGATGTTAGTGATTCTAAACATGAGATGATTCCATATGTTTCAAACAGTCATGAAGTGTCATTGGAGGTACAACATAAGGTTCAGCTGGATACTTTGATTATTGTTCCTGTTCAAAACGGGAAGCATGTTTTGTCATTTTCATTTCCATACTCGGTATTGTTGATTAGTTTGTTGTTGTTCAGTGGTGTATGGCTGCAAAGTGCGACAAATAATATAGATGATTGTGCGATTAATGAAATGATTACTTTGATAAACAATGTTATCTCAGTTTTCATGTTTGTTGTGATTAGTCAGGTGATCAATATCCCAACAGAGAGGATGGATGATATAGGAGAAAGTGGGGAGCCAATACCCTCACTTCTTACCTAAGTAAAAGCAGACTTTTGGTGGTCCAAAAGCTTCCAAAGTGGAGAGGAATGTTCCAGGAGGCTCCCCGGGCTCAGAAAATGATAAAAAATTAAAGTTATCATAATCGAATGAAACCAATTCCATCACGACCGATTCGTGGCGTTGATTCTGACCATACATTCATTTCCTCAAAACAGACTCCGAATTTGAAAAATATCGCACGACAATCAGATTCTTCTATCGCAAAAGTCAATGGTCAAATGACAAATGAATAAGTGGCACATGGCCCAGACATTGGCAGCCACATGGAACTTCAATACTGGTTGGCATGTAAAAAGTATTTGGGGGTCCATGGGAATCGAACCTCCGACCCATTGCTAGGTCCAAGTCTTTGGAAAAGTTCAATTACCAACCTGCCAAAAGTCAAATTTATGAAAAAAACCCACTTTCCTATGGTTTTTGTAGTGTACCATTTCACTACCCAGGTTCACCCAAACCTCTCAATTCACCATTCATTACATGGATTTAAAAACAAATGCATTTAACCAGAATTAAACACACTTAATTCATAGAGTAATATATATATATAAGTTACTGTTACCATTAAAAAACCATAGCATGCAACAGTAATTCATTTACGCAGCGGAAAACATGATACAAAACAGCACAGTCATGTCAAATGTGTTAAAACATAACTCAGATTACTTATCTTTTATCTGCTGTAGCATTCACCAACCAACTGCAGGCCTTCCACAAACCTCCCAGCCTTAGACCACACTATTCATCAACTCAATAGTAGGTCACCCCCGAGCTGGGACCGAGCTCCACCCCAAGGCAAGGAATCTAGACTCAGGCTGAGGTTACAGGGAATACAATACATACACATTCCATAGGAAGAAGCTCTCCCAGGAATCTCCCACTCTCACTGCACACAGAACCTCATTCCCCACATGCCTATTCCACCCCAGGAGAGTGCACCTTCTCTGTCACCTAGACAGTCCTTCGGTTGCCAGTCTCCCTTACCTTGGGTTACAGGAACAGACCGGACCGGAATTCTCTGGGCTCCAAGGCAGCTACAGGGATTCCTTCCAGGAGTTCTC
>ML788418.1:133406-171750 GCA_009831015.1 Picea engelmannii
CTTCGGTTGCCAGTCTCCCTTACCTTGGGTTACAGGAACAGACCGGACCGGAATTCTCTGGGCTCCAAGGCAGCTACAGGGATTCCTTCCAGGAGTTCTCTTCTCCCTCTGCGCCCCTCCTCACCTGGAGGAGTCGCTCACAGTCCCACAAGCCTCACGCAGTCCAACACTGCGCAATCACAACATTCCACGGGAAAACACAGACAAGGCTTTCTGAAAAGGTTCAGCTGTCACAGGATAATCTCACGGGATGATTTTCGGAGCAGGCTCCACGCGCAGGCTAGCTCAACATTTACATACAGCTACAGGGTTCTTCCACTCGAGCTCAACACAGGAATTTCAGTTCAGGAAATGCACACATGGAATTTCTCAGGAATAGACACAATCTCCACGCTCGCTAGACCAGGGTATACATGCATTCCTTAGCACAACATAGGCTAATTGTTTCAGAGATAATCCGGATATTCGGCAGAGGTCGTACCCGTTCCACGCATAGGGGTTCAATTCAGAATGGAGGCGAGCACCCAGTCTCGGCTCCGTTCAGGGTTTTTTATTTGCATGCACCAGGGTTGACACTTGTCACCCTGGGAACTGCATGTTTTCCAACCGTACACCTTCCTCCCACCACTTGGGAACTCACGGGTCCCTCCAAATGAACTTAGGATAAAAGAATGTACACATGGATTTTTGGAAATAATATTAAAATATTATTCCAGGCCTAAGCCCCCTAGGCTTAGGCGCTAGGCTCATTACTCATCCCTTTTCCCACCTTTCAGCTCCTGATCCCTTGCCCAATCTGTGGACGCTCAGTCCCCCATCACTCTTTCATCGTGGTCGGTTTGCACTGGCGGCATTTACATTTTATTAATCGACCTTCAACACTTAGGCTCCCTGGCCTAACAAAACTCATAAGCCTACCGCTTATTCAAAATTTGGCTCACCAGCCTATAGAACATATTTACAATTCTTTGCATATAACATGATCTGCAACGGGCTCGGCCTTGGGAACACTACAGTTTTAGGGTCAAATATCCAAAGGAGGGTACAAGGGGGCTATGGCTAAGCCCGATCATGTGGTTTCATTATAGGAGCACGTCCAAGGTCTAATTCTGGGCACACCCAAGGGAAGATTAGCCCAGATCCCATGGAAGGCGCCCCAAAACCAGGAGCTAACAGTTAAGGGGGTTGGCGCATAGTAGTTGGAGGGATGACACTTGGCCATGTGGCCCCATGTGACCTGGTAAAGGGGGAGTGTGCCCTGTCTTGGGGTCCTACTGTGTATTTTTTAGAAAAAGTGGGTTTTTAACTATAGAGAAGTGAATTTTGATTGATATTTTGCCCAAAAAATGGATTTTTTGAGGATTTTAGGCCATTTGAAGGGGGATTTGATCCCAGAAAGAAGCCAGATCTTGAGGGAAGTTGGGATTCCTCATTTGAGCCTTGGAAACTATAAGAACCAGGCTTTTTGAAGCTTGTAGGAGACTTTTTGATGCAAGGTTTTGAAGGAGCAGTTTGTAAATGTTGGCCTTTTCTCATGTGTTGAGAGGCATTTTTCTCATGTTGTTGAGATGATTTTGATGGTGCATGCATGAATCTAAGAAAGTAGGTATTTCACAGAAGACATGAAGCATGTAATGTAACATCAAATAGCATTGTAAGAGAACTTTGAGCATTTTAAAGAGAAATAAAGAGGTCCTCCACTTGGAAGCGGGCCCTGAGATGTAGCCAACGATTGGTGAACTCCATTATCAACCTCTTGTCTCTATTTCTCTTTCTGTTTTTCTGTTCTATAATCTTCATTTGTATCATGAATATTAATGTCTTATCTCTTTATACACTAATAAGAATCAAGTAAAAGTCACATTTGATATTCCGCAAACAAGATAACAAGTTTATCTATTTCGCATTCTTTACGATCCGATGCAAAAAGTGAATTAAACTAACTTGCGATTTATCAATAATACCTTCCTTTTTGGATCAATTTTATGGTATCAACGCATTTGGTTGTGAAGGTTTGACAGGAATTGCAAGCATTGGATGGTCATGAGAGAAAAAATCAAGCGAGGAGAAGGCCAACTTGAGGCTCTTGACACAAAGATTCAAAGGCGACCACATAAGCAAAAGATGTCTTCGCCATGGAGATTGGGTCCCTTCAAATCTGAAGATGATTTCTTTGAGGCTTTTAAATCGATGCAAGCCATGGTAGAGGAGCTTTACCATGGAAGAGGCCAGCAAAGGAATCCAAAGGTTGAAGAAGGTGAATCTTCGGTAAGAGCATAAGGAGGAGTTGGAGGTGGTGGACCTCCAGAACCTTCTTCTACTTCATCATCATCATCTAATAATGAAGCAAGTGTACATTCCTCCAAGGATAAGCAAAAATCTCATCATTCTTCTTATATGTTATTAAAGTTAGATGTAAAGTTTCAATTACCCACTTATGATGGTGAATTAGATGCAGAAAAACTAGATAATTGGGTGAGACAATTAGAAGTCTATTGCAGGATACAAAAGATTGTTGATGAGGAAACTAAGATCCAACTAGCAAGTCTCAAATTGGGAGGCACATCTCTCATATGGTGGGAAAGAAGAACTAGATATGATCTTAAGAAAAGTGGTAAAACAATCTCTTCCTGGAATGATTTTGTTATTGCATTAAAACAACAGTTTTACCCTTTAGCTTACATGCAATAAGAAATGATGAATTGGCAATGTTTAAGGCAATCAAAAGGTCAAAGCATAAAAGAATATACTCAAATATTTCATAAGAATGATTTAAGTTTGGGTATTCCTTTATATACACAAGAGACACTCCTAAAATATATTGGTGGTTTATATTCTTATCTTAAGCACACTATTCTTATGCTAAATCCTTCTAACTTTGATGAAGTATGTGTACAAGCCATTCACATTGAATCAAGTAAAGGGAATGTTTGTCATAGTGTTTCTATAGATACTTGGAAAAGAAATGATGCGGGGAAAAGGAAAGAGAAGAAGACAGACACAACAAGAAAGGAGAAGCCTACTTGCAAGCATTGCAAGAAAGTAGGCCATGATGAAGATTGTTGTTGGGTCTTACATCCTGACTTGAAGACAAAGAAGTTTCCCAACCACGAAAGGAAGAATACCACAACTGTGACAATTCAAGTGGATCTTGGATCAGATTCCAGTGATGAGACATAGGTTGTAGCTCTGGGAATCCGAGGTATAAATTTTGTTGCAAGTTCTATCTCTTCTAGATTAGTTGATGAAAATGATGAGTGTAAAAGGAATGAACTTTTCCACATTAGGGTTATAACACATAATTTCAAAGTTGATATTCTTGTAGACAGTGGATCACAAGCCAATCTACTCAGTGAAGATGTTGTGAATAACTTGGGACTTGAAACTAAGTCACATCCTAAACCATATCCATTGGGATGGATATGTGGTGATAACAATTTACAAGTAACCAAGCAATGTAAAATCAAGTTTGCAATCACTTCTAATAATGTTGATGAAGTAGAGCTTGATATAGTGTCACTCGACATATGTGTAATAGTATTGGGAAACCCACACCTTTATGATAGGAAATCCATATTCTACAGGGAGGAAAATAGATATTGCTTCAAGAAAGATGGGAAGGAGTACATTATTCATGCTCATTGCATGAAAACTGACAGGTCCTTTGCATCTACAGGACAGTTAAAAAGAATGGTAAATGCAAGCAGAAGTTTAACACTTATGTCTGTAACAAAACATGAAGTTAGTGATTCTAAACATGAGGTGATTCCATATCTTTCAAACAGTCATGAAGTGCCACTGAAGGTACAACATAAGGTTCAGCCGCATACTTTGATTACTATTCATGTTCAAAAGTTGAAGCATGTTTTGTCATTTTCATTTTCATACTCGGTATTGTTGATTATTTTGTTTTTGTTCAGTGGTGTATGGCTACAAAGTGCGACAAAGAATATAGATGATTGTGTGATTAATGAAATGATTACTTTGATAAATAATGCTATCTCAGTTTTCATGTTTCTTGTGATTAGTCATGTGATCATTATCCCAGCAGAGAAGATGGATGATACAGGACAAAGTGGGGAGGCAATACCCTCACTTCTTACCTGAGTAAAATCAGACTTTTGGTGGTCCAAAAGCTTTCAAAGTGGGGAGGAATGTTCCAGGAGGTTCCCCAGGCTCAGAAAATACTTAAAAATGAAATTTCTCAAAATTGGATGAAACCAATTCCATCGTGACCGAATTGTCGTGTTGATTCCAGCCATATATTCATTTCCTCAAAACAGACTCTGGATGTGAAAAATATTGCAGGACAATCAGATTCTTCTATGGCAAAAGTCAATGGTCAGTTGACAAATGAATAAGTGCGACATGGACCAGACATGGGAAGCCACGTGGCACTTCACTATTGTTTGGCATGTAAAAGGTATTTGGGGGTCCATGGGAATTGAACCTCTAACCTATGGCTAGCTCCAAGTCTTTGGAAAAGTTCAATTACCAACCTACCAAAAGTCAAATTTGTGAAAAAAAACCCACTTTCCTATAGTTTTGGGGTCAAATATCCAAAGCAGGGTGCAAGAGGGTTAGGGCTAAGCCCCAGCACGTGGTTTCATTACAGGAGCGCATCCAAGGGCTAATCCTGGGTGCACCCAAGGGCAGATTAGCCTAGATCCCATGCAAGGCGCCCCAAAACCAGGAGGTAACAGTTAAGGGGGCTGGTGCATAGCACCTAGAGTGTTGTCACTTGCCGATGTGGCCCCATGTGACCTAGTAAAGGGGGCACGTACCTTGTCTTCGGGGATTACTGTGTATTTTTTAGAAAAAATGGGTTTTTAACTATACATAAGTGAATTTTGACTGATATTATGCCCAAAAAATGGATTTTTTGAGGATTTTAGACCATTTGAAGGGGGATTTGATCCCAGAAAGAGGACAAATATTGAGGGAAGTTGGGATTCCTCATCTGAGACTTGAAAACTATAAGAACCAGGCTTTCTGAATCTTCTAGGAGACCTTTTGATGCAAGGTTTTGAAGTAGCAGTTTGTAAATTTTGGCCTTATCTCATGTTTTCAGAGGCGTCTTTCTCATGTTGTTAAGAAGATTTTAATGGTGCATGCATGAATCTGAGAAAGGAGGTCTTTCACAGAAGACATGAAGCATGTAATGTAACAGGAAATAGCATTGTAAGAGAACTTTGAGCATTTTAAAGAGCAATAAAATGGTCCTCCACTTGGAAGTGGGCCCGAAGATGTAGCCAACAATTGGTGGACTCCGTTATGAACCTCTTGTGTCTATTTCTCTTTTTGTTTTACTATTCTATTCTCTTCATTTGTAGCATGAATATTAATGGATGATATCTTTATACATTAATAAGCATCAAGTAAAAGTCACATTTGATATTTCGCAAACAAGATAACAAGTTTATGTATTTCACATACTTAACGATCCTATGCAAAAAGTACATTAAACTAACTTGCAATTTATTAGTAATACCTTCATTTTTGGATCAATTTTATGGTATCAGAGCATTGGATAGGAATTCCAAGCATTGGATGCTCACGAGAGAAAAACTCAAGCGAGGAGAAGGCCAGCTTGAGGGTCTTGACACAGAGATTCAAAGGTGATCACATAAGCAAGAGATGTCTTCGCCATGGAAATTGGGTCCCTTCAAATATGAAGATGATTTCTTCAAGGCCTTTAAATTGATGCAAGACATGGTAGAGGATATTTACCATGAAAGAGGTTAGCAAAGGAATCCAAAAGTTGAAGAAGGTGAATCTTCGGTAAGAGGAGAAGGAGGAGTTGGAGGTGGTGGACCTTCGTAACCTTCTTCTCCTTCATCTCATCATCTAATAATGAAGCAAGTGTACATTCCTCCAAGGATAAGCAAAAAAATCATCATTCTTCTTATATTCCATTATTAAAGTTAGATGTAAAGTTTCAATTACCCACTTATGATGGTGAATTAGATGCAGAAAAGCTAGATAATTGGGTGAGACAATTCGAAGTGTATTGCAGGATAGAAAAGATTGGTGATGATGAAACTAAGATCCAACTAGCAAGTCTTAAATTGGGAGGTACAACTCTCATATGGTGGGAAAGAAGAACTAGAGATGATCTTAAGAAAAGTGGTAAAACAATCTCTTCCTGGAATGATTTTGTTATTGCATTAAAACAACAGTTTTACTATTTAGCTTACATGAAACAAGAAATGATGAATTGGCAATGTTTAAGGCAATCAAAAGGTCAAAGTGTCCAAGAATATACTTAGATATTTTGTAAGAAACATTTATGTTTGGGTATTCCTTTATATACAGAAGAGACACTCCTAAAATATATTGGTGGTTTACATTCTTATCTTAAGCACACTATTCTTATGCTAAATCCTTCTAGCTTTAATGAAGTATGTGTACAAGCCATTCACATTGAATCAAGTAAAGGGAATGTTGGTGATAGTGTCTCTATATATACTTGGCAAAGAAAGGATGCAGGGAAAAGGAAAGAGAAGAAGACATACATGACAAGAAAGGAGAAGCCCGCTTCCAAGCATTTCAAGAAATTAGGCCATGATGAATATCGTTGGTGGGTCTTACATCCTGACTTGAAGCCAAAGATGTTTTCCAACCATGAAAATAAGAATACCACAACTGTGACAATTCAAGTGGATATTGGATCAAATTCTGGTGATGAGGCATAGGTTGTAGCTATGGGAATCTGAGGTATAAATTTTGTTGCAAGTTCTAACTCTTCTAGATCAGTTGATGAAAATGATGAGTGTAAAAGGAATTGAATTTTCCACATAAGGATTATAAGACATAATGTGAAAGTTCATACTCTTGTAGATAATGGATCACAAGCCAATCTAACCAGTGAAGATGTTGTGAATAACTTGGGACTTGAAACTAATTCACATCCTAAACCATATCCATTGGGATGGATATGTGGTGATAACAATTTACAAGTAACCAAGCAATGTAAAATCAAGTTTGCAATCACTTTTAATTATGTTGATGAAGTAGAGCTTGATATAGTATCAATGGACATATGTGGAATTGTATTGGGAATCCCATACCTTTATGATAGGAAAGCCATATTCTACAGGGAGGAAAATAAATATTGCTTCAAGAAAGATGGGAGGAGTACATTGTTTGTGCTCATCGCATGAAAACTGACAGGTCCTTTGCAGTTACAGGGCAGTTAAAAAGAATGGTAAATGCAAGCAGAAGTTTAACACTTATGTCTGTAACAAAATATGAAGTTAGTGATTCTAAACATGAGGTGATTCCATATGTTTCAAACAGTCATGAAGTGTCACCGGAGGCACAACATAAGGTTCATCTGCATACTTTGATTATTATTCCTGTTCAAAAGGGGAAGCATGTTTTGTCATTTTCATTTGCATACTTGGTATTGTTGATTAGTTTGTTGTTGTTTAGTGGTGTATGGATGCAAAGTGCGACAAAGAATATAAACGATTGTGCGATTAATGAAATGATTACTTTGGTAAACAATGCTATCTCAATTTTCATGTTTGTTGTGATTAGTCATGTGATCATTATCCCAGCAGACAGGATGGATAGTACAAGAAAAAGTTGGGAGGCAGTACCGTCACTTCTTGCCCGAGTAAAAGTAGACTTTTGGTGGTCCAAAATCTTCTAAAGTGGGGAGGAATGATCCATGAGGCTCCTCGGGCTCAAAAAATGCCCAAAAATAAAACTTATAAAATTTTTATGAAACCAATTCCATCGCGGCTGGTTCGTCACTTTGATTCCGACCATATATTCATTTCCTCAAAACAGACTCCAGATGTGAAAAATATCGTACAACAATCAGATTATTCTATGGAAAAAGTCAATGGTCAACTGACAAATGAATAAGTGTCACATCGCCCAGACATGGGAAACCATGTGGAACTTCACTACTGGTTGGCATGTAAAAAGTGTTTGGAGGTCCATGGGATTCGAACCTTTGACCCATGGCTAGCTCCAAGTCTTTCGAAAATTTCAATTACCAACTTGCCAAAAGTAAAATATATGAAAAAAACCCCACTTTCCTAAAGTTTTGGGGTCAAATATCCAATGGAGGGTGCAAGGGGGCTAGGGATAAGCCCCAGCATGTGGTTTCATTACAGGATCATGTTCAAGGGCTAATTCTAGGTGCGCCCAAGGGAAGATTAGCCCAGATCCCATGGAAGGTGCCCCAAAACCAGGAGCTAACAGTTAAGGGGGATGACACATAGCACTTGGAGCGCTGGTGCTTGGCTATGTGGCCCCATATGACCTGGTAAAGGGGGCTCGCACCCGGTCTTGGGGCCTTACTGTGTATTTTTTAGAAAAAATGGGTTTTTAACCATACAGAAGTGAATTTTGACTGATATTATGCCCAGAAAATGGATTTTTTTAGGATTTTAGGCCATTTGAAGGGGGATTTGATCCCAGAAAGAGGCCAGATCTTGAGGGAAGTTGGGATTCCTCATCTGAGCCTTGAAAACTATAAGAACTAGGATTTTTGAAGCTTTTAGGAGACTTTTTGATGCAGGCTTTTGAAGGAGCAGTTTGTAAATTTTGGCCTTTTCTCATGTTTTGAGAGGCATTTTTCTCATGTTGTTGAGATGATTTTGATGGTGCATGCATGAATATGAGCAAGGATTTCTTGCACATAAGACATGAAGTATGTAATGTAATATCAAAGAGCATTGTAATAGAACTTTGAGCATTTTAAAGAGCAATAAAGAGGTCCTTCACTTGGAAGCGGGCTTGGAGACGTAGCAAATGATTGGTGAACTCCATTTTCAACCTCTTGTCTCTATTTATCTTTCCGTTTTTCTATTCTATTCTCTTCATTTGCAACATAAATATTAATGGCTGATCTCTTTATACATTAATAAGCATCAAGTAAAAGTCACATTTGATATTCCGCAAACAAGATAACAAGTTTATGTATTTCTCATTCTTAACGATCCGATGCAAAAAGTACATAACTTGCGATTTATCAATAATGCTTTCTTTTTTGGATGAAGTTTATGGTATCAAATAATTTGGTTGTGAAGGTTTGATAGGAATTTCAAGCATTGGATGCTCACGAGAGAAAAGCTCAAGCGAGGAGAAGGCCAACTTGAGGCTCTTGACACAGAGATTCAAAGGCGACGACATAAACAAGAGATGTATTTTCCATGGAAATTGGGTCCCTTAAAATATGAAGATGACTTCTTTGAGGCCTTTAAATTGATGCAAGCCATGGTAGAGGAGCTTTACCATGAAGGATATCAGCAAAGGAATCCAAAAGTTGAAGAAGGTGAATCTTTGGTAAGAGCAGAAGGAGGAGTTGGAGGTGGTGGACCTTCTGAACCTTCTTCTCCTTCATTCTCATCATCTAATAATGAATCAAGTGTACATTCCTCCAAGGATAACAAAAAATCTCATCATTCTTCTTATATGCCGTTATTAAAGTTAGATGTAAAGCTTCAATTACCCACTTATGATGGTGAATTAGATGCAGAAAAGATAGATAATTGGGTGAGACAATTAGAAGTCTATTGCAGGATACAAAAGATTGTTGATGATGAAACTAAGATCCATCTAGAATGTCTCAAATTGGGAGGCACAACTCTCATATGGTGGGAAAGCAAAGCTAGAGATGATCTTCGGAAAAGCGGTGAAATAATCTCTTCCTTGAATGATTTTGTTATTGCATTAAAACAACAGTTTTGCCCTTTATATTACATGCAACAAGAAATGATGAATTGGAAATGTTTAAGGAAATCAAAAGGTCAAAGCATAAAAGAATATGATCAGATATTTCATAAGAAATCTTTAAGTTTGCGTATTCCTTTATATACACAAGAGACACTCCTAAAATATATTGGTGGTTTATGTTTTTATCTTAAGCAGACTATTATTATGCTAAATCCTTATAACTTTGATGAAGTATGTGTACAAGCTATTCACATTGAATCAACTAAAGGGAATGTTGGTGATAGTGTTTCTACAGATACTTCGCAAAGAAAGGATGCAGGGAAAAGGAAAGAGAGGAAGACAGTAGATACTCTTCCACATAAGGGTTATAACACATAATGTCAAATTTGATACTCTTGTAGACAGTGGATCACAAGCCAATCTAATCAGTGAAGATGTTTTGAATAACTTGGGACTTGAAACTAAGTCACATCCTAAACCATATCCATTGGGATGGATATGTGGTGATAACAATTTACAGGTAACCAAGCAATGTAAAATCAAGTTTGCAATCACTTCTAATTATGTTGATGAAGTAGATCTTGATATAGTGCCACTGGACATATGTGGAATTGTATTGAGAAGCCCATACCTTTATGATAGGAAATCCATATTCTACAGGGAGGAAAATAAATATTTCTTCAATAAATATGGGAAGGAGGACATTGTTCGTGCTCATCGCATGAAAACTGACAGGTCCTTTGTAGCTACAAGGCAGTTAAAAAGAATGGTAAATGCAAGAAAAAGTTTAACACTTATATGTGTAACAAAACATGAAGTTAGTGATTCTAAGACTGAGATGATTCCATATGTTTCAAACAATCATGAAGTATCACCGGAGGTACAACATAAGGTTCAATTGTATACTTTGATTATTGTTCCTGTTCAAAAGGGGAAGCATGTTTTTTCATTTTCATTTGCATACTCGATATTGTTGATTAGTTCGTTGTTGTTCATTGGTGTATGGCTGCAAAGTGTGGCAAGTAATATAGATTATTGTGCAATTAATGAAATGATTACTTTGAGAAACAATGCCATCTCAGTTTTCATGTTTGTTGTGTTTAGTCAGGTGATCATTATCCTAGCAGAGAGGATGGATGATACAGGAAAAAGTTGGGAGGCAATACCCTTACTTCTTACCTAAGTAAAAGCAGACTTTTGGTGGTCCAAAAGATTCCAAAGTGGGGAGGAATGATCCAGGAGGCTCTCTAGGCTCAGAAAATGCTCAAAAATGAAATTTCTCATAATTGGATGAAACCAACTCCATCGCGACCGACTCATCACACTGATTCTGACCATATATTCATTTCCTCAAAAAAGACTCTGTATGTGAAAAATATTGCACAACAATCAGATTCTTCTGTTGAAAAAGTCAATGGTCAGCTGAAAAATGAATAAGTGCCACATGGCCCAGAATGGGTAGCCACTTGGCACTTCACTATTGGTTGGCATGTAAAAAGTATTTGGGGGTCCATGGGATTCGAATCTCTGACCCATGGCTAGCTCCAAGTCTTTGGAAAAGTTCAATTACCAACCTGCCAAAAGTCAAATTTATGAAAACAAACCCACTTTCCTATAGTTTTGTGGTCAAATATCCAAAGGAGGGCAGAAGAGGGCTAGGGCTAAGCCCCAATGTAATGTTCCCATGGTCGAGCCCTGTTGTAAATCATATTTGTGAAATGAATTGTAATTATGTTTTTATAGGCTTGTGAGCCAATTTAATATACGTTGGCGGGCTGATGTGATTGTTAAGCCAGAGAGCCTAAGTGTTGAAGGCCAAGAGCCTGATTTTGTACATGTATCTATGAACATTATTAATAAAAATATAAACACCACCACGTGAAGATTAACCACGATGAATGAGTGATGGGGGACTAAGCTTCCATAGAGTGGGCAAGGGATTAGGGGTTGGAAGGTGGCAAGAGGGGATAAGTGTTGAGCCTAGGGGCTTAAGTCCTTGGGAAATAATATTAAAATATTATTCCAAAAGACATGTGAATATTATGTTTTATCCTAAGTTCTTTTTGTTGAAATAAAAGCAACTTCGAAATGGAAGGAACACATGTTGAAGGAATGCATGTAGTTTCATGGGTGAAAAGTGTCAAACCGAGCCCATGCAAATAAAACAGCTGAGATGAGCCATGGTGGGGGTGCCTCCTCTATTCTACCTGACCATATGAGTGTGAACCATTTGACCTATGGAAGATCCCCATGCATATTTTGAACTGTACGTTCCATCCGACCCCTACAAGAGACCTCGTGCCATTCTAAAATCGAGGGGCGAAGTCTATGTGTGGATTTCAGGGATAGCTTGTGTAGATTTCTGGAAAAAGCCAATGCATTCTCTGTCTGAGTAGATTGAGCTTGTGTGTGGAGTATCTGTCCCAAATCCATAACCATGAGACCATCCTGTCATTGCTGAGCTTGTTTGGAAAGCCCATGTCTATTTCCACATTGGTTGTTGTGGCCACACAATGTTGGACTATGTGTGGCTTGTTGGCTAGTTAGTACAACACTCTCTCCAGGTGAGAGAGGTGGTGAAGTTGGAAGAACAAGTTTTGGGCCTGTGAGCGACTCTCTCCAAGTTATAGAGTGTGCAGAGAAAGGAGAGAACCCTGGAAGGAAACCTGTAGCTGCCAGAGAGCTCAGAGACTTCCAGTCTGGCTTTTTGCTGAAACCCAAGGCAAGGGAGGTTAGCAGCCAAAGGACTGTCTAGGTGATAGAGAAGGTGTATACTCCTAGAGTGGAACAGGCATGTGGGGAAGGAGAGTCAGTGGGTAGTGGGCATAAGTGGTTCCTGGGAGATAATCCTTCCTTGTGACTGTGTGTTTTCCCTGTAACCTTAGCCTAGCCTAGGATTCCTTGCCTCGGGGGTGGATCTTAGTCCCATCATGGGGGTGACCCATTGTTGAGCTTGATGAGAAGTGTGGTCTAAGGATAGGAGGTTCGTGGACGACCTGCACTTGGTTGGTGGAATTACCACGCTTTGAAAGATAAGTACCAGACAATGTTTTAATTATGTTTTGCATGTCTGTCGATTTATAATTATCATGTATTCTGTTGTGCTTATGTATTAATGTCAAAACCATTGATTATTTATAATAGCAGTAATTATTATGGTTACTCTGAGTTTAAATGGGTTTCATTTTCTTAAATGCATGTCTTATATTTAGAATTAAGTATGAGATTGTTTTTCCGCAAAGTAGAGCCTGCCCCGAGTGAAAAGGGGGTGTTACAGTATGGTATCAGAGCCAAGATTTCGATGTTGAGGCTAGATGGGCCAGTTGAATGGTCTTAGGACCGAGGTTTTGAGGAGAAATTGTGTCTAGAGGACCAATTTCAGACCGTTGAATGCTCCCGAGTGTCAAGGAGTTACTTGACCGTGTTACCAAGCTTAGGAGGTGTAGCGGTGTTATGAAACCGTAGCTGATGTGGTATCTGGCCACAGGGAGAGAGGACTCCACACCAGAAGTGTTGGAGCTATAGGATCTATTCGGGGGAAAGGATAACCCTTGTGACCGTCAGATCTGGAAAACATTCTCAGGGTTTAAAAATCCTTTTGAGTTGCATAGGAACATGGAAATCGTGATACGTGAAACCCCGAATTCGTCGGGACCATCCATCGGGGGAAACACGTGGCTCCCAGATGGCATTTTGGCACCCAGTGTTAGCGACGGAAGTCAGTCCTGGATTGCAGTAGGAGCAGAGCCCAACTCCCATCATTTTGTGTCACATTTTGTTTATAAAGGGGTGATCAAATGGAAGCAAACTCGAAACAATATTGTTCCATCTTCTGAAACTAGGTCGGGCATGCACGGGTAAGTAAGGTCTTAGTCCAACCTCGGACAGTAGGTTGTAGTAAGGCTGAGAAGGAGGAAGAATTGTATGAGAGAAATGAAAAGGTCTATCATAAACATTAGGTTTCTAACAGACTGTAGGGGAAACATCTTAACACAAGAGCTTCTTACATTCAAATGCAGAAAACTGGAGAATACAACAATGCGGCAATAAATCCTTTATCATAACATAGTTGCAATGATTCATGTGAATCAATCAATCATGAAATCCCTCAGTATGAGATGAAAACTAGACGGAGTAAGAAAGATTATCGTCATAAAACAAGAAATCTCACATACAGATACATAACCAGGAAACCAGGACGTCTGCTAAAACTTTACAGTCAGGAGCATCGCTCTACCATCGATAGATTACAAAATGGCAAAATTGCCTACATATACTCAAAGAAAAAAAACAACAATGAAAATGAGAACCTGCATTAAAAACATTATGTTTGCATGTCTACTGACAGCCTGTGCATGCACTCTCTGATCGATCATGCACTTATGATAGATCCAATCAAACTCCTAATAGTCCTGCGAATGAACCAACACACTTTTAATCCTTCACCAGACTTTCCATTTATGGAGGAGACGATGTCTAACCACCACCAAATACCTCAATAACTGCTTCCTTGGGACTGAGAATGGCTCGGCCAACTCTGCACTCTTGGGACGTGGAGGTCTTCTCGTGCTACCACCTGGATCGGCTGAACGGCCTAATGGATAAGGTGTGGAGGTTGGTGCGAAGACTAGGTGCATAATTGGAAGTGGTGGATGGGTGGAAGTGACACGGAACGTGGGGCACAACTGGATAAGGAGTAGAGACGACCATAGAGGTGGAGGCAACTGGGAGAGAAAGAGAGACACATGGTAGGAGGTGAGTGGATGATGAGATGAGGAGGTGCGATGTGGACGAAGGGAGGGGGGCTGTGGCACCGTATGATGAGGCGAAGTGCTACAGGAAAGTGACGGGGAAAGACACAAAGTGTTGGGGCTGAAGAAGGAGGAAGGAAAAATTGGAGGATGGGGAGGGAGAACACCTAGCGGGAGGTGACAAGTGGAAGTGAGGAAAGGGGAAAGGGATAGGTTAGGATGGCGTTGAGTGGAAGACATATGGAAGAAGGTGTATGGTGGAAGAGATTGGATATGTGGCAATGTGGGGTCCACTGAAAACCACCAATTCTAGAACCCCCCCCCCCCCTTATTAAAGGTAGAATGGAAAGGGGGGTTCTGAATCCAACCTTGACCACGGATATGAGCACTCCAATCCAGGTTGTTGAGAGGTGCATGGCCAATTTCGGACTCCCCCCTCCACTTTAAAGGCAGAATGGCGAGGGGGCTCTGGAATCCAATCTTGACTGCAGATTTGGGCGTGCAGATTCTGGCCGCCTAGATTTGCTCGCCATTTATCCAAATGTGCATTTGCGCCCCAACTTAGGATAAGTGGGTTTTTACTCCACTTCTTGCCCTCTTTTCACCAACAGGGGACGTCTTTTAGGAAAAAATACCCCTCTTACATGTTTAGGTGCTAACATTAGGCTCCATGGGGGATAGATTCATCCTTGTGATGCTCTAAGAACTCTTTTGCAGTTTCAGTGCCTTGTTTTTGGGCTATGGAGTCATTTATTAAGCCGAAAACAGAAAACAATATTTACAAAAGTAGAGGAGCCGTCTCAGGCTCAATTTTTTTTTTTAAACAAATGCCCATTTACTGGGCCATTACAAACTTCTTTGCCCTCCAAATCCTGCAACCTGTAAGTGTTGTTCGAGAATACTTCGTATATTTTGAAGGGCCCAATATAGAGGGAATCAAACTTACTGTGTCTTCCTCTATCCTGCCTGGGTGCATCCCACTTGAGCACCAAATTACCCAGCTTGAACTTCTTCTTCCCGACCCTCCTGTCAAAGGCTTGCTTGATCTTCTGCTGATGACTATAGGCCCTGTTCATTACCTGCTCCATGTTTTGCTGCACCTCCACCATTTGATGAATCCTTTTGACCATATGGTCAGGCTCCTTCAATGTCCTGAAAGAATTTTTCCACAGGTAAACCGAGTTGAGTGGGAAAAACAACCTATGTCCCATAAACAAGTCAGAAAGGTGAGGTGCCCAGGGATCTCTTTGTGGTCACCTAATCGGCCCATAGAGAGAATTTGGGCTTTGAATCCCAGGCCCTCTTATTGTCTTCCAATAGTCTTTTAATGAGTTTGATCAGGATTTTATTTGAAGATTCTGCCAATCCATTTTCTTGAGGATAATAAGGGGTGGAGTGAATGAGTGAAATCTCAAACTAATCACAAAACTTAACCAAAGGCTCATACTTGAAAGAAGCAGCATTGTCGGTGACAATTCTACTGAGATAGACAAATCTGGTTATGATATCCTCCAGGAAGATGATAATTATCTTGTGTGAAGCATTCCTGGTGGGGACAACTTCTATCCACTTGGTAAAATAGTCTGTCGCAGTAAGGATCCATCTGTGTTGGCCACTTGAGGGAGGATGAATTTTTCCAATGAAGTCCAATCCCCACTGTTGAAAGAGTTACGAAGTCACTACAGGATTTAGTGGCAGAGATTTGATCTGTTGCTTTCCTGAGAACTTTTGGCATTTGATGCAAGCTCTGATTTCTCTGCAGACATCAATGAATAAAGTGGGCCAGTAATACCCACCCCTGAGGATTTTGTGGGTTGTGGTCTTCCAGAAATGATGCCCCCCACAAAGACGCCTATGGAAATCAAACATAACTTTCTGGGCCTGTTGTAGATTCAGGCACCTCAAAAACACCCCTAGAGGGTCTTTCCAGTATAATTCTCGATCAATGAGGCAATATCTGACCACCTTGAGATTTAAATATCTTTCCTTACTCTTTCCCATTCCATCAGGAGGCTTCAAATCTTGCAAAAAATATAAAATATCTCTATACCAGGTGCATTTCGCTAGTGATAAGTCACTCTGAGAGCTCTTGTTGGATGACACATCTTTTTGATTTTCTGAACAAGCATTGATGAAGCTAACCCCCAAGGCCTTGCAATTGGATTCAACCAGCATCTTGTCCAAACCTTGCCCCTTTATCAACTTGATGGGCTTAATCTCCATATCAAACTCCAGGACCTTGGCAATCCATTTACCTCTTCTCCCATCTATGTCGGGTTGTATAAGGATGTCCTTCAATGAGGCTAAAGGAATGTATGCAGTCACTTTTGAGTGCAAGACATAGACTCTGAAATCTTTGAGAGATTTCACCAAGGCATAGGCCTGCTTCTCCATGATCTCATACCAAATTTATGCATCCCTCAATGCCTTGCTAAAGAATGAAATGGGTTGCTCTCGCCCTTCCTCATTTTTCTGCAATAAGACCACTGCGACTGTATCAAAAGAAGCAAAAGAAAAAATGAGGAAATCCTTGAAATAATCGGGGCTGACCAACACAGGTTCCTCAGTCAAAGCCATCTTTATTTGGATAAAAGATTCCCTGGGTTTAGCAATCCATTTTACTTAATTTCCTTTCCTGAGCATGGATGTGATATGTTTCACTACCTCAACAAAATTTGATACGAACCTCCTCAAAAAGTTAATCTTCCATAAAAAAGCATGAACTTTCTTTCTAGACCTAGGAAGCGACAGGGTCTGAAATTCCTCTACCCTACTAGGATCAATCCTTACTCCTTCTGATGATACTATATGGCCTAACAACTTCCCCTCATTCATAGAAAACAAATATTTCTTGGGGTTTAAGGATAGGCCAAACCTCTGACACTTCAAGAAAACTTTCCTTAGGTGACAACAATGCTCTTTGTTAGACCTAGAGAAGACTGTGATGCCATCTAGATAGATCACCAAAAACTGATCTTTCTCCCCAACAAAGGCTATATCCATGGCTTGCTAAAAAATTTCTCCTGCATTCATCAATCCAAAAGGCATTTTGGCATGCATGAATGTGCCCCAAGGAGTGGTGAAGGCTATTTTTTCTCTTTCCTCAGGCATGACTGATATCTGGTTATAACAGGAAAAAGAATCAATCATGGATATCCTAGATGCACCAGTTACCATCTGCAATATGTGTTCCATGTTGGGCAAGGGATAATTGTCTTTCTTTGAGCTCCTATTCAGGTTGCTAAAATCAACACAGAGCCTGATTTCTCCACTTTTCTTCCTCACCGGGACCAAATTGGCCACCCATTAAGAATATCTCAAGGGGACAATGATTTGGGCATGTAACAGTTTTTTCGCTTCTCTCTCCATGAAAGGCAACAACATGGGGTTTATTTGTCTTAGCTTCTTCCTAAATGGTTTAACCTCTTCCTTCAATGGGATCTTGTGTTCAATGATAGATGTGTCATAGGTCTTGAGGTCTTCATAGGTCCAGACAAACACATCAACAAATTCTCTTAATAATTTAGTGTATTCGGCCCCCTATTCTTGGGTCAGGCTACTTGACAACTTGATGAACTTAGGCTCCTCTTGTGTGACAATGTTGCACTCAGCTATATCAACATCTCCTACTGAAATCTTAACTTTTACTTCCACATCATTCCCATCAAATAGTCTTTCTAAAGGGACTAGTCCCCTTGGAATGTAATTGTTGGGCAACTGAACAATATGGTAATTAACAATTTTATTTAAGAATACATTAGAGTGAGGGTCACCTTCGAGATCAGGGTCATGATCAATGTGCAATGAAAAAAACTCATCGACGGACTGAAGAAACTTTTCGATTTCAAGATCGTCTTCGAATACCTTCCAATGATTTACATTGTCCGGAATGGATGGCCTATATCTTATTTCAACCCCATATTTAATCTTTGGCGGTAGAGGGATCCTTAATAGACTAGCTGAGACAAATAAGGAATTGGCCAAAGTATTCTCCTCTCTTGGGATAAAAGGAATGTTGAAAGTCGAGAAGAAATTATCAATCAGGTCCCATACCTCATTTCTGTAACTTTTGAGTCTAGGATGCTTGGCCCGATAAACATTCCTGACTTGTTGGATTATCAATTCAACATATCCGAACACTGCTATATCCCTTATTCCCATTTCTTTTGCAACCCTTATACCTAGGAAAAGAGCTTCATACTCTGCCACATTGTTGGTGGTTTCAAATTCCATCTTGTATGACAGGGATATGGTTTCTTGACAAGGTGACATGAACACCACTCCAACGCCAGTGCTTATACTGGAAGAAGGTCCATCAAAGAAAATATTCCAAATAGAGGTGGTTGGAGGAGGTATTTCCTAATTAAAAATGGGCTAATTTATGATCTATAAATGGATATCAGGAGTCTTAGTGATCTGCAATAATCTAGATCCCAAATCAGTGTCAAGTGCAAAGATGGGATGATTGGTGGGGTTTGCTTCATCAATAACAATATAGGCTAGCTGGGCTTCTCTGTAAAACCTCCTATGTTCCCCTCCAAATACTGGAATGGTGGCATATGTGAGATACATCTATAATGTTCCTCCAAGTCTTTTAATCCAATACCTTGACAACAACATGCCAAACTTGGGGGGAACATCAGCTACAACAATGCCCATGACCACACTCTTCATTGGCAATTGAAATAAAGAGACCACCAAGTATTTGATGACTCCAAGACATTGCACCCTCCTTGAATCAAAAGAGTACAAATCATGATAAGCCTTTGTAACTTCCAATCCCAATTCTTCAATGACTATTTTGGGCATAAGGTTAAGGGAAGCTCCTGAATCCATCAGGCAATTATGCAGCACTTTATCATGTATGTTTAGGGAGGTGTAGAAGGGAGGGGATGAATCATCTCTGTCTTCCACCATGGGACCTAGGATAACTATTGGCTTTTCATCTTGAAGGTTGACTGAGTCATAGGAAGGCTGGGGGGACTCAGATTATAGCAGTTTGGAGAGGGACCTTTTGAAATCTTCATTTTTAACTAGCTCTAAGAGGGGTACGGGAATTCTGATTTTTTGAATTTCATGCTCAAAACTAAAGGATGAAATAGGCTTAGGAGCTTCGCTTACCTCATAGACAGGTTCTTTGGCCATTGGTGAAGTATTCTGAGTTTTCATTTCTTTAGTAGTCATTGTTGCAGATTTAGTAGGCCTTTCTGCTATGAGGGGATGATCTTGGCTGTCAAAATTTCCTTCTTTCTTCTTTGATCTGAGAGGGTATCTTTTAGGGTTGTTGTTGGCCTTTTCTCCTTTACCTAACTCATTGATTTGAATGTTCATAAGGGATTCTTCATATGCAGACTGACTCAAATGGGGAAAAGGGGAAGTTTCTTCAATACAGTGAATTTCAGGGTCGAGCTCATCTATATCCTCTTCTTCCTCATGACAAACTAGGTTGTTTTGGAGAGGGGTTTGAATCCTTTGATCTTCCCTGTCTTTCCCCCTTTGTTCCCTTGGTAAATCCTATGGCACATTGCTATTAGGTCTCCTGAAGCTTCTATTATCAACATTCTGGGGATTTCTGTACAAGGGATTCCCTTCTAACTCCCACCTTTCCATTCTAGCTGAAAGCGATTTTAGCATTTTAGTTACCTCGTCTGACTGAAGGGGAAGATGAGAGGAATTGGATGGGGAGGCTTTAGGTCTTTTTCCGGATATGTCTCTATCCTCCTTATTCCTGAGTATATCAACAACCAATATGTTAGATTCTACTTCTATGGCTACATCCTATATGTGAGACAGAGTAGTGGCTATTCTCTCCCTCAACAGAAGGAAGAAATTGGGATTAAAAGTGCTAGCGTAAGTGATCTTAGAAGAGGCTTCTGAGGGATTTATCTCAGCGGGGATTTTATTATACATTTTATTGAATCTCTTGGAGAAGTTGGAGATAGACTCTCCTTCCTTTCTCTTCAAAGACCCAAACTCTATCATGTAATACATGAAGTCTTTTTTGTCCCCCCATTTTCTCAAAAAGGCATTATCCAAAGCCTCAATCCCATCAATAGATCTAGAGGGCAGGGCCCTAAACCATTTTCTAGCCTGGCCTTCGAGACTATGAACGAAAATCCTCATCCATATGTCTTCATGCATGATAATATGATCATCTGTGAAACTGTAAAAGGCTTCGAGGTGTTATTCTACGGCTATATCTCCTTCGCCTGTGAACTTGGGTAGTTGCTTAAGGTAACTATCTGTTGGAAGGGCATTGAGAGACTGTGGTAACATAAGGGGAGCATACCTAGTATCTATTATGGCCTCCATTCTGGTCATTGGGAGATTAAATCTTGCCATGGGAAGATTAGGTGGAGGAGAACTCGGAGGAGAAGGGGTTCGAATGGGGGATACCAGAAATGAGCTCCCTGGTGGAAAGGGAAACAATGGGGAATTCAGAGAAAAGGCTAAGGGACCCGAATGGGCAGATGCTTCTCTCTGTGTAGTACTAGCAATAGTAACAAGAGGAGGGGTGGTGAAATCTTCTGTGGTCTGAAGTCTGCGCCAAGGTATAGATTCGGGGGAAAGGGGAGTGACAAGGATTTCCCCTTCTAATCCTAGACCAGGAGGGAAAAACTCAGCAGGAACACTCCCGAAATTCATGAAACAGGAAACCTCAGAAACAAGTTTGCTAGGAATATGAGAAGAAGAAAATGGAGTTTCTATAGAAGGAGGTGGAAAATTACCTGATTCAGTGGTGGAACTTTCTCCTTGTGAGGCCTTCCCTTTTCTGATAATCACCTCTGGATCAGCTTCAAGCGTAGCTCGAGGCAGTTGTGAATGGGATCGCACGTGTCTACCTCTGAAAGCCAAAATTTAAAATAGCAGGATCACCTCAGTGGAGTCATCACAATGGAGTTTCCAAGTGCACAGTAGAAATCTTCAAGGGCTCTAATGCCTCATGCACGTTCATAATTAGAGGCTCAATGTCGTTCAATCCTAGGGAAAATTTTCAACTTCGTCCCTGACAACGACACTAGAAATGTTAGCGACAGAAGTCACTCCTGGATTGCAGCAAGAGTAGAGCCCAACGCCCATCAGTTTATGTCACATTTTGTTTATAAAGATGTGATCGAATGTTAGCAAACTTGAAACAATATTGTTCTAACTCTTGAAACTAGGCTGAGCATGCATGGGTAAGTGAGGTCTTAGTCCAACTTCAGACAGTAGGTTGTAGTAAGGGTGAGAAGGAGGAAGACTTGTATGAGAGAAATGCAAAGGTCTTTCATAAACATTAGGTTTCTAACAGACTGTAGGGGAAACATCTAAACACAAGAGCTTCTTACATTCAAATGTAGAAAACTGGAGAGTACAACAATGCAACAATAAATCCTTTGTCATAACATAGTTGAAATGATTCATGTGAATCGGTCAATCATGAACTCCCTCAGTATGAGATGAAAACCAGTCGAAGTAAGAAAGTTATCTTTCATAAAACAAGAAATCTCACATACAGATACATAACCAGGAAACTAGGATGTCTGCTAAAACTTTGTAGTCCGAAGCATCGCTCTACCATCGATAGATTACAAAATGGCGAAATTGCCTACATATACTCAAAGAAAAACAACAACAATGAAAACGAGACGCTAGATTAAAAACATTGCATCTGCATGTCTACTGACAGCCGGCAACATGCAGTCTTTGATCGATTGTGCACTTATGACAGACGCAATCAAAATCTTGACAGTCCTGCGAATGAACCAACCCGCTTTTGATCCTTCGCTGGATTTTCCATTTATGGCGGAGACGATGTCTAACCACCACCAACTACCTCAATAACTGCTTCCTTGGGACTGAGAATGACTCAGCCAACTCTGCACTCTTGGGATGTGGAGGTCTTCTTGTGCTGCCACTTGGATCAGCTGAACGACCTAATGGATAAGGCATGGAGGCCGGTGCGAAGACTAGGTGCATAATTGGAAGTGGTGGATGGGCGAAAGTGACATGGAACATGGGGCATAAGTGGATAAGGAGTAGAGACAACCATATAGGTGGAGGTGACTGGGAGAGAAAGAGAGACACATGGTAGGAGGTGAGTGGATGATTAGATGAGGAGGGGCCATGTGGACAAAGGTAGGGGGGTTGTGGCACTGGATGAGGAGGAAAAGTGCTACGGGAAAGTGACAAGGAAAGTGGCAAAGTGGTGGGCCTAAAGGAGGAGGAAAGATTAATTGGAGGATGGGGAGGGAGAACACCTGGCAGAAGGTGACAGGTGGAAGTGAGGAAAGGGGAAAGGAATAGGTCAGGATGGTGTTGAGTGGAAGACATATGGTGGAAGGTGGATGGTGGAAGAGATTGGAGATGTGGCAATGTGGGATCCACTAAAAATTGCCAATTCTGGACCCCACCCCCCTTAATAAAGGTAGAATGCAAGGGGGGTCCGGAATCCAACCTTGACCGCAGATATGAGTGCTCCAATCTAGGTCGTTGAGAGGTGCGTGGCCAATTCTGGACCCCCCCCCCCTCTAATTTAAAGGTAGAATGGTGAGGGGGTTCCAGAATCCGATCGTGACCACAGATTTGGGCACAGAGATTCTAGATGCCTAGATTCGCTCGCTGTTTATCCAAATGTGCATTTTCACCCCAACTTAGGATAAGTGGGTTTTTACTCCACTTCTTTCCCTCTTTGCGCCAACGGGGGGTGTCTTTTAGGAAAAAATACCCCTCTTACATGTTTAGGTGCTAACACCGAGGAAACCAAAAGCGAAGAAGCTTGTTTTCGCAAGTCGCGAAATAGAGAAACCCAAAACGATCTACACTGTAGATTGTAAGACAAGAACTTGACTATTGTATCAAGTGGAGGGGTAGACAGTAATTTCAGGATTTCAACAAACAAAATTTCGAGAGGTGTGGATGCATGAACTCCCGATGCCTGAAACCCCGAAATGCCGAAAGGATTTGCGCCATAGATTTGAGAAAGGTTTAATCGTTGGATTTCACATGGAATGGATGTGGACACATGGGTGTGTACCATGTGCCAGTGGGACATAAGAAAAGTGAGCATGATGGGACCTGATGATGTCACCATAGATAATGTGGACCCTCCTGAGGGTGCCACTCGCCACTGTAGATGTGGAGACAGTTGTGTTATGTGGGCCCGGAGGGTAAAGTAAATCGAGATTTTTGGATTCGCAAAGGAGGAGCACGAGGGCTCAACACTCCAACTCATGAAGTCGTGAGGAGAGGTGCTAGCACTTATCCCTAGCCTATGGTTATATGTAGAAGGCACTAGTGAGGAGGGAGCCATACTGTATCGCATCTTGGGTATCGATGTTTGGAGGAAGAAGAGTCGAGGGTCTTCGACTCGTGAACTCACAAGATCATGAAGTTGTGAAAGGTGCCTTTGGTTATGAGGGTAGGGAGAAAGATGGAGCTATCACCCAAAAGCGAGTATGAGAGTCTCATGGATCGAGGCCCCGAAACCAGAAGTCCCAAAACTTTGTAGAGCCAAACAGAGTTTAGAAAACTTAGTGAATTTGAAACATTTTTTTATTCACGTTGGTTAATGACTGTTGTGGTTTTTATTAAGGTTTAAGGGCCTGAAAAACTTGAGTTGATTGCACATTGTTTGTGCAGAGTTCACCGAGTGTCAGTTCAATTGTGAATCTATGCTGAGTAGGTACAGATTTCCTTCGAAACAGAGGATGAAATGGTAGGAAGGGATGTCAACTTGGGAGTCGAAGGATCAAACTCTAATCGGCACAAAAAATAGATGGATAAGGAAGGACATATGATGAAACACATTGAAATATTGAAGAAATATGCCCAAGTTCACCGAGTTGATAGCCGAAAGTTCATGAGGGTCAGGGATCAGTAGGGAGAATTCAACTTAAAAATGTTGAAGAACCTGGAAAGAATAGAAAGGAAGTTGGATAAGAGGAGTGGCTCAAGAAAGAAAAAGAGTCACAAGACCCCTGAGAGAAGAAGAAGATCGAGGAGTGGTAGCAGACATCATCGTCGCTCCCCAAAGCATTGTAGCAGGGAAGTGCACAATAGTTCAAGCCCATCCCCTACTAGAAATCACCGAACATATGGAAGGGATGAATTGAAAGGATAGATGAACAAGATCAAGCCTCCAACGTTTGATGGAGAACATAAGAAGGAGGAAGATGTTGAAACATGGTTGCTAGGCATGAGGAAATATTTCCAACTATAGAATTATTCCCCTCAGGAAGAAGGAAGAATTGCGATGTATCAACTAAAGCGAAAAGCATCCATGTGGTGGGATTAGTTTGTGCAGGTGCAACACATCAGAGAGAAAGATATCACTTGGAAGGAGTTCAAGAGGTATTTCGAGAAGAAATACCTGACCAAAAGGTACTATGATAGAAAGATGAAGGAATTCTTCGAACTCAAGTTGGGTAGCATGACTATCGATGAATACGAACGGGGGTTTTTGGAACTACTGAAGTATGTTCCATTCATCAAAGATGAGGCTGTCAAGATTTAGAGATATCTAAGTGGACTGCCACCTTCTATTGGTGATAGGATTCAGTATGATGATCCTAAGACTATGGAAGAAACAATAAGAAGGGAAAAATGCTTATATGAACAACAAAGAGAATGGACTACTTTTCAGAAAGCTTGGGATGATCAGAAGAAGTTCATGAAAGAGAAGAGGCAGAAGGGAAACAAGCCTCCCTTTTTCAGAAAAAGTCCTCAGGGACAACCATCTTTCAAAGAGCCCAAGAAGGCTGAAGTGGGTGAGCAAATTCCCATACCACCACCTATGGAGTGTTGGGACTGTAAAGGGAACCATAGGTACAGAGACTGCCCCCACAAAAAGGATAAAGCGAGAACCGTCCACAATATTTAGCAAGCTAAAATAGTGGAGGATATGGGCAGCAGGATGCCAAGGATCTATGCATCCCTAGACAACAAGCAATCATAATTTCAATCGCACATGATTGAAGTGGAAGGTATGATCAACAATCGACCATTTATTATTTTAATTGATTCCAGGGCTAGCCATAGTTATGTAGATCCTAGGGTGGTGGAATGCTTTCATTTATTAAGAAGCAAACATGAAAGGTCTTGGTTAGTGCAGTTGTCTACAGGAACCAAGAGGAAGGTCATTGAATTGGTTAAATCGTGTACGATAGACATGAATGGATTGAGCACAAAGGCTAAATTGAATGTTCTGCCTTTAGGCTCTTATAACTGCTTAATTGTGATGGACTGGTTGGACCAGGACCTTTCCCTCCTAGACTGTCATAACAAGAGGTTTACATGCCTAGATGAGGAGGGAAATCGGAAAAAATTCCAAGTAATTCCCAGAGCTATGGTTGTTAGATAAATCTTAGCCATGCAGCTGAAGAAGTGTTACAAGAAAGGCTGTCAATTATTTGTAGCCCATGTGGAGGAAGAATCCAGAGATGAAGTCTCAAATATTGGAGACCATGAGGTACTCATAGAGTTCAAGTACATATTTCAGGAGGTACCTAGACTACCTCTGAAGAGAGACATCGATTTTTCTATAAATTTGATGCCTGGAGCAACTTCGGTGTCGAAAGCTCCTTATAGAATGAGTACGCTAGAGCCGAAAGAGTTGCAATTGCAACTCGAAGAGCTTCTGAAGAAGGGGTACATTTGCCCCAATGTGTCACCTTGGGGTGCCCTGGTCCTGTTCATGAAGAAGAAGGATGGGACATTGAGGCTGTGCATTGATTTCCAGTAGTTGAATAAGGTAACTATCAAGAACAAGTATCCTCTGCTGAGGATCGATGATCTTTTCGATCAATTGAAGGGTGCGACAATATTCTCGAAGATAGATCTCAGATAAGGATATCACCAGGTAAGAATAAAGTACGAGGACATCAAGAATACCTCCTTTAGAACAAGTTATGGTCATTATGAGTTCACAGTGGTGCCGTTTGGACTGTCAAATGCACTTGTTGTTTTTATGTGCTTAATGAATGGTGTATTTAGGGACTATTTAGACATGTTTGTCATAGTCTTCCTGGATGACATCTTGGTGTATTCCAAATCAGAAGAAGAGCACGAAAAACACCTGGGGATGATGATGCAAGTGTTGAGAGAACACCATCTATATGCCAAGATGAGAAAATGCTCATTGTATCAAAGGTAGATCCATTACTTGGGGCATATTATTTCAGAAGAAGGGATCGTTGTGGATCCTGAGAAGGTTGAGGCCATTCAAGAATGGTCAGCGCCAAGGAATGTGGCAGAAGTTAGATCCTTTATGGGTATGGAAGATTACTATAGAATGTTTATAACAGGATTCTCAAAGATAGCTCACCCTATCACTTCCTTGCAAAGGAAGGAGAAAAGTTTCAGTGGATTGAAGAGTGTGAGAACAATTTTCAGCGATTGAAGCAGTTGTTAACTAGTGCTCCAATCTTGAGGATTGTTGATCCAAATATGGATTTCGAGGTGTTCACATATGCGTGTAAGGAAGGGTTGGGAGGAGTTCTCATCCAATATGGATTTTTAATCTGTTATGAGTCCAGGAATCTGAAAGAGCATGAAAAGAATTATGCCACTCGTGATTTGGAGTTGGCAACAATTGTCCACACTTTGAGGAAATGGAGACATTACCTCATGGGAAAGAGATTCAAATTGAGAACATACCACAATAGTCTGAAATATTTTTTTGATCAGCCAACCTTAAATGCTAGACAAAGTAGGTGGTTGGAGTTTCTGTGTGAATACGACTTTGATATCAAGCATGTCAAAGGGAAGGAAAATAAGGTGGTTGATGCACTCAACAGAAAGGTGCACAACTTACATGATTCAGCCATTAGCATGTATAGGACTGATATCAAGGGTAGAATTTTGGAAGATGAAAATGTTGATTTGCAGTACAGAGACTTAGTAGAAAAGCTACAACAGCGTGAGAGACCACAGAAGGAGGGAAGTTACACCTTGGAAGTTGATGGAATAATTCTGTACAAAAACAGAGTGTATATACCCAATGTCCAGGAATTGAAACTTGCGATTCTAAAATAAATGCATAACGTGACTTATGATGGACACCCTGGATATCATAAGACTGTGGCAGTAGTCAAAAGCCACTACTTTTGGCCAGGTATGAAGAGAGATATCATTGAATACATTGCCATATGTATGGAGTGCTAGAAAGTTAAGGCTGGGCATAGGCACCCAAAAGGGTTGCTGCAGCCTTTGCCCATTCCTGAGCGGAAGTGGGAAGTGGTGACCATGGATTTTATTACAGGATTTCCTAGAACAAGCAAGCAACATGATTCGATCATGGTTGTGGTGGACAAGATTACAAAAGCTACCCATTTTATTCCACTAAAAACCACTCACAAGGTAGCAGATGTTGCTGATATCTTCTTAAAAGAAGTGGCACGCTTGCATGAAATTCCTAAAATGATTGTGTCTGATAGGGACCCAAAATTCACCTCGAATTTCTAGAAAGGACTGTTCAAAGGATTAGGAACGAATATGAATTTTAGAATAGCGTATCATCTTGATTCTGACGGACAGACAAAGAGGGTGAATAGAGTAATACAGGACATGCTGAGAATGTATGTGATGGACAAACCATCAAGATTGGAAGACTACTTGTATTTGGTAGAATTCACCTACAATAATGGGTATCATGCATCGTTGAAGATGAGCCCATTTGAAGCACTTTATGGAAGAAAGTGCAACACTCTAGTGAGCTGGGATAATCTAGCTAACAGAGCGGTAGTTGGGCCAGAGTTTCTCAAAGAGATGGAAGACCAAATGATAAGAATTAAATAGAATTTGAAAGTTGCACAAGACAAGAAGAAAAGTTATGCCAATAAGAACAGAACCCATAGAGAATTTAAAGTGGGTGATTATGTTAACCTGAAAGTGAAAACTAATAGAAGTTCCCTAAAGCTAGGAAGTTGTGCCAAGTTGGAAGAAAGATATTGTGGGCCTTTTGAAATCCTGGAAAGGATTGGGCTAGTTGCATACATTCTTGCATTACCTGCATCTATGACTGTACATAATGTGTTTCATGTTTCACTGATTAAGAAATATATACCTGATGCTAATCATGTTATCAATTGGAATGTGATTCATGTGGAACCAGAAGGTGTCCTGCAAGTGCATCCTGTGCACATATTGTACAAGAAAAACAAACTGCTCCAGAATTGAGCTATAGGGCTTGTAAAGGTCCAGTGGACTTGGTACGGTCTTGAGGAAGTGACATGGGAGCATGAAGATGTTATGCGGGTAGAGTACCCGCATATTTTTGAAAATTTTGAAAAGCTTGCAAAGACAATGTAAAGTTTCACTGAGGACAATGCAAAAATAAGGGGAGGGGCATTGTAATGTCCCCAAGGCTGAGCCCTGTTGTAAATCATATTTGTGAAATGAATTGTAATTATGTTTTTATAGGCTAGCGGGCCAAGTTAATATAATATGGTGGGTTTATGTGATTGTTAGGCCAGAGAGCCTAAGTGTTGAAGGCCAAGAGCCTGATTTTGTACATGTATCTATGCACATTATTAATAAAAATATAAACATCGTCATGTACAGACCGACAACGATGAATGAGTGATGGGGAACTAAGATTCCACAGAGTGGGAAGGGATTAGGGGCTAGAAGGTGGAAAGAGGGGATAAGTGTTGAGCCTAGGGGCTTAAGTCCTTGGGGAATAATATTAAAATATTATTCCAAAAGACATGATATTATGTTGTATCCTAAGTTTTTTTTGTTGAAAGTCAAGAAACTTAGAAATGGAAGGAACGCACACTAGAACATTTGGCCCATTTTGCAACGGTTGTTTCGACGCTTATGCGACGTTATGTCGTTTATATGGCGATGAATTTAGAGGCTCTGAAATTTCTGTTTGAGTGACGTGGCATTTGCGACGAAATTGAGAAAACGTCACATAAGCGACGATATAGGCAAACAATCTCAAACCAAGTTTTCATCTATATTGCGACAACAACTTTTATAGTTAAACCGACACATCAATAGAATTCGTCGTCACATATATAAAAGTTGTCGTTGGATATCCATCGACAAATTTCCGTTGTTTATATGGGAAAACCGTCGCATATATAAAATTTGTCGTCAGATTTCCGACGACAAATTTCCGTTGTTTATATGGTAAAATTGTCGCATATATAAAAGTTGTCGTCAGATATCCAACGACAACTTTCCGTTGTTTATACGGAAAAACCATCGCATATATCAAATTTGTCGTCGGATATCCAACGACAACTTTTCGTTGTTTATATAGCAAAACCATCGCATATATAACAGTGGGTGTTGGATATGCGACAGCCAAATTTTTTTTAGAAAAAAAATAAAAAAATATTTTGGGCATCAATTTTGATATTAATATTAATATTAATATTAAATCCCAAAGGTTATTGCATGAGCCCTGTATTGATTTCACAAAGCCTTGGGGCTTCTTTGATGGAGCTTATCAAGGCTCGCCAAAAATATGTGGTGATGGAGTTATACTCTTTGGAGCCAATCATGGCACTATGCTTGGAGAAAAAATCTATGTTCGAGGAGGCCTCATTTTTCCATATCTACATGGATTTTAATAAAAAATAGGATATGCTGTCAAAATAATCCATCATGCTACAAGGCTCCTTGTGGGAATGTGAATACAAGGACAATGCTCTACTAGAAGATACTCAATTGTCTATGTTTTGATGTTTGGTTGATAGGTCTTTGGCTTGAAAAAATAGATATTTCATCATCAACCTTTTCCATTACAATACATTTCACACACCTGATAAGAACTTACATATTTTACAACCAATCATTTGCAGCATCTTAAAAAAATCATGCATGGACTGTACTTCTAGTTGGAGTGTATGAAAAATGGAAGGGTTTATCAGTGGTTAAGAAGAGAAAGAATAAAGGGAAATGAACTAAATGTTTTTTCATCTGCATCTCTTTGTTGTTGAGTGAAGACAGTAAAAACTATAAACTGGGTATGATAAAAGCATAACAAAATGGCATTAGTTTCCTTGTCTTTATTTGAGTACATGTCTGGCATTAATTTCATTTCCTCCGTTTCCTTGTGTCATCTTTATTTGAGGACATGGCTACAAATTATGACTATTGGATATTTCATTGCCTCCATTTCCTTGTGTCGTCTTTATTTGATGACATGACTATAGATTATGAAGATAGATTGGATATTTCATTGCCTCCATTTCCTTATGTCATATTTATTTGAGGACATGACTACAGATTATGAAGATTGGATGATTGGTTTTGGAAATACATCCTGTTTGACAGTGTGGTCCAAAGGTGTTTGTTTTAGTGAAAGAAAGACAATGACAGTGGTAGATATTGTTATTATCTCACTAAAGTTTGACATGACATGCTTCATTATGGACAAAGATTATTAGATTATCTCATACGTAATGGTGTTGTATAGTGTCTCTCTACACAAAAGAAAACAAAGTATTATTCAAAAGGTAACTCATTCCTATCACTATTTCAACAATCAAATCAAGTTGGGGTGGGGCTCCGGTCACAAATGCCAAATCAATTTGGTTGTAAATCCTTTAATCTGGGGGTGAAGCCTTTGTTATAAATGTCAAATCAATTTGGATGTCAAGATTTGGTCACACGTGTTAATATGTATCAAAATGTTAATATGTAGTTGAAATTGTTCATCTCACAAATGCCAAATCAATTTGGATTCTTTCATAAATGTCAAATCAATTTGGGTGTCCTATGTTTTTATTAGAATGAGACTATAGTAAAAAAATATGATAAAAAATGTGTAAAAATGTAGAATATTTAAACTACATTTTTTCATAAGTATCAATATGTAGATAAATATTTTTGTCATAAGTGTCAATATGTAGATAACATTATGATGAAGATCAGTTTGATGGGGACACTTGTGCTTATTGCTGGCAGAGTTGGATATCTTTGTGTTGTGTCACTTATAAGTCTAGTCCCTTGAAATGACTCTTGTCATAAATGTCAAATCAATTTGATGCTAATCTCTTGTCATAAATGTTAATATGTAAATGATAATATGATGAACATCAATCAATTATATATGTTTGGGTTGTATCATTTGCAAGTCTATTTCTTAAAAAATGCTTTCACAAATAATTTGTTGTGCCTAATGGAGGCATTATAACCCATGTAAAGGACACACTTGTCCCTTTCTTTTTTCATCCATATCTTACAAAAAAAGTTACAAGCTTATGCATTTGTGTTAACAACAAACATTTCACTCGAATACCCTTTTCCTATGAGGGAAGAATAAATTTTATTTTATTGAGATACATAGTCTAAAAGGACACCTTTAGACATTCAATATTCTTGTGAAGTAWGTTTCTAAACCTCAATCCATGTAAKCYAAGATGAATAYATCTAGATCCATHTTATAGASRGAGATCTTCCAAGGATGTTGTGAAATCATCTTTTGAACATCAATKCTCTTAGACTCTATCCAAATGTCATGAATATGTTTGCTACAATATCATATCCTTCAAAGAATGTTCTTTGATATATCAAATCATGAAAATAGGAAGCTAGATATGGAAAATAAACTTCTCAACTATCTAATTTCCAAAAACCAAGAAAGAGAATAATGCAAAATAAATTTAGGTTCTAGGGTAAAGCAAGTCTCTTCTTAGGTATCTAGTCTCCAAACAAAACACAACAACAATGACTATCTTACCCACTAAAGTGTGGATAAGTGATGTGAGTT
Source organism: Picea engelmannii (assembly GCA_009831015.1). Classification (NCBI taxonomy): domain Eukaryota; kingdom Viridiplantae; phylum Streptophyta; class Pinopsida; order Pinales; family Pinaceae; genus Picea; species Picea engelmannii. The sequence goes on from ML788418.1 coordinate 165,558, forward strand.
AGTACTAATTGAGACTAGATTAAAGCAACATGAGATAAAGAACTAAACATATTGATCTAATATGCTCAACCCATGCTTGGTATTCCTTTCAACTCCTTTATTTATAGATAAGTTAAAAGCCGTGAGGCAAATTATCAACGTTGAACTCATCTCGTAAGTAACATATATGTTCATTAATAAACTACTTGACTACAAAATCGGTCATAATGTTAGATTCTTGACATAATATACTAAATGAAACATATTAATATACAAATAGAGAGGATATTGCATAAGTTCCTCATGGAGGAAGTTGAGAGTGTCCTTACTTTCCTCATTAAATGTGGGAAGTTGAGAGTGTCCCTACAACTTATTGAGATATCAAATACAATGAGTTTTTCATTGGAATATATATATACCCATTGTTTCAAGATGCAGCTAGGGAAATTGAATTTCCATCTGTTCAATTGTAAACCATTTTTCCGAATATGGACACTGCTTGGCCCTACTCTAAAGAAAGATATATCATTATGTCAAATAGACTTGATCTATTGGTAAATAATTTTATCAATAAAGGATGACACCATATGGCTTGGTCCACATTTGTTGAATACACAATTGTTGAATTGTCTTTGCTATTATTTCTTATTGAGTTGTGTCAATGGAATTTTTCTATGGCACTATCAAAGGGACATAATTGTTTCTTGCAAGACAATTTTGAGGCTATGGATCAGTGATCATAGCTTGCCATTTATCCATCACGATCTTTGAAACCTACATTCTTCATTAGAATGGGACTTTGTGGTGTGATGTTCACATGACTTTCTTAGATGAGAAGGCTTCTTGGAACTACTGGAGGATTGGAATCTCTACATCTACTAATTTTAGTTCCAATTGAACTTCCCTTTATTTATCCCCTCATCACCAATAGGCTTTGAGTTGGGAAATTTTCTAACTCATTGGCTTATGTTGATTTTTTCCTCTACCAATGTGACTCTTCAAATTCTCCTTTAACTTAATGGTGAAAAAATAAGAATCTTCATGCATATTGGTGGTCAAAAAGACAATATTTTTTAGTATATTATATCGATGCAGTGTCACTTTAAACTCTACAATGTAGTTAGGAACCTAATACTTTTTCTTCTAGTGCAACTGCTACCACTACATATAGTTAACATGGCATATGCCCAATAGGCATTCCCATGGGATGAAAATTTCCCTTCGTGATTTTTTTAGTCCTTCTTGCATGGTCACAGTCTCACCCACTTCCTTCCTCTTCTTATAAGCAAAGGATTACCACCAACAAAGTGGATTTGAGGTGAAGTTGAGGGTAGTAAATGAAAGTTTAAGCAAAGGATTGTATGTTATTTCCATCTTCACCTCTACATCAGAGATAGGTTCTAAAATTTATTTTGGGACTCTAAAGTGGAATGACAGTCACTAAGATCTCTTATTAAACATAAAACACCATGTCCATGACACAATGAAAATAATGGTAATGCTCTTTTTCATGTGAGACACAATGAAGCATGTCACAATACTTTCAAAGTTGCATATATCATGTCACAATATTTTGGAAGTTGCATCATTAAGAGAAACTGAGATTATCATTAAGTTTATAACAAAATTTCATTCACAGATATATACAAGCCATAGAAATAGATTTGTGTATATTATCAGTTATATAATGTACATCTAACTGTCTTATAAAATTATTACATGACATCATGAATTTCTTTTAGTTTTCTTTTTTGCTTTCCAGTGCTTAAGCAAATAATCAATGTCCATGTCTTCATTTATTGGGTTCTCTTCAGCAAATGATGTTGTTTTAGTCCTTTCATGCCAACTACGTTTGGTCTCGTACCCATGGCATGAATGCTACTGTGAGGGGCCATCACCTAAACAAATAAAAAATATTGAATTTGTATGGCCAATTTTTAAATAGGGTTGAAGTAGTTCATTATTATTGAAAAAAAACTCTGCAATGTAATTATTTACCTAGTCCTCTAGGCGGCACCGTTGGAATGGTTGCATGCCTGTTCATCTGATCTTTAGGTTGAGGATGATCATCTATGACATTCTCTGTCATTGAAACGCCAAAATTTATAAGTACAAAATTTATAAGTACAAGATTATTAAGTATATGATTAATATATAGACATTTTACCATCGTGGGCCTCTACATTCACAAGAACATCTTGGGGCTGCACTTCAATAGGATGGGACTGTTGGGGAGCACCATGATATTCTGGCTGTGTTTCACTATCAACGCTCTACTGTTCAGTACTAATGGTAGGGTTGATGGTGTTGCTCCCCTAATTAAAACAAAGTAAGACATTAAATTATGGATGATAGCAAACATTTACGTATTTTATAAGTAACGAAAGGTTAAGGTGGACTGATTTTTATCTACCTTATCCAACAAATTGGATCTTGGGGTCTACCCGATTCTTTTCCTACAGTCAACCACGACTTTATAACCATACTTGTAACCAAGCTGGAGGTCTTCTTCCGTGGTTCCAGTTCCGAAGTTGTCACCCTGCATTGCAAAAGGGTATGGTTTTTTAATGTTTTTGGTTGAAATTACCTTAAAGTTGTAAGGTGATACAAATAATATTGTTAAGATGTTTGGGTACTTACGATTCGTGACTGTAACCTCAAGTAGCTGCCAGGGCGTAGCTTGTGTTGGCCATGTTTGGTAATCCTTTCTTTGGTTGCCTTCGAAGTGTCAGGCAACCTATCATCAAAATTTTCAAGTATGTTATATATAACAACACTTTTATTTAGATCTAAAGAAAAATAAAGCTAGTATTGAATTCAAAAAATTGTAATTTACCTTGGTGTGCTAGTTATTTGTTCTCCTGGTTTTCTTAAAATCTTCTCTTTTGCATCATCAATGATTGCCTTCCACTCTCTCTTTGGAATTGAGGGAGGACGCTCATGCCTAGGATTTTTTGCCAAGCTTCGTCTATAAACATCCCGGGTATATTTTAGATATTCACCCACTGCAAATGTGACCGCTTTTGTATTGAATGTGTCTACACCAAAGAGGCCTTCAAGATAATCCATAAGTTCCTTTTTGAGGTTGGAATTCTGGCAATTCCACCTCATGCGTAAAGTTTCCCCAAAAACAGACAAGGCCTTTCTCTCTACATGCCTATAAAAAAGGTTGTTTCCTAGACACAAAAATATATGATCATTAATTTAAAATTAATAATCTAGACAAATATTTTTGTATGATGACAACATTAAACGATTAAAATATGATTTAAAACTACTTGGGAGTCTTGATTGTTTTAATGGAAGTCCATTATTGTCGACCAAAAATGTGCACGGAAGGGTCCCCGTGCTTGTCACACGTCTATCTCCAGGAAATGCATCCATCTCAACCACATCACTATGATCCTCATCTCTTCTACCCTCTCTAAACTCTGATCGAGGTGTGGATGCCTGTCGGTGCGTGTCATGGCTCCTATCTGCATGAGGTGTGGAAGATGGAGAAGTAAATAGTGCTCTAGAAGCTGTTTGACCACCCGCATCAGGACTCTGTAGCATCTCTGTAGTGCCACTACTACCAACCCCAGGCTGAACAAGCTCCAAATATTCCTTTATAAAAAAGCATTTTTTTTCATGAGATAATGTAAAAGTTAAAGAACAAAGTATCACAATTGAGCATATGAGTGCATTAAACAAAAAAAAAAAAAATTATGGTTATTACCTTATATGTGTTAAGTTGTGACAGAAGGAGCTTGATCCTTTCTTTGACGTCTGGAGTTTGTTCTGAACAATCTAACAAGATAAATAGTTCCTTGTTAGGTTTAATGATATTTTTTTTAATGAGAGCATCAGATTAGCATAAGAATAAAATCCCTCCTCATCGGCGGAATCATGATCCACATGGTCTACTGACTACATATAATTTCAGCAAAAACAATGTTATTTCAATAAAATTATATAAGCAAATAATAAAAACAACATAAAATGAAAGTGGAAATTGATAATCATTTACATGTTCTGTGGTTGGCCCTTTTCCACGATCATCCTACCACATTATAATATAATTAGAACGCCCAAATATTTAAAAAATTGTTAATGATAACAAAAAACCAATGTTAGTGATAATATTTACAACAATGTTAAAGATAATAAAAAAATATAATGCAATAAGTAGAGGTTTCTTAAAGAGGTGTTTCATAAGAACCTGCACACTATTAGTCAATGTGTCTATATGATTCAAATGGTAATCCACTAATAACTCTTTTCTGGGAGCTATCTTTTTTATTGCGCACAGGACTACTCGATTCTCTTCACGTCCCTCAAATATGCAATTTGGTTGTTTGTTTGTTGTCCTGGGTCATGTGCTATTTATAAACCTTGCGATATTTCCAGAAGCTTTAGGTCTTCCATCAATATAGATAGTCACTCCCTTATTTTTATCCTTGTTTATTAGTTGTATATAATTTGCGGCAAGTGCATATCTCCGCATACTTCGCATGTACCGAACCAGCTGCATCCAATCATTATAATTGTAACACAGTCCGACATATTCCATCAATTCAGTTACTGTATTGTATTTTACAATTATTCCATCCATGGAAAATAGCCCCAACCCATTCAGGGAGGATGGTGCAATGAGATATGTTCTATTGTTTACAACGAAGTTAACATCTATAGGAGGTAGTTCCTTAGGTACCCATTGCTTCCCCAGATGCTTATACCTAAGTGGAACATCTATGTCTCCTATGATCTCATCATCATAAGAGCATGATCCTCCTTTGGAAAGATAAAATTTCATGTGTCTACAAAATTTTATTCGGACTTTTTCACCTCTGGTCCTTGTTTTCTTATCATATCTACTAGATGTAGTCGCATTTCCATCGTCCATTTGTCCTAAGCTTTCCTCACTCGACGAAGAAATATCTGACAGGTACCTGTTTGTTTGTACCTTCAGTTGCATGTGCACATGTTGTTATTTAGTAGTCCATCATCATATTCACAGTTCTAAACAAATTTTTTATATCAGATCCATAGGAATTGAGTAGATTTTTCATTTCAAATATTTCCAATGCAAGAACTTTCTTAGAAACATGGTACCTAGACTTAAGAATAATGCATAATATTTTAGGTTTGGATGCCTTGGTGGGCCTGGGGTTCCATGGCTTAAGTTCTTTAGACACTTGACACTTGCTAGAAGCATATTGCATCAGATTTTTTCCTGCATGAGGAATACAACCACATCCACTCTCATGTTTCTCCATGGTAAGATGCATCAAGTCCACAAAGTTATGAGTCTATGATAGTTGGATATGATGTGTAATAATGATTAAATGTCTAATGATATCTGTCTCGGGAATCCTTAAACATGGTTGGCTAATTAAACACAAGGTCAAATTAAATTCCACCACATGGAAATGCAACATGAACATGAATGAACTTGGAAGGACTAGTGGATATGATGTGTACTAATGATTAAATGTCTAACGAGATATGTCTCGGGAATCCTTATAGAATCCATGTCTTGTGTTCTAACACCTCCCATATAAGAAGAGATATGCATCTTTGACATGGATACAGGAGAAAAGTAGTGAGGGAGCGACCCAAAATTGTTGCAATATAGTTGCAATATAGTTCTAAATTACATCTTATAGTTGCATATAGTTGCATATAGTTGCAATATACAAATGTCTATGATAGATCAATTACGTCTTATATGCCATATTCTAACCCTCTTGTTCTAAATTTCCCTACCACTACATTTATCCTATTTAATAGACTATGGTGCTTGGGTGGGATATGGGTGTGATTCACAATTTTTTCACACCATGTATGGAACTTAGGTCTTGTCCATGGTCAGGGAAAGAACATAAGGTTTTTAGGTCCTATTTGCATATAGTTGCATATAGGTTTTTAGAGAAAGAACATAAGGCATGTTGCATAGTTGCATATAGTTGCATAGTTGCAATATAGTTGCATACAAAATTGTTGCAATATAGCTGCATACAAAATTGTTGCAATATAGTTGCATATAGTCAATAAATAACTAATAGCAAAATCATAATTTCTCGCTAATTTTATAATTACATTGGCAATGTGGACATGAGAGCTTCATTGTCAATTGGATTTAGTTCATGTGGTTGAGAGGAATGAATGTTATCCTCCCCACCCGGGTTCAATTCCTGTAAGTGACATGTTGAACTCATAACAAGTATACTAT
>ML788418.1:171800-181803 GCA_009831015.1 Picea engelmannii
GGCTTGCTCCAAATCTGGGTAGTGTTAATTATTTCCATCGTAGGTTATGTGAATTGGATAGTCATAAACTCAATTAATATTGAATTTTAAAGGGGTTGGTATTGGTTAAGGATGGTGAGTCATAGGCATTATGGATGTTGCTTAATTTTTTATTCATTAAACATGAATTTCACTTAGAGGAGAGTGAATGCCACCTTACAGACATTCAGGTAGCCCCCTCTCATTTCAACAATAAAATGGCTAGTCAGATTGATGCTCAAAATTTGAGGTATGCAAAAATTTCAAAGATAGTGGTTTTTTAGAGTAGGCAGATATAGAAGTTAGAAGCAGAGTGTAGCGTGTTGTATAAATTGGTTTTAGGTCCCACCAGGATCTCTAGAGATATAGATAATGTTGAATTGGTGTACTAATTATAGGAAAACATCAAGCAGGAAGCTCCTAGTGAGCATTTGTTTTATTAAGCCCGAGTTTTTTAAATGTTATGTAAGGTAGTTTTTCTTTTAGATAAATATGTAAGGATCTATAATAGTCAACATTATAGTTATACTTTTAAGATAGCAATACTTGATCAAATTACAGGCAACAATTTTGAAAATTTAGGACTTCTTGAAATATTGACTTTTGATAAGATTGTTTTTATTTGTATTGATGTGTTGTACAATGCAATTACAAAAATTATAAACATTTTTTTTTTGTAAACTAAGAGGTTCTTATATTAATATCATACAAAAAATGGTACAATAATGTCTACTTGTGGCCTTCCACCAGGGAAACTAGCCACAATTAGTCAAAAACCATATTTAGTGTTTTTTTTCAAAATAGAAAAACCTATAGCCTACAGATGTTATGTGTGTACTAGCTTAGACAATGCATAGGATATACTAGAAAATAAAATAAAAACATGAAAAAAAACTAACATTCTAGAACTGGCATGGCAAAAGACATAGTTGAAGTAGATTAGTAAGCCTGCTAAGTTAGATGCTGCAACATCTCTTTCCAATCTTGTTTTGTTGGCATGTGATCCTCCTCAATTAAGATTGAGTTGGAGGGCATGCCCCCAATCCTAGAGTCCTAAAAAAAGTTTTTGTGTTGTCATTATCACTACCCTTGGGGCCATAAGCTATGATATCGATATCAAAGACTACTTTTAGAATCACTTCAAAATCCCTATCCATCAAATCCAACTTCTGGAGAATGCCTTGTTGGTGGAGGCCTATTTCCTCCGCTGCTTGAGAAATGAAATATTTATTAAACCATTAGATCTTTATTAGCCTGGATAATTTTGTGTCTCTAGATCTAGAGAACCCACAATCATAAATCCAACCCTTGTATTCTTCTTGGTAATTATTTTATTCTTTTTCTTTACAAAATTATCCAAGTGTGCCACTTCCTTCTTGATTTCAAGGGAAAATCTAGGGTGGAAGTGTCATTTTTCCTTCATGGCATCTTTTTCAGCTTTGGTTATGTATCGGGAGAGGAAATGAGGATTAGGATTTATGATTGTGGGTTTCATTCTCTTACGAGAACCTCTTCTACTAGATTTCAGGTTTACCTCTGTGGTTGCCTTGGCCACACTCACAAACCAATAGGGAGTGGGGTAATTGAATTGTGAAAGGGGACAATAGTTGACTTAATGATGACGATACATGTGCACATTTGGTGGTAGGCTACTTGGGAGCAATGGAATACTATGATCATTCTCACCACACGAGGGTGGTAGTCATTAGGGAAGTTCAGAGACTGATTGGTGTTTATCCAAAACTAACTGCAAGTCTAAATGAACTGGATAAGAAGCATCTTCAAAGGCTTTAATAGCATTAAATTGTGCAATAATGTCAGAATGACCTTTTTTAGGAGATTTTCCATACAACCGGGGATGACTATTTTTGGAGAGTCTACTTTGAGACCTTTGAGCATGTAGAAATGCCCATCCTTTTGGAAAATCATGTATAACTTTAGGAAAACCATGGTGATGGGGCCTAACATTATTAAGCATTGAATGCATAAAAAAATATGACAACCACCCATTTTGATGGAGAACATGTAAGTTTTTAGGGAGTAATCACCCATTTAAAGTTTCACATTTTCACATGAGCCACCACATTTCATAGGTTCCTTGTTGGAAATCATAATCTTAAAGTTGTTAACAAAATGGATATATCAACATGTTTCTTGGGCAATGGAGTGATGAATTAAATTATGGGTGTTACCATTGCCGATTAAGATGCTGACCATTTTATGATTTATATAGCATATCGACCTTAACATTTGGGGATATGAAATATCATTCAAGGCATGAAGAGAGATTTGGGGTTCTTCACTTGGTTTATTAGGAAGAGGAACTTCCTTGTGGGGAGGGTAATGTCCTCCCAAGTCCCTCCATCAAATTCATCATCATAAATTTTCTCGAAGATGGCCATAGATAATTTATGTTCCTTACATTTTTGCCCAAGAGAATAGTTTTCATCACAGTTGTAGTAGAGACCATTGAGTTGGCATTCTTCCATTTTGGCTCGTGTCAACTTGTGGACCTTAAGGGGTGGATAAATCCATTTAGGAGCCACCAAAATCAAATTTGGCCATGGACCCAAGTTGGGGTGTTTGCATTGGGCATAGGATACAACTTGTGCAAAAAAAAGTGAGTTGAGTGGCCTCCACCTTGGTGTAGCAGGGTGGTTAAATTTGGGTGGTTAAATATGACTCCCTCACTGAGAGGGAGTGTTAAATTTGGTAGCATTGAGAGTCATTCTCCAATGAGAGGCCATATGGGATAGCTTGAGGCTAGTCAGGGAGATTTGGATAATCAACCGGTCTTTTGAGGTATTGATAAGAACCAGGGGGAATGTACAACCTCTGTGAGTCAAACTAAAAGTCAGGGTGAATGAGATGCTATGTAAGTCTAATGCAAAAGTTAAGGGGAACGTACAACCTCTGTGACCATAGACAGTCTAGTGCAAAAGTTAGGGGGAACGTACAACCTATGTGAGCATAGACAAACTAGAGAAAAAGTCAGGGGGAACTTACAACCTTTGTGAGCCTAGTCAAGCCTTGTGAGCCATGATAAAAAGTCAAGGCATCTAGAAAAAGTTAGGTTGAATATAAAATTCCTATGAGCTAGAAACAAGTGATATTCCTAATACTGCAAATGATATAAATGTATTGATCTACTGCGTTGGCACGTGTAACGTTATCCACCATGAAGAGAAATTTGAATTACCTTGTAAAGAGTCCAATTATAGAAGTCAAAGTTGCATGTCTAAGTCAAAGACATTGTTGTAAAGTTGTCTCATGTTGCATTCATGACATGACCTACATGCATGTCTAGTTGCATGGTGCATGCATACCATGCATGAGATGTGCATGCTAAGTTAGTGGCATGCATGCCAAGTCAAGGGTGAGTTGTAACTAAAGTCTCAAGTCTAGTTCTATTTTCGAACTAAAGTGTGAAGTTAAGTTATGTTAAATCATGCAAACAAGTTCCTAATTCGAGCCATCTACTTCTCCTCTTCACTCCTTTATAAGAAGAGGGCCAACCTCTCTCTTCAACATAGTTGTTATGAAAGGTAAGTGTGAAGCTATAGAGGGAGCAGTATCAGTCCTATACAGGACAACATATCATTCCTATATAGGACAACATATCAGTGCATAACAGGGCAGCATATCATTCTTAAACAGGACAACATATCAGTGAAGAACATGACAGAATATCAGTCAAGAAAAGGCAGTGTATATCCCTAGTAATAAAGGATGCATATTAGTCCAGAAAAGGGCATCAAAGTAGCACCCAAACAACGCTTAGTTTCCTCCACAGTGCTGGTCAATAGCCAAAAATTATTTCAGCAAATCCTCTCTTCTTCTACAAGGTCTTTTCAGTCCAGTCTAAGTCATCTTGGCAAGCTCTTTTAAGAGAATATTTTTTTCATGGTGGATACTTGTAAGTAGTCATACATTATTAATGCAATAAAGGAATATCGTTTTTTGGGATTTTTCTCCCTATACAGGGTTTCCCCATGGTATATGTGTTGTTGATGTGCATGCTTATGTATCTACATGGTTATTTCTATTCAGTTATGATTCTGTAATGTTGAAGTGTATTAATTTGGAATCAAAGTGTCGAAGAAAATAAAAGAAATAATCCGCATAAGAAATCAAGCTCATAAATTTAACACTTTTGGATACCACAATCAACAGTGAATTGTAGAGTTTCCCCTTCTACTACATATGTGAGTGGAAGAGGTGTTGTTCTCTTGTATATCCTTTGGCCGTACTTGCATGGTGGCAATGACAACATGTGTGTACATCTACAGTTTGTCTAGTATGTGGTTGTGTTTGTGCTAGTGTAGGTTTAGGCGCAGGATCTGGTGGAGGTTCAAATTCTGAGGTTGACATCTCGGATATCAAGTCTTGTTGGGGGTTATACTCCTCATTTGAGTGCCACTTACTTCGGTGGATATAACACCATTTTCTTGTAGAAGATTTGGGTGTTGGGCATCCTCTCCCTTATCCTCCTTTGGATTCATCTTGTATTTCCTCTTTGCTTGAACTTTCCTTTGATCTTAATGACATAATTTGCTATATAATGATATGCTACTCTCAAGGATGAGGTGTTTAAAAACTCCAGTTTAGTCTGGATATGCTTGTCTATATTGATGTGATGTTTGAGGACTTCGTGATGCTTGATGTCCCTAATGGTAGTTTCTTAGATAGAATAGGGAGTAGTAACACTTGGTGAATTGATCTGAATAGTTTTCCATAGCGAAGTATTTCGACTGCATCAACAATTTCTCCCCAAGTGGGCTCTAAGTCCTCAAAAAGGGCACTACCATCTTCCATGGTAGCTTGTTCACAATTTTTGTCCCACCAATTCTTGACATGGGGTGTTGCTTTGAAGAGGGTAAATGTGATCTTAATCTTATTGGTAAAACTATAACTAATAAATGACCTTCTAATTGATCTAGCCATCTCATTAAGGCATCAACATTGATTTTTCCTTAAAACTAGGGAATGAAAAGATTAACGTGTACCTTGACACGATTATATCCATGCTAGTTTGTCAAAGAAGATGCACTTGTAGCAATGGGATTTTGTTGCAAAATCTGGGTGAACTAGTCCATTGTCTTGTTCTTCTGCCTCTTCTTCATTAGGGCTTATTGGAGTCATATTTTAATAGGATCCCTTGGTCCCTCATCATTGTCTTTTTCCATCTGATGTTGTTTGGGTTGGTGGTAAGGAAGGTTGTTGGACTTGTTTTGATTTAATATGAAATGTGGAGGGAAAGACTCTTATATCATTGATCTCGATTATGGAGGGAATCTGGTGGACAAACAAAGTTGCAGAACTATGTGAATAAAAGATGAAAGAAGTAGAGTAAATTGAAAAAATAAATGAACACACACAAATTGCAATGAAATGCAAGCATTTATTAATTGATGGGTGTATACATGGTGGTAGCAATCTATGAGAAGAGATGCTTAGCAACTACCATGTTTCCATTTCCTACAACCAGATGCCTTTGTTTTTATTACAATGCACTTTCAGAAATGAAAAGACAAGAAGGGTAAGAGATGAGAAGGTGGAATGCCAAGGGTCAGGAGAGTTGAGGTGTAAAACTGGTGGTCAACCTATTGGGACTCTAACTCATGCATAAAAACTCCAATTTGCTATCTCTACACGGTGATTCAACATTACCAATATCAATCTCAACATTACCAATATTACCAATATCAATCTCATGGTGATTCACCAAAAAGAAATCTCAGCATTACCAATATCAAGATTACATAAAAAACTAGAAAAACTAAGAAATCAACGCTTTGAATTCCCACAATATCGCTTCTCTATGTTTTGGCTAAGTCCCTAGGCTGACAAGAATGAGATGAAAGGGGAAAGAAAATGGAAATGACTCAAGAATAACCATCAATATTCTTCTCTCCCGTCTCTTATATAGAATGAGAAGGGGGAGATACAATGAATGCCTGTGATAAAATATTGAAGCATAAGAGCACTCTTGCACCTAGGGCACACTTCTCTTTGTCATAATTGTTGGTGTAAACTCCAAATGAGGGTGTCATCCTAGATACTATCAGTAGGAAAGGATAACAAAAATACATTTAGGTTCTTTACACCTCCCCTTAAATAAAAAACTAAGAACACAGTAACATCAACTGAGAATCCATCGAGTATGCGGGGGTGAGAAAAAATGATCAATGGTGCGAATAACTTACCGATTTATATGGCATTGTGTTTCTATTCTCTATATTTGTTTCTGAGGTAGGTTTTCTCTTTGTCTCTGGATGGCGGTTTATCTCTTTCCTTGTCTCAACTGTGGTAGGGTCACTCTGTCTCCTTGGTTCTTTCTCTATGTCTGTGTCTCGGTAGTGGTTGTCTCCTTCACGCTTTCTCTATGTCTGTGTCTCGACAGTGGTAGGGTCGCTCTGTCTCTGCATATGCAAGTTGCGAGGGTGAGGGTTATGGTGGTCAAATATTATTAGGGCATAGGTTTGAATATAGCAGGCGACCGTGATTTGTTTATATAACATATAGCAGGTGGTTTGGGGCCAGGATTTGTTTATATAAACATATAGCAGGAGGAGGCACAGGTTTGAATATAGCAGGCGAACGAGGGTCGGGATTTGTTTATATAACATATAGCAGGTGGGGGGGTCACTATTTTTTTATATATGAAATGTATATAACATATATATATGTTATATATGTGTGTTATATATATTTGATATATGTGTGTTATATATGCAGGACAAACAATGTGGATAAGTGGAACCAACCATAGTGATACCTCCAAAATGGGATTCATTAATGATTTCATCTCTTTCATGTGCAATTACATATCTTATTAGGATCTTGTGTGGACCTAACTTACATCACTAACCATTGTTAATGTATAACAAACAATGTTCATTGTTAGCACTTTCTTCTTTACGATTGGCATTCCCACTAATGCTTGTCCATCATGCAAAAATTGTGTAATTTCTTCAAATTATTTGGGAACTTCTTACAATTCGAATAAATATGCATATTATAAGTCGTAATTGATACCTATGGGTCTTCTCTTGATTTTATTCTCAAAAAGTGGTTTTGACCAGCATGTACTTTTCCTTGTTTCATCACATTGATATCTAATTCAAATTATTGGAATAAAAAAAACCGTCGTAGGTTCATTATGCTGTAACCTTTGAGATGCTTTTGGCTAGGAAACTATGCCAAGGCATCCATTTTTCACTTGATTTATTTTAATTTTTTATTATCTATTATAAAATAGAGTGTTGCATTGCTTTACTTTAGATGACAAGAATTGATTTTTAATTAGAATTGCAACTCAAATTGGCCCAAATAGATAATTCAATTAGAAAGGCATCTTTTGGGTGGCCAATGGGAGCCCTCTATTTTCTCATCATCTACTAATTGAATTTTGTTTGAATTATGTCTTAATTGTTTTCTTAAAGGGAACTAGTCTTTCTTAACTGCATGAAATTAGGGTCGTTCTAGTGAATTCTATTGTTTTATGAATTCGATTGTTTTTCCTTTCGAGGATTAGTTTTCTTGTTCTAAGTAGGTTACTTGCATGAGATGAAGTTTTTTCTAGCAGTGAGACTTTGAATATTTATACATTTGAAAACAATTGATCATTAAACAATTGAAATAAGGGACCAATCTATCAATCAGGCTAAAGGTAAATTTGTAACAAGTGAATGAGGGCATTATTTGGAAATCATACCCAATTGAGGAATTGAGATGAAGGAAAGGTTCAAATAGGTGAAAAAAGGCCCAAATTTGGAAATTGACCCTAATGTGTGAATCAAGAAAAGAGAAAATTTTGAATAAGTGAATAAAGGGCGCAATTTGGAAATTGGGCTTGATATGGAAATCGATCAAAATGCAAAGTTTGACCAAGTTAAAAGTGGGTGAGATTTTGAAATCGAACCTGATTTAGGAATCAGGGAAGAATCAAGGTTTGAACAAGGGAAAAAATGAAAAGTTTTCAAACATTCATAGGGTTCAAAAAGATAAGGTATTTTGGCTAAGTGTGAAAACCCTCGAGTGATTAAAAACCTATGAAGACAAGGCTTGATTTTAAATGTAATTTGGTATGAAATGTTTTTGGGCTCCATAAGGTGATAAAATCATCTCCTTCTATGAGATGGCTCCTCCCTATGAGGAGTCAAGAAATAGACTCGAAGGTGAGTAAAAAAATGCCTTAATATTTTGGGCTATGGGGTCAAAATGATGATTACAGAGTTAGTAATGGATTGAGCCAAATAAAAGGCAAAGACATGTATAAGAAAGAAAGAGACATAACTAGAAATCGGAAAGAAAAAGTTATGGAATAGGGTAGGACTTCCAAAGTCCATATCTTAGTCCTGCTCTTAGGTCTATATGAATTTCTTTAGATTCCTACCACTAATAGGAAAATCAAGCCAATGTCCCTCTAGGTTAGCCAAGTGGAAAGATTTGGGAATTTTGGCACATACTTATGGTATTTTGTCCCCTCATCTTCAAGTTCATTTATTCCCACTACCTGTATGTTTGTTTCATCCATCATATTTTCTATCCTTTGACCCTTAATCAACCTGGTGGGTTTTATCACCATGTCATATTCCTAGATTTCGGTGATCCACTTCCCCCTCTTTCCATCTGACTCTAGTTGGAAAAACATGTTCTTGAATAATATATGAAGAACATAGGCAATTATTTCGGATTTCGATATGTACTCTGCAAAATATTTTAGGGATTTCATTGGATAATATGTTTGTTTCTCCATGATGTTGTACTTAACATTTTCATCTCTAAGGGCCTTGATAAAAAATGTGATAGGTTTCTCAGACCCCTCATCATTCTTTTGCAAAAGGACTACAGCGATAGTGTGCTCAGAGGAAAAGGAGAAGATCATGAAGTTATTGTAATCATGGCTTATTAAAACAAGGCTTTATCCTAGGGATTTATTTGTTGTCAAGAATGATTTTTTGGTTGGTAACATTAGTAACTTGGAATACTGCAGTTATCCCACTATCAGAATTTCTCCTTGTTTCATCCAATTGTTTGATGCGAAATTTACAACCATTGCACCACATAGCCTTGTGGTGTTTCAACTGCAATATGTCAGATATGTAAAAGATGCAGTGTCAATTATTAAATTAACATATATTTATATAACTTTGAAAGTATCTGAAAAATATAGTACACATGTAGTCACATTATTATAATATAAAATGACTGAATAAAATGGGTGAAATTGCTTACCTTTCCATCTTTCAAACCATATGCTAGATCAATTTCCCTTTGGGTAACATTGGCATCTCCATTACAATGAGCTTCTCTAACCAATTCAGACAGTCGATGCCATGATAACCTACCTCCATTATGTTGTTTACATCTTTCAATCCATACATTCATCCAGTCAAGATTGTTTGCAATGTATAAATGCAGTGCATCCCACTCTAGAGAAACTGAATAAAAGAAAACATAATTCACCAATATTAAATATTAGTTATAACGTACAATATGAAGGTATAATTATATATATTTATAATTTATGAAATAAATTATATTAATATATTAATGAGTATGATCATATACACAAAAACAAAACTTTATATGTATTATTAATATAAATTGTCACAATTATTAATATATTACCTCTCATTTTTTTCATTCTACCTTTTCCCAATAGATGCTCCTGATCTTCAAATTTTTGGATGGAGTTCACATCCCAAATGCAATCCACTGCATGCATAGTTGGCACTGCTAATTTAGAAAGATAATGACTAATATACATCATGGATTGATATACCATATATCCCTCCACCATAAAACCCTTAGGACATGCTCTTTGTCTAACCAACGCCATCAATGATTTCAAGTGCCTCTCCACCATCCACATTGACCTTGTGTGAACAGGTCCACAAATTTCAATCTCCTCAACTTGGTGTATGAGGTAGTGTTCTTGTGCATTGAAAAATGTAGGAGGTATATACTTTTGCATTTC
>ML788418.1:191798-205474 GCA_009831015.1 Picea engelmannii
CTGAAGAATATCTGTTATGCTGCCATTAATAAATGGCGGACCGTGGCATACTGGAGGGAGTGAAGGTGCAGTCAAGTGGTCGGGACTGAAGAAAATATGTTGTGTCGCCATTAATATACGGTGGCAGATGTATGTATTCAACTCGAGGGAGTGAATGTGCAGTCAAGAGGTCGCGAATGAAGAATATATCTTGTGTCGGGTGTTGTCTCGCAGGATAGCGCGCCGTAAAGAGCGACATTCTTTGAGAAAAGACAACTAGTGCTGCATTGGCGGTGCAGACAAGTAAATGGGAGTCGGGACTAAGAATATCTGTTGCTTTGGGTGTCTTCTCGCAGTAAAATTATGAATAGCGCGCCACAGGGAGTGACATTCATTAACAAAACACAACTGGTGCTTCATGCATGCATTGGCGGGCAGAGTCATGGAGTTATCCACTATAATTTTGGTATTCTGTGTTAAACGCCTCATTTTAAAATTCATATATTGAAATGAAACCCCAAAAACGGATGTAATTTTAAATTTTGGAATTATAAATTAAATTAGATCTGATTAATTATTTTATTAAATTAATTATTTGAATTATCATTATATTGTACAATAAAAAGTGATAATAGAAATTTATAACTATGGATTAAGTTACATAGTTATTTTTTGGAAAAAAAAAAGGTTAAAGTGCAATTTTGATAGTGCTTTAGGGGTCATGTATGGTGTGGATTGCTTGACAGTGTGTATTGGAGATAGGGATATTGAGTATTTGGCTGATATTGTTTATGGGGTGTAACTAATCTTTTGGTTTTGAGGTATGATGTAGAATTATTTTTTATTGGCTAAGAGTTCATCTTGTTTGGACAAACAAGGTATTGACAAAGGACCTTCTTTACTTTTGTTTAAGAGTTAAAAGTCAAATATTTAGTATTTTCAACAACTTTAGTTTCATTAAGATAATGGTAGGGTGGAGGATATATCTCATCCTTTGTATTATTAAACATGTAGATATTAAAATAATGGGATATGATCAATCATAATAGAGTTGTAGGTTAATAATGTGTATGAGTACTTAATATTAGGGTGATAGTTTGACTAGAATTAATGTGTCACACTAACATTATAGCCCAACTTGTACATGAGACGTTACACCCCACAAGTGAGTAGCATAAAATCCTATAGCTTGGAGGACATCATGGATATAATCTATCCTAATGGTAAGAAGGACCTTCCTTTAATGTGAATACATAATATTGAATTCGACAATGGCAATGACTTCCTTTCACATGAATACATAATATTGAAATTAATTGCTATGGCACTTGAGAGAGTGAAGTTAATGAGGACAACAACGATACAATGATGATGAGGAGGTCAATATTGGTGATATTTTTAGTATTTGTAATACCCTTAAGTAATGCTTCATAAAAAGGGTATAACCTTTTATACCTTTGTTAATAGTTAAGGAGGTTGCAACCTTCTATACCTTTTTTAATAGTTAAACTTTTAGTACTTTCAACATCATACTACACTCACTCTAGCCTCATTCATGAAGATAGTGGTAGGAAACATATTTATTTAACGTGAATTCATAACATTGAAACTAGTAGTGGTGATGATGAGAAGAATGACATTGGTGAGGACAACGAGTAGCAAGATGATGATGGTGACAATGATAATGATGATGATGAAAATGGAGGATGACAATGACGACAATTTTTATTAAGATTTGCATTCATATTGATCGTCAGTTAAGCCATGGAGAGTGGAGTTTTTGTAATGCTAGAAGGTCTTTAAGAGTAATTATGTATGTTGAACTAGGTAAAATTATGTCTTATATTATCAAGGTTTCAACATGTTAAAAGGAAGTTATGTTCATCCTCAACCTCCTTTGTATCACAAATTTTACAAATACACTCATCCCAAAATGTTTTTAGGTTAATCCAGCTACATGTTTCACTATGATAGTTATAAGCATGTGCTATAATATTAACATTTTTTTTTTAAATACAAAATGGAGAAATAGTTTTGATAATGTTGAACTTGTAGTAAGCATGTTTATTCTAGAAGAAATAACACTTTCTCTATCACAATTTATGATTATATAATTTTTTTGTAAACAAAAAAGATTATATTACCTTAAAAATTCGTCATAGAAATACATAGTTCAAAATCTGCAACCTGTTCTTCCACATGCATGGATACTAGAACATGTGGCCTGCAAAACTGATAAAGATGGAGGTAGACCAAAACTAGAGTCTAACTAGTGAAAAATCTAATTGCAAATGTATCCTATCTAGCCTTGGTAACATGACAAAAAGAAAATTAGAGATTTTGCGACCCACGCATCCATCCTGGTGAAAAGTGAAAACGAACGGTTGGGAGCAAGTCGAGAAGTAGCAATTGCTAGGATCATTTGACAAAGAGACAAACAAGAGGTCTAGGTGATGACAGAGGGCACTCTATCAATGAATTTGGTCCACCATGTCCCGATGCATTTCAAAAATCAGATGTAGATGATCCTTCGAGAATCAATGTGGACAAAGTAGTTCTAGCCCTGAGCTCGCAACATTGGGTGGGTCGTGGGCATCTGAAGTTGGTTATGCTTTTGCTTCCTTGAACCAATTTAGAGGAGTCTCCTCCTCAGCCAGGAAGTAATCCAATTCTTTCTCAACGGTCCCATTGAATGACACATTGATTTTTTGGGTTGTCCCCCTTGTTAAGTCTTTTAGGTAATATGGAGGAATTTTTTCCTCTATCACACAACCTCCCAAAGATTCCATAGGCTGGATAAGGGGGATTGGATTGAAAATTGGTGTAGTCGACATAGTGGTACCCTCCAGCACACTTGGAGGAATTTATTCCTCTATTGGACAACCATTTGAATCAATCATGGGGTCAGAATTTGAAGGCATTGGCTCCAAATTTCCAAGGGGAAATTGAGAACCATCAATCCAATTTTGGTTAGAATGGGGTGGGACAACAAGACTGGTGAACATGTTGGGAGGCAGAGAGGGGAAAAAGGAAGGGACTGGTCGAAGGTGTCGGCATACAAAGTTATAATAGGTTGACCCGCATTTGGGTTTTCCCCTTTCACGTGGCATGGTGTAAACAGAGTAGAGATACATGTTGAAATGCAGACAATGCTTAGGCACTAGGGGGAAGAGAGAATTGATGGGGATGAAGGATGAGTGTAGAGAGGAAATGGACACCAAATGGGAAATGGAATCAACACGTGTGGGAGTGCAACACCAGTGGAGAGAAATTTTAGGCAGGGAATGAAAAGTTGAGTGCATATGCATAATAAAATAACCACTCTGAATCCTTAGCCCCATAAAAAGCATTGAGATGACAGGGAAAGGCTCCATGGGGATTGATTTGACGTCATCAAGTTGCATTGTACCTGATCTGGTGAGCCACAACTGGTGTTGAATGTGTGCCATTAATCTTCCCTTATTGTTCAGACACACTATGAATGCTAAGCATGGTGAACTGACTCAGAGGGAGGTTGGAAGCGAGGGGCTTTAATTGCTATGTTCACATGTGTGCCAGGTAACACAAAATCGACAGATGTCACCTCATTTAGGAGCAATTTATGACTCTATTACAAATATATAATCATGATTTTAAAATATATATCATATGCTTGAATGAAGAGAATATGATAATAAGAGTTACATTGATTTTATAATGATAGGCAATAGAATTCTTTTAATTTAAAAAAAATTGTTTTATATCTTCTGCTAAATATCGTCAGAATTGCATTGATTCTATAATTATAGGTAACCAAATTCTTTTAAATTTACTATATTTTATTTTAGAAATTGTCATAAATGTTGCAGGTCTAAACTTCACAGCCATAGCAGTCACTAAAGTTATATCAAATGAATTATTTCAACATTTTTTTCCCTAAATCTATATATTAAGAGTTTGTGCCTTTTATTGGTATACATTTAAATGAAATGTTCATCTTTATTAGAAAATCATGTTTGTACAATAGAACCTTGAGGTGCAACAAAATAAATCATTGGTGGTTTGTAAGGGGGAGTTTTCCACTTTACCATGTGTCTCTAATCTTGATCTTGGGTGGTTAATCTATTTCCTTGGTCTAAGGTACTTGAGATATTAGCTAATTAAAAATAGTTTTAAGTCATACTGCCTTTTATTGGTATACATTTAAATGAAATGTTCATCTTTATTAGAAAATCATGTTTGTACAATAGAACCTTGAGGTGCAACAAAATAAATCATTGGTGGTTTGTAAGGGGGAGTTTTCCACTTTACCATGTGTCTCTAATCTTGATCTTGGGTGGTTAATCTATTTCCTTGGTCTAAGATACTTGAGATATTAGCTAATTAAAAATAGTTTTAAGTCATACTCTAGGAACAAACTAATGATTCTATTCTATATAGCATTCACAAAAAACCCAATATTCCATGTTGTCATAAGTAAGATTGCAATAAAGGAATTATATGATTTTAAGTAACAACTTGTCTTAGTATTGTACATGAGATAATATGGCAACTCAACTTGCCAAAAATAATGTCAAAATCTACAAAATAAATAAATAAATAAATAAATAAATTATTATGTAATAAAAAAACTTACAAATCTAATAAAAATCTAGTAGTAATTCCAAACATAGAGGCAATTGCATCCTAATTCAAGTTTCTTCAAATTAAGAGTGAACTTTTGAATACCTTAAGTATATATGAGTGTAATTTTATTTATTTTTAATAAAATTATCTTTTTTTTTAAGAATAATTTTGATATTTAAGAGGTATGAAACTCTTTCATATATTTACAATCAATAAAATTATAAAAATGTAATGAATATATATTCTATAATGTTTTTCATCTAGATGATATAATGTTTGTATTCAAAATATTATGGAGAAATAAATATTATTTTAATGTAAGATGTGTTTAAATTTGTTAATATTCTCTTTAATTTTAATTTTATTCAAAATAAAATATTATGGAGAAATAAAAATTGCTTTAACTAAGATGTGTTTAAATTTGTTTAATTTTATTTTTAATTAAAATATTATGAAGAAATAAAAATTGTTTTAATTAGGATGCGTTTAAATTTGTTTAACATGGAGAAGAAGAGTAAAGAAAAAAAAAATATTTAAGTAAAATAATTAAAATAAAATGTACTTAACTTTCAATATTTCAAATAAAATTTCCATAGTAATTATCTAACTTCACGATCAAAGTACACTGAACCAGTTATTTGATTGTTTAATTTAACATGTTTTTAACTATTAATCCACTCACAACTGCTGATCGACGAATGGCATTAGACATAAAAGAAATAACGAACGTTAACTGAATTGAAAACCATTAATAAATGACGGAAAGCGCATTAGTAAAGCTTCGAGATTTGCGAGAGTTCTTGTTGCGAGATTTGCGAGAGTTGTTGCGAGAGTTCTTGTTTACGATAATTGCGAGAGTTCTTGTTTGCAATTGGTGCGGAAAAAAGCTGTAATTAGCAGGATGTGAACGAACAGTTTCTACATTGTCGGCCATGGGCGTGGGCAGGTGTAATTAGTTGGCTGTGAACGCAGAGTTTCTATGTTGTGTTGTTTCAGGTGCCGCGTTGCAGTAACATTAATAAGAGCATGATCATGGTTCGAGTCTCCCACATTGGTGGTGGGAGACTGGATTATTCTTAATGTTACTGCAACTCAACACCTGAAATAACAGAAGAATTTTTTGTTCACTTTCAATTAATTACGTCGAAAGGCGTATATCTATTGGAGATGGACACAATTAATCACCTTTTAATCTCAAATTATAATCTGATGACTAGCAATTGAAAATGCTAGAATATTCTTAGTCATCCTCCCAAATCAATGAATATGATTTACTCTTCATAACTTCCTTGTATTTTTTAATGCATCAATTAAGTTGTTTACTTTTTAACATTTACCTAATCATATTAAGAAATTACTGTACTACCATATGATTGCCACTTTTAACTGATTAACCTTTGGAATTACCACATTTAAGATTAACTTTTGGATTTCCTCATCTCTATGTGCGTTTCAATTCACCATAGTGCTATCCGTCCAGATAACTTTCGGCATTCACTAGCCACAACACTAGCCGCAAGCCACTTTGCGGTTTAAATACATTCACAATTAATCACCTTTTAATCTAAAATTCTAATCTGATGGCTAACAATTGAAAATGCTGGAATATTCTTAGTCATCCTCCCAAATTAATGAATGTGATTTACTCTTCATAACTTCCTTGTATTTTTTAATGCATCAGTTAACCTGTTTACTTTTTAACATTTACCTAATCATATTAAGGAATTACCACATTTAAAATAAACTTTTGGATTTCTTCAGCTCTATGTGGTGTGTTTCAATTCACCATAGTGTTGTCCGTCCATATAACTTTTGGCGTTCACCAGCAGCAACACCAACCACTTTGCGGCTGTGTTATTTACACTTATATTTTTAAATACATTCATAAGTTTAATAATCATCATGGTTGAAAATTTTCAGAAAACAATTATTCACTTATAAAAAATCCATTAAGGAAAAATGAAGATTTAAAAGAAGATACAAAATTAAAAAAAAATATGATTATTTAAACTAAGATAAAAAAATTATTTAAACAAAAAGGTGAAGATTGAAGAAAAATGATTATTTAAACAAAGATAAAAAAAAATAATATCTAAAACAGACCACAATACTTAAAGCAATGTTAATAAACGCATTATGTGTAGAAAATAGATTCCAGATATTTAAAAAAACACAACATAAGATTAATACCTAATAGGGAGTTGGTTTCATACAGAGGAGATGGTGAAGATTAAACCAAAATGATTATTTAAAAAAGATAAAAATATTCAATACTTAAATGCATCACAATACTTATTTAAACAAAGATAAAAATATTCAATACCTAAACACATCACAATATGTGAAAATAAATTGAATACCTCAATAAAAATTAACAAACATATTAAGCATGGAAAATAGATTCCAGACCTTAAAACAAACACAACACAAGTGGATTTATCAAATAATGCACATTTTTCATGTTTTTGTCAACTTAATCGAGAAATAACCATTCACAGAGTAATGATGAAGATGAATGAAAAATTATTATTTAAACAAAGATAAAATATTTAATACCTAAAATACATCATAATACCTAAAGTAAAGTTAACAAACACATTACATGTGTAAAATATATTATAGACATTTAAAAAAACAAAACATAATTTTAAAGCTAGTGGAGAAGAGATGGTGAAGATCAAACAAAAATGATTATTTAAAAAAGATAAAATTATTCAATACCTAAACACATCACAATACATGAATAAAAATTAAAAAACATATTAAGCCTATAAAATAGATTCAAGACCTTATTAACAAACATATTAAGCCTATAAAATAGATTCAAGACCTTAAAACAGACACAACACAAGTGCATTTATCCAATAATGCGCATTTTTCATGTTTTTCTCAACTTACCAGAGAGTGATCTTGAAGATTAAACCAAAATGATTATTTAAACAAAGATGAAAATATTTAATATCTAAAAAACATCATAATACATAGACTCTATGGAGGTATACATACGATTTGACTCTATGGAGGTATACATACCCTACCTCCCTCTTGATTTGAACTTGTGATCTCTTAAGAGAAAACACATGTTCTTAACCATTATAAACCTTTAAAAAAACACAACATAGATTTAATATGTGATATTGAGTTGGTTTCTTACATAAGAGTTAGGAAACATATTTCGCATGTAAAATAGATTATGCACCTTAAAAGAAACACAACACAAGTGCATCTATCAAATAATGCACATTTTTCATGTTTTTCTCAACTTAACAGAGAAATAACCATCCATATAATGATAACAACAACCTAGCAAAAATAAAAATAGAGAAAAGAAAAGAAATTTGCTTAGTGCAGCTTGAGTCAACTGAAAAACCAATCATGCTCTTTGCACTTACTCAACTAAAAAACCCATAACCCTCTTATGGTATTTTTCAATGTTAAAAAAAATGAGTCTGTAATCACCCGAGCCACATATTAGTCTCCCAATGAACTATATAGCTAAATCTAAACCATATTTACATACTCCATAAAAAAACCTTCAAATTTTACCACATAAACAAATTACATGTGTAAAATAAATTCTAGACCTTAAAAAAACACAACGATTTCTTACAGAAGAGATGGTAAAGATTAAACCAAAGATTAAACCAAAATGATGATTTAAAAAAGACAAAAATATTCAATATCTAAACACATCACAATACCAGAATAAAAATTAACAAATATATTCAACATATAAAATAGATTCTAAACCTTAAAACAAACACAACACAAGTGTATCTATCAAATAATGTACATTTTTTATGTTTTCCTCTACTTAACAGAGAAATAACCATCGACATAGTGATAACAACAATCTAGATAAAATTAAAATAGAGAAAACAAAAAATAAAAGAAATCCCATGCAACTTTACTCAAGTCAAAAACCCATTATGTTATTTGCAATTACTCAATTCAAAAACCCATAATGCTCTTTTCTCTTTTCTTTATAAAAATGGATTTTGGTATTTTTCAGTGTTAAAAAAAATGATTCTGTAATCACCTCAACCACATACTAGTCTTCCAATAAGCTATATAGCTAAATCTAAACCATATTTACATACTATATAAAAAAAATCGTCAAATTCACACCCTTATTTTGAATTCTCAGCTAATTTTAGTTTTATATAATTTCATAATACAAAAATTGGTAACATGCAAAAACAAAATTACCTGTATGGATTTATGCCTTAGTTATTCAATTTCCTACTTCTCAAATTCCAATAGGTTTGGTCCCAACTCTCAAATTCCAATAGGTTTGGTCCCAACCTCTAAAAGAAAGCTTCTCTCCTTAAAACCCCCAAACTGCATGGACTCGCCTCTCAACTTCTTTTTGACTGAAATCCCTAAACAATACAATACCACTTTTGGACCAGTCTTCTTTCATTAGAATTTTTGGTAGCATTCCACTATCTCCCTTTTCTTCCTCACCCTTCCATGGATTTCCCTTCTATTTATAGAACTTTTCCTAGTTGACACCTCACCCTTTCATGCAAAACCCTATTTATTTTTTATTTTTTATTTTTAAATAAATTACTTAATTTTGCATAGGCTACCTCGTACTCCTCCCATTTCCCCTAATTAATTTATTTAATTGATTTGATAATTTATTATGTATATATTTAATAATGAGATAACATTTTTTCCCCCTAAGTATACAAGTTAAATCCAATTGAAAAATTTGTAGATACTTATATGAGATTATTATCCTAATTATTTTATTTAATTGATTTCATAATTTATTATGTATATATTTAATAAAGAAATAAAAAAAAAAACTGTGCCCTAAGTATCCGAGTTAAATCCAATTGAAAAAGTTGCAGATACTTATGAGATTATTAGGTTTTTAAGTTGTAGATAGATATATGTACTTCAACAAGTGATATAGGTGGCAATGATTTTCATTTTTCTAATAAAATTATATTTATAAAATGGTTTCCATAAATATATTTTTATGAAAAATATATTTATGATAATGGAAATTTATAAAATTAGAAATCCTTAAATATGGGTGGACAATTTTGATATATATATATATATATATATATATATATATATAATTCATTTTTAGATAATGGAAAAAGATAAAATATATATAGACAATTCAATTAGCATTATAAACTATTTATGGAAATTTTGTATGACTGTATAAAAATGTAATTTTTTAAGATTGAAATGTTATCTATTAAATATAATGTGTGTTTATAATGATGTAATATTTTGTACATATAGAAGAATGTAAGAAGAGGTACATAAGTAGAAAAAAACTTATACTATTTTATAAATAATGTTGCAATACACAAACATATATGAACTTAACTACTAATGTAAAAATAAAGATTTAATTAAGTGTGTAAGACTCCATAATAGTGCAGGATATGGAAACTAAAACTTAAAAAAAAAAATACTAAACATCTATATTTTAGAAGTATATTATATATTAAAATAAAACAAAAAAAAAAACCATAATATTTCTTCTAAAATTATAAATTTGGACCATGTAATATAATATATAAAATAAACATATTGACACATTTAAACATATCCTTAAAAATAAGACAGATTGATTAGTATATTAATATGAAACAAGAGTATCCTCTACTTTATATGAGTATGAACCATGAGATTTTTTGAAAAAAACCTAAAATATAAGAAACCGGAACTACTAACAACTAAATTTTCAACTACTAACAATTAGATTTTCATTTTTAGAAACTATTTATAAACTCATTTTATATATGTAAATCCACTAGAATGCACATATATACAACTTCAAATATGAATCCTTTTACCATGTTTCACCATATTAATTTATGAAAAACATAGTTAAATAATAAACATGGTTAACTTATGTAATTAAGATTTGCATAGTCTTAATTACAATGTGTAAATATTTTGTTTAAATATAAATATACAATTAGTTCTTTTATATTCTTAATTAGGAAATATGGATCCCTTATTATTCCAAGACCATCCCTGAGTAAGATACATAAATACGAAAAAGTAGTATAGCTCCATGTTTATTCCTCACACATATTTGAGTATGTCCTATATCTTTAATTATTACTTGTACACATATTTAGGCCACATGGTTCCTTAATTAAGTCATTCTTATGAATAGTTTTGATCTAAAGATATAATTAATCACACTCAAACCCATAACATTCCCTAAAGATCCATATTTAGGCCCTAAATCACACAGGAAAAACCCCAATATTATATTCCTAAAAACCAAGGCCATCGATCTTGATAGATTATGATCAAAGTTATTGCGGGCCCAATCCAACTAAGTTATTCACCAATTTTAACCAGCTTGTGTCTCCCGCCTAATTGGACCACATGTCGGTTTCGTGTGACCTTCTACCTGGCGCTCTATGTTGCATTCTCCCTGCTTCCGAAATACTCAATTTACTTACGTGTGTCTTCCGTCGATCAATGACTATAAATTACTTCGTCTCTTTGGGATTCGGGATTTTCAACCTCTCAACACTCTCTTTCTCTTGGATTTCTTTCACTCGAAGTTGACAATATGTCGATGTGTGTCTCCCAGAGATTGATGACCACAAATCACTTCTGCTCTTCGAGCTTCGGGAGTTTCAACCTCTCCACACTTGTTTTCTCCCGAAGTGATTTCACCCAAAGTCCACATATTTCCGCCATGTATCCTCTCTCTCAGATCAATGGCACAGACGGACTCTGTTACTACGTGGATTTCCAAAGTAACTCACAGCTAACCACCTCGCAACTTTTCCAGAGATGACGGTCTTGCATAACTCTGTTTCCTCCTGAATAAATCCTAGTCGTTAACTTGTTAAACCTTGAGAGTTTCTTGCCCTTTGGATATTTCTTCTTGCTATCTCTCATGAGCTTCATTTCTCAGACCCCTTTCTCCTTAGAGGGTTGCTTCGACACTTAGTTGACTTTCAGATTTGTGCACTCCTTGCAACAGATATTTGCATCCCTTCACGAGAAAACTCAAGCTATTTCTCCCAAGATTTTTGAGTCAAAGTCTCTATCGATGCACTCCTTGCACCCATGAACACTCTGAACCTCGAATTTTGTCCCTTTCGACAACAATTCACTCTTAAAAATTTTTCTCGCTAACCATTAACATGTCCCGTCGAGGCTTAGTGTCGAAACTGTGGCTCTGATACCAATTTGTAATGTCTATGACCATCAACCCCTGCTAGGTAACTCTACCAAAGAAACCTTAACTTTTTGTTTACTTCTCTGATACCATTCCTGTGACATTCTCGGCCTTAAACAACAGGCTAGACCATGCCACTGAGTAACTTTGCAGAGATAGTCACATACAAAACTTAACCGAAAGATAGAGATAACATCTTGTATTCTAAAATATAAATATATATCTATCTAATGCAATTAAAGAAATGTCAATACTCTACTCATACACATGTTCATGAAGAAGCAACATTAACACATACATGCAACACATATATATCGAGGCATTACTCATTGATTATAATGAAAATACAAATACACAACATACAATGAACATAAAATTGGTACTTGTCTTTTAATAGATGACCACTAACTGCGTTCAGACCTTCCACAAACCTCGCAGACTTAGAGCACGTTTCTCATCATGCTCAGTAGTGGGTCACCCCTGAGCTGGGATTCAACTCCACCACGAAAGGGAATTCTAGGATTGGCAAGGAAAACAAGGAAGTTGAATAGAACAACATGAAAGATCTTTTATCCCATGAGGCACTTACGCCCACAACCCATAGACCCTCATTCCCCACAAGCCTGCTCCACCCCAAGAGGGTACACCTTCACTAATACAATTCCATCAACTACTACACCTCCCTTACCTTGGGCTTCAACAACATGCTCGACCAGAAATCTCAGAGTATTGTAGCTACTATGGGACTCCCTTCCAAGAGAAATCACTTCTCAGCAAACTCTCTCACCTGGGAGAGTTTCTCACACGCCTAACAACCTATTTCGTCAATTCAACTCCTAAGCAATACAAAAACAACATTCAGCTAAGGGTGACAACAACAACAAAAAATGGGTATGGACATCGAAAGTGGAAATAGCCAAATGCTAAGACACAACATGGCTCAGGCGAATAAAAATGCGTCGGGATTCATAGGGAAAACACATAGGGCGACGTCCAGTAACTACAGGTTACAATCGCATGTGCATCAGTGGGAAGTGTGGCTCTTCTCTAAGGTGCCTAACCTCCTGAGAGTACATACATAATTGTGAAGGATACGCGATAGTCGTGAGAATTGTGAGACCAGTCAGTGAGTCCCCCCCAACGAGCTAAATTTCCCACTTAAATCTGCATGTGCTCAGGTTGACACATGCCTCCCTGAAGCTGCATGAACTCCACTTAACACTCGTCCCCCTTTCCTCTAGGAACTTAGGACAACATGGTTATATCAAACCTTAGCTTCTAAGAAATAATAATATAATATTATTCCTTTAGAGGTAAGCCCTCTAGCTTATCCCGTAGACACTTAGCCGCTTCCCCACCTAGTGGATCTTAGTCCCCCATAACTCTTTCTTCGTCGAGGGTCTACACACAACAGTGTAATTTAATTAATGATATGATTGTATTTACATATACAAAATTAGGCTCATTGGCCTTGGCATCTACCAACCTATAAACATAATTACAATTCCAGAGGGGCTCGGACTTGGAGTGTTACATCCTACACTTAGGGTTTAGTTAAGCCTTGGAGAGTGGAGTGGAATTCATAGTTATGTATCAAGACTTTAAATTATTAAGAGTTGGGAAGGTGGAAACCATCACCATCATTAGCCACTTGGTTTTATAATCAAACTAATGTGACAATGGGAATCCTTCTTCAAACTAAAAATATCCAAGACAACACAAAAGATAGCCTCATGGATACAATGTTGGAAGGAAGTACCTTAGTTAAAATCCACTTAAAGTTAATCATATGTATACTATGACAAATGTTGGAGCCATTGGATCCCTTCTCATTGAGGGAAGCATGGATTTGAAGCACAATGGAGGAAACACTCTAACTAAATATTTATTCCATGATTATGAAGTATAA
>ML788418.1:235323-251185 GCA_009831015.1 Picea engelmannii
GAAATTCTATTGTAGTCACACTCTCCTTTATTTAACATGAATCTTTGTTGTTTTCCATTCCACCAAAATCATTGTCTAAATGAATGTATGTTTTTGTTATTTCTTTATATTTGATTCATGTATTTTATCATTTGATTAATGGACTTTTTAATATTTCCAAGAAACGAGTAATGTATTGTGTGTTTTCTTTTGTGTAGGTATGAAAGTGAATCCCTGAGATTGATTGTTTCTTCTTTTGTTATTACTCAAAGAAATGAAATAGAAGAAGATCACTTTAGGAACTTATTGAAGGTTAGATAATTTATTCTTCTCCCTTTATTAAGTTCAATAAAAATATTTATATTTATTTTTTGAAATTTTAATAGTGTACATACATTAGGAATACTTCATACATAAGTATGGAACAAGTTATGTACATTAGTAATACTCATACATTGACTATTCCATATGTGGCATGTAAGGCTTGAAATAATTCATTTGGGCCTAAGTTTTTTCATTTCTAACCAAAATCATGGAATATTCCATGATACCTATACTTTTTATTCCAAAGCCTTAAATCTACTTCCATACACCCCTCGTAAACCAAGTATTATTTTATAGGACTTATTTCATGGTTCCCATGCATATCACATAAATTCTAAAGAAATAATTAGGGTCTAAATCACTAGGTTTTAGGTTCAAAATATTTCATGGGTCAAAATATTTCATTGGTCATAATACAAGGTAGTCATACATTCAAATAACATATATCATGTGCATAGATCCAACCATATATAAAGGACAAATTAACATATAACTTTACAATCAACCAATAAACACACAATAGGAGGGAAAGAGAACTCATCTATTGACAACAATGTGAGAAAGGTAGTTACAACCTGATTCAACCTTTAATATTGGTTCAAAGCCAACTACCCTGCGTTCCTCCAAAGACATTCAAGCATCAACTCAGTGATGAGGCTCTTCCTTGGATAAATCAAAAGGGATAGGAATACACCTTGTATTTATATAGAGAAAGGAAGGAATGCCTCAAAAGGAGTTTCCAAGAATGGGATGTTTCTCATAGAATGAAGAGATTAGGGAAACTTGCTAATATTTTTCCAGCATGATCTTGCACCTTAGTTATTCCCCCTCATCCATCCCCTAAATTGTTTATTTATACCATCCTTGAGAGTTTAAGAAGGTTGAATTTTGTTTGGTACAAGCTTAGGGATGTTGGGAAACGAGCCAAACCAAAATCCTCTCTCGAAAAAGTGGAATTATTTTATTTTTTCCATTTTTTTAGGGAATCTGTGGGCCACAAGCTAGCAAGGCATGGATGTATGCATGTTGCAGAAAGGAAACACGCATATATAAGAAAAAGTCAAGTGTTTTAGGTGACTTTGATAAGGGAAGTTCATATTTTGATTAGCAAGCTAGGGAAAGGGTTGGGCCATGTCACAAATGCATAGGTGTGGAAATTTTTTCTATAACACTAAGTGACCAACTTGTTACAAAATGAGGAATCCAATCCTTAGTGAGATTTGTCTCAACCTAGAACCACCATGCCGCCCTAAGTTCAAAAAAAAAAATCTGTTACATTACACTCGACAAATTTTTCTTTTTGTTCCTTTTAACAATTACTAAATCTTTGTTTCTCTTATTTTATAAACACATGCTGGATCAGAGAGCATCCATATTCATAGTATTTTTACCTAAGTTCACCTTTCTGTATGTGGACATTTAACGATTACATTGTGGAAAAACTTTGACCACATCAAAATCCTGTCACTTACAATTTTTTCTAAATAAAGTATGTGGATGCATGACAGTTACATTGTGGACAAACTTTAACCCCATCAAGCTTCTGACAGTTACAATTTTTTTCTAAATAAAGTATGTGGATGCATGATGGTTACATTATGTACAAACTTTAACTAAATCAAACATACCAAATCCTCTTATCACTGAGCTTCAGATCATCAACACACCTCCTGAAAATGATGCAACAATTACATTATGGTTTGCAAAGCACCCACTACGCATATAGAATGAGAGCGCAAGACTTAAAGTCTTCAATTTGTCACACTTTCCTTGCAACACGCTCACCTGGTCACTTCAAAAGACTTAGAGCACGCCCTGGTGACTCGCTTACTTGACTACTAAACTTCTACTGGTTATGTCGTAGTCTACTCAGTCACTTGTAAAATCAACTTTGTCTAGTCATACTTCACTGTGTTGTTCTTCACACCGACTCAAAGCATTCTGTAGTTTTTTCCCATCGTTTATCGTAATGCAATATAAGCATCTGCCAAGCTACAGAGGAATCTATCACAATCTACTATGTTGTATTTCTCTCCCTCCAATAATGCCTCTAATCAAGTTGTAGCCGTTGATCTTTTCGTCCTTCGATCCTTCTGAGTGCTTATGTTTTCATCCTTTCATTAATTTCTTGGTATGTGTGCCATATTTTGTGCCATACCTTCTGCACCATTTATCCTTTGCTTCGCAGTTGATTATTTCAACCTTTGATCCTTCTGGAACATCAATGACAACATATGAACAACAACCAATAAAATTGTTGGAGAAACAAACATCCTAATGGAAGAAGTTATTATGGTCAAAGGAAAAACATTATATCAATGCTCATACTTCAACAAGGAAGGAATTTGGTTGCACTCCATGATGAGTGGCCTAGTGATGTAACAAATTAAATAATTTTCAAGGCCATTTCAACAAGGAGAATTTGACCAATGGTCATCTAGCCAAAATGAATAGGTAATTCTCTTTGATGGGGCATCAAAAGGAAATTTGAGGATGGCAAGTGTGTGAGGGATCATCTTTGATGACAATACATAATAGGAGGTGGCATCTTACACTTAGGGTTTAGTTAAGCCATGGAGAGTGGAGTGGAAGTCATACCTATGTATCAAGACTTTAAATTATTAAGAGTTGGGGAGGTGGAAACGATCACCATCATTAGTGACTTGCTTTTATAATCAAACTAATGTGACAATGAGAATCCTTCTTGAAACTAAAAATATCCAAGACAACCCAAAGGGTAGCCTCATGGATACAATGCTACAAGGAAGTCGCTTAGTCAGAATCCACTTAAAGATAATCATATGTATGCTATGACAAATGTTGGAGCCCTTGGACCCCTTCTCTTTGAGGGAAGAATGGATTTGAAGCACAATGGAGTTGGATCAGCCTCCTTCCAGTTGTAGCTAGAAAACAAAGGAAGTTGGTGCTTCCATTGAATGTAATTCTTAAAGACATATAAGAAAAAAAATTATGTGGTTTTCTCTTGCTTTGAGTTTCCACTTAAAAACACTGTGTACTATGTATGTGTATGATTGTTTATTTACTCTGCAACTATTGGATGATAATGCTACATTGATATAACACTTGCATTTTCTGGTTAAGAATGATTAAATTTCTCTATGACTAATTCACGCCCCTCTCAGTAATCCAATAGCAACACCCTAATAAAATATTTATTCCATGATTGTAAAGTATAATATTTATTCTGTGATTGTGAAGTGTAGTTTGGATGAGAAAACATTAATCACAATGCAGTCTCTAAAAACACTTTTGAAAATGTCATTGTTAAAGTCCATTTTAACAATGGTACCTCTAGAAACTACATAGTAATTAATGTTTTGTATCAATGTGCTTGAGTTGATATATATATGGATTAGACCGTGAACTATTTGTCTTATTATAAAAGATCAATTGAAATAAATGAAAAAGATCTTACTCCCCATCCATGTTGCCTTATTTAAGACAAGGCAAATGGAGAATAACAAATGGGTGTATTTACTCCATCCACACTTTGTCACATCATTATACATTCAATTTTTGATCCCTTTGATTTAGTGTCTTAGGCATGCAAGCACATGGTTTGTATGATGTACTAATCGTTTCCATGCAATTGGATATTCAACATTCACTATGATAGGTTGATTAGTCGGTTTGTTCTCCCCTCTTCATTTTCATTCTATTTAATGATTTTTTTTTCTCTAACTAAGTGAGAACCATACAAAGAATCATTTGTAATTGTAGAATGCAATACGTATACCAAAGTTGTTCTACCTCGAAGTTGGGGAAACATGTGCTGGATATAAGAGACTCGGAAACTTGAAGACCTCCCCAAAACCCTAATATACATTAATGAATGATGGCAGGTGTATGTATTCCACTGGAGGGAGTGAAGGTGCAGTCAAGTGGGAGGGACTGAAGAATATATGTTATGCCGCCATTTGAGTGAAGGTGCAGTCAAGTGGGAGGGACTGAAGAATATATGTTATGCCGCCATTAATAAATGGTGGACCGTGGCAGGTGTATGTATTCCACTCGAGGGAGTGAAGGTGCAGTCAAGTGGGAGGGACTGAAGAATATATTATATGCCGCCATTAATAAATGGTGGACCGTGGCATATGTATGTATTCAACTAGAGGGAGTGAAGGTGCAGTCAAGTGGTCGGGACTGGAGAAAATATGTTGTGTCGCCATTAATAAACGGTGGCAGATGTATGTATTCAACTGGACAGAGTGAAGGTACAGTCAAAAGGGCGGGAATGAAGAATATATCTTGTGTCGGGTATCGTGTCGCAAGAATAGCGCCCCGTAAAGAGCGACCCTCTTTAAGAAAAGACAGCTAGTGCTTCATGCATGCATTGGCGGTGCAGACAAGTAGATGGGACTAGGATTATCCGTTGCTTTGGGTGTCTTGTCGCAGTAAAATTATGAATAGCGCGCCACAAGGAGCGACATTGTTTAACAAAAGACAACTGGAGCTTCATGCATGCATTGGCGCGGAGAGTAATCGAGTAATCCACTATAATTTTGGTATTCTGTCATTTTAAAATTCATATATTGAAATGAAACCCTAAAATTGGATGTAATTTAAAATTTTGGAATTACAAATTAAATTATATTTGATTAATTATTTTATTAAATTAATTATTTGAATTATTATTATATTGTATAATAAAATGTTAAGAATATAAATTTCAGTTTATTATTATTATTATTATTATTATGGATTAAATTACACCATTTTTTTTTTGAGAAAAAATGTCAAATTGCAATTTTGATACATTGTTTTAGGCATTATGTATGGTGTCGATGGCTAGATACTATGAATACCACATGATTCGTCTTCTAGTAATCTAGGTAGTCGGTATTGTTTATGGGGTGTAACCACCCTTTTGGTCTTGGAGTATGATGTAAAATTGTTTTGGATTGGGAAAGAGTTCATCTTCCTTGGATCTAAAGAAACAAGGTAATGACCCAAGACCTTCTTTACTTTTGTTTAAGAGTTAAAAGTCAAATATTTAGTATTTTTAGCATTATACTTTAGCTTCATTAAGATAATGGTAGGGTGGAGGATATATCTCATCTACCTTAATAGTGTGTATGGGTACTTAATGTTAAGGTGATAGTTCGACTAGAATTAGTTTGTCACACTAATAGTATAGCCTAACATGTACATGAGATGGTACACCCTACAAGCATATGATGAATAGACTAGCATACAATCCTATAGCTTGGAGAACATCATGGAGAAGATTTATCCTCATGTATAATGGTAGGAAGCACCTTCCTTTAATCTGAATACAAAATATTGAATTCGACAATGGCAATGACTTCCTTTCACATGAATACATAATATTGAAATTAGACATTATGGCAATGGAAAGTTGAAACATTGATATCGAGAATGATGATGAGGAGATCAATATTAGAAATATTTCTAGTATTTATAATACCCTTAAATAATGCTTCATAAAAAGGTTGCAACCTTCTATACCTTTGTTAATAGTCAATTAGGTTGCAACCTTCTATACCTTTTAATAGTCAAACTTTTAGTACTTTTGGCATCATACTACACTCACTCTAGCCCCATTCATGAAAATAATGGTAGGAAGTATCTTTCTTTAACATGAATTCATACCATTGAAATTAGTAGTGGTGATGATGAAGAGAATGACATTGATGAGGACAACAAGTAGCAGGATGATGATGGTGACAATGACAATGATGATGATGAAAATGGAGGATGACAACGACAATGAATATGAAGAGGACAATGATGGAGAAGATGATGACACAAATGATTGACTAAGACCAATTTTGGTTTATCAAATATTAAGAAAAATGACAAACAATTAATTTAAAAGTAAATAAAAATACTTTAAATTCAGTATATTGTAATGCTAGAATGTCTTTAAGAATAATTGTGTATGTTGAACTAGATAAAATTATGTCTTATATTATCAAGGTTGCGACATGTTAAAAGGAAATTGTGTTCATCCTCAACCTCCTTTTTATCACAAAATTTACATATACACTCATCCCAAAATGTTTTTAGGTTAGCCCATCTACATGTTTCACTATGATAGTTATAAACATGGGTTATAATCTTAACAATATTTATTTTGTAGTAATATTGTTTATTCTAGAAGCAACAACACGTGCTCTATCACAATTTATAATTTTATTATAAATATCTAATCATGGGTTTAAACTACATAGAAATATATCATGCTTGAATGAAGAGAATATGATAATAAGAATTTCATTGATTTTATAATAAGTAATAGAATTCTTTTAAATTTACTAAATTTTATTTTAGACCTTGACATAAATGTTGTAGGTAGCACCCATAGCAATCATTAATGTTATAATCAAATGAATTATTTCAACATTTTTTCCTTACATCTATATTAAGAGTTTATGCTTTTTATTGATAGATATATTTAATTGCAATGTTTATCTTACAATACTCAAGGATACCACTCTAGTTTCTCTTGTTTATTTCAATACGATCTCAGTATCTTGAGGTGAAACAAAATAATTCATTGGTGGTTTGTATGGGGGAGACTTTCACTCTACCAGATGTCTCGAATCTTGATCTTAGGTGGTTAATCTATTTCTTTGGTTCAATGAAGATGAGGTATTAGACAATTAAAAATACTTTTAGGTCATACTAAAAAAAAATGGTGGTTGTATTGTAAATATCATTCACAAGAAACCCAATATCCCATATTGTCATTAGTGTGACTAGAGTAAAGAGTTTATATGATTTTAAGTAACACCTTATCTTAGTGATCTACATGACACCATATACCAACTCAAGTTGCACTTCAGCCTCTTGCTAAAAAGGATTTCAAAACTTATAAATACAAAACATAGAATAAATTATTATGTAATAAAAACACTTTACAATTTACTAAAAACTTTGTAGAAATTAAAAACCTAGAGAGAATTGCATCATGATTAAGTTTCTTCACATTAAAAGTGAACCCTTGAATTCCTTAGGCATATTATGAGATTAATTTTGTTTATTTTTAATAAAATAACATTTTTTTTTGAATAATAACAATATTTAAGATATATAAAATGCTTTCATATATTCACAATCAATAAAACCTCATCATTAAAATGTTATGAATATAATTTTTTTCCATTCAAATGATATAATGCTTTGTTTAATTTTTATTTTTATTCAAAATATTATAGAAAAATAAAAATTGTTTTAATGTAAAATGTATTTAAATTTGTTTAATATGGAAAAGAAAATAATAATAATAATAATAATTTAAAAAAAAAATTAAAATATTTTTTTATCAATTTATTATTATAAATTATTTATATAATAAATTAAAAAAATTAAAAATATAATTTTTTTATTTAAAAATAATAAATAAACCTTTCCTCAAACAAACAAACATTATGAAAAAACTTGTCTTTAACTTATAAAGTCTTAAGACTAATGATGTAAAAATAATAACTTTTTTATCTGAAAATAATACATAAATCTTTTCTCGATATCAAACATTTTGAAGAAACTTATCTTTAACTTATAAATACAAGTGATACCGTTAATAAGATCCAATTATATTTTTATCTTAATTTTAAAATAAGACTAAGGATGAAAACACTCATCAAATTTACACAATTAAAAAATTAAAAATATTTAAACATAATTAAGTTTAACTTGGTAAAATTGTTCCACTAATAATTAAATTTGGCTTGATAAAATTGATGCAATAATAATTTCAAATTTACAAATATAATTTCATATATTTAGAAATACTTAAAATATTATAACTTTGTATAAATTTAAATTATTATTATTTATAAATTTCAAATATATTTGTGTTTTAAATTAAAGCATTTCATAATATTTTATATATAATAATATTTATACATACACATAAATACAAAGTAAGTTGACCACATAATAATATTTATATATACACATAAATACAAAGTAAGTTGAGCACATAACAGAGTACCTTAATATTATATTTCATGATCAACTATTCTACACCCTAACCGCAATTTTATTTATTTAGAAAGAATTATTTTATTTTTATTGTTTTATATTAAATATTGTTTTTTTGTTTTATTGTTTTATACTTAAGATTGATATTTTATTTTAATTTATTGTTTTAAAACACATGAAGTAAACTCAGTTTAAATAAAGTTATAGTATAAGATTAATACTTAATATCGGGTGTTCTCTTATTGAGAATATAAGAAATTGTGAATAAATAAAGTTAACAAACATATTACATATGTAAAATAGATTTTAGACATTAAAAAAATACAACATAAAATTAATACTTGATACTTAGTTGATTTTTTAAGATTAAATAAAAATGATTATTTAAACAAAGATAAAAATATTTAATATTTAAAACACATCATAATACTTAAAACAAAATTAATAAACCCATTATATGTGTACAAAATAGATTCTATACATTTAAAAAACTAGAACTTAAGATTAATATCTAATACGGAGTTGGTTTTATATAGAAGAGATGGTGAAGATTAAATCAAAATGATTATTTAAAAAAGATATAAAATATTCAATACCTAAACACATCACAATATGTGAATAAAAATTAAATACATAAATAAAAATTAACAAACATATTAAGCATGTCAAATAGATTCTCAACCTTAAATATACAACACGAGTGTATCTATCAAATAATGCACATTTTTAATGTTTTAAAAATATAAAATGATTATTTAAAAAAGATATAAAAAATTCAATACCTAAACACATCATAATACTTATTTGAACAAAATAAAAATATTCAATACCTAAACACATCACAATATGTGAATAAAAATTAAATACCCGAATAAAAATTAAATATATTACAAACCTATATATTAAATACCCGAATAAAAATTAAATATATTAAATATAAAAATTAACAAACATATTAAACATGTCAAATAGATTCCAAACCTTAAATATACAACACTAGTGCATCTATCAAATAATGCACATTTTTAATGTTTTTCTCAACTTAATAGAAAAATAACCATTCACATAGTGATAACAACAATACATGAAGCAATGCTAACAAACACATTACATATGTAAAATAGATTATAGACATTAAGAAAAAACACAACATAAGATTAATACTCATAGGATGGTCTCTTACAGAATAGATGGTAAATATTAAACCAAAATGATTATTTAAAAAAAATAAAAACATTCAATGCCTAAACACATCATAATACCTGAATAAAAGTTAATAAACATATTAAGCCTCTAAAATAGATTTCAAAACTTAAAATAGACAAAACACAAGTGTATCTATCAAATAAAGCACATTTTTCATATTTTTCTCAACTTAACAGAGAAATAACCATAACCATAACCATAAAAATATTTAATACCTCAAACACATCATAATAGTGGAATCAAAGTTAACAAACATTTGTCTTCTTGCAAAAGAGGTTGTAAAGATTAAGCCAAAATGATTATTTAAAAAAGATAAAAATATTAAATATCTAAACACAATACGAATAAAAATTAACAAATATATTCCCGAGGTAAAATAGATTCACCTTAAAATAAACACAACACAAGTGCATTTATCAAATAATGCACATTTTTCATGTTTTTCTGCACTTACTCAACTAAAAAAAACATAACCCTCTTATGGTATTTTTCAGTGTTAAAAAAATGAGTCTGTAATAGTCTCCCAATGAACTATATAGCTAAATTTAAACCATCTTTAGATACTCCATTAAAAACCTTCAAATTTTACCACACAAACATATTACGTGTGTAAAATAGATTCTAGACTTTAAAAAAATGAAACGGTTTATTACAGAAGAGATGGTAAAGATTAAACCAAAATGATGATTTAAAAAAGACAAAAATATTCAATACCTAAACACATCACAATACCGAAATAAAAATTAACAAATATATTCAACATATAAATAGATTCTAGACCTTAAAACAAACACAACACAAGTGTATCTATCAAATAATGTACATTTTTCATGTTTTCCTCTACTTAACAGAGAAATAACCATCCACATAGTGATAACAACAATCTAGATAAAATTAAAATAGAGAAAACAAAAAATAAAAGAAATCCCATGCAACTTTACTCAAGTAAAAAAACCATTATGCTATTTGCAATTACTCAATTCAAAAACCCATAATGCTCTTTGCTTTTTTCTTTATAAAAATGGATTTTGGTATTTTTCAGTGTTAAAAAAAATGATTCTTTAATCACCTCAACCACATATTAGTATTCCAATAAGCTATATAGCTAAATCTAAACCATATTTACATACTATATAAAAAAAACCCTCAAATTTACACCTTTATTTAGAATTCTGAGCTAATTTTAGTTTTATATAATTTCATAATAGAAAAATTGGAAACATGCAAAAACAAAATTATCTGTATGGATTTATGCCTTAGTTACTTGACTTGAGCTTCAATATCCTACTTCTCACCTATGTGAACTCTCAAATTACAATAGGTTTGGTCACAACCTCTAAAAGAAAGGTTCTCCCCTTAAAACCCCCAAAATGCATGGACTAGCCTCTCAACTTCTTTTTGATTGAAATCTCTAAACAATACAATACCACTTCGGCATCAGTATTGTTTCATTAGAATTTTTGGTAGCATTCCACTATCTCCATTTTATTCCTCACCCTTCCATGGTTTTCCCTTCTATTTATAAAACTTTTCCTAGTTTACACCTCACCCTTTCATGCAAATTCCTAGTTGATACCTCACCCTCTCATGCAAAAACCTATTTTTAATTTTTTTTTTTAAATAAAATACTCAATTTTGCATAGACTACCTTGTGCTCCTCCCATTTCCCCTAATTATTTTATTTAATTGATTTCATAATTTATTATTTATATATTTAATAAAGAGATAACATTTTTTTTCCCTAAGTATCCAAGTTAAATGCAATTGAAAAAATTGTAGATACTTATATGAGATTATTACCATAATTATTTTATTTAATTGATTTCATAATCTATTATGTATATATTTAATAAAGAGATAGAAAAAAAGTGTGTTAAATCTAATTAAAAAAGTTGCAGATACTTATGAGATTATTAGGTTTTTAAGTTGTAGATACATAGATGTACTTAAACAAGTGATATAGGTGGCAATGATTTTCATTATTTTCTGCATAAAATTATACTTGTAAAATGGTTTCCATAAATGTATTTTTATGAAATGTATTTTTATGAAAAGTATATTCATAAATGTATTTTTATGAAATGTATTTTTATGAAAAGTATATTCATGATAATCGAAATTTATAAAATTAGAAATCCTTAAATATGGGTGGACAATTTTGAACTATATATATAATTTATTTTTAGATAATGGAAAATGATAAAATATATATAGACAATTCAATTAGTATTATAAATTATTTATGGAAATTTTGTATGACTATATAAAAATGTAAATTTTTAAGATTGAAATGTTATCTATTAAATATAATGTGTGTTTATAATGATTTTATATTTTGTACATATAGAAGAATGTAAAAAAAAAGTACATAAGTAGAAAAAAACTTATACTATTTTATAAATAATGTTGGAATACACAAACATATATGAACTCAACTACTAATGTAAAAATAAGCTATGGGATTTAATTGAGTGTGGAAGACTCCATAGTGGTGTAGGATATGGAAACTAAAACTTATAAAAAAAATACTAACATCTCAATTTTAGAAGTATATTATATATTAAAATAAAACAAAAAAAACCATAATATTTCTTTTAAAATTATAAATTTGGAACATGTCATATATATATATATATATATATATATATAATAAACATATTGACACATTTAAACATATCTTTAAAAATAAATATTAATATGAACCCGGAGTATCCTCTACTTTATATGAGTATGAATCATGAGATTCTTTGAAAAAAACATAAAATATAAGAAACCAGAAGTAGTAACAACTAAATTTTCAACTACTAACAATTAGATTTTCATTTTTAGAAACTATTTTTTTTCTTCTTATTAAGATAAACTCATTTCCAGTATGTAAATCCACTAGGATGCACATATATACAACTTCAAAAATGAATCCTTTTACCATGTTTCACCATATTAATTTATGAAAAACATAGTTAAATAATAAACATGGTTAACTTATGTAATTAATATTTGCATAGTCTTAATTACAATGTGTAAATCTTTTGGTTAAATATAAATCTACAATCAGTTCTTTTCTATTCTTAATTAGGAAATATGGATCCCTTATTATCGTGAGACCATCCATACATAAATACAAAAAAGCAG
This sequence comes from Picea engelmannii, assembly GCA_009831015.1. NCBI lineage: Eukaryota > Viridiplantae > Streptophyta > Pinopsida > Pinales > Pinaceae > Picea > Picea engelmannii. Next base: position 247,936 of record ML788418.1, read on the forward strand.
TATAGCTCCTTGTTTATGCCTCACACATATTTGAGTATGTCCTATATCTTTAATTATTACTTGTACACATATTTAGGCCACATGGTTCCTTAATTAAGTCATTCTTATGAATAGTTTGGATCTAAAGATATAATTAATCACACTCAAACCCATAACATGCCCTAAGGATCCATATTTAGGCCCTAAATCACAGAGGAAAAACACCAATATTATATTCCTAAAACCCAAGGCCATCAATATTGATAGATTATGATCAAAGTTATTGCAGGCCCGATCCAACTAACTTATTCAACAATGTTAACTACCTTGTGTCACCCACCTAATTGGACCACATGTCGGCTTCGTGTGACCTTCCACGTGGCGCTCTATGTTGCATTCTCCTCGCTTCTGAAATACGCAATCTACTGACGTGTGTCTTCCATCGATCGATGACTATAAATTACTTCATCTCTTCGGGCTTCAGGATTTTCAACCTCTCGACACTCTCTTTCTCTTGGATTTCTTTCACTCGAAGTTGACAATATGTCGATGTGTCTCCCAGATATCGATGGCTAAAAATCACTTCGACTCTTCGGGCTTCGGGAGTTTCAACCTCTCCACACTTGTTTTCTCCCGAAGTGATTTCACTGGAAGTCCACATATTTCCGCCATGTACCCTCTCTCTCAGATCGATGGCATAGATGGACTCCGTTACTACATGGATTTCCAAAGGAACTCACGGCTAACCACCTCGCAACTTTTCCAGAGATGATGGTTCGGGGTGACTCTGTTTCCTCCTGAATAAATCCTAGTCGTTAACTTGTTAAACCTTGAAAGTTTCTCACCCTTTGAATATTTCTTCCTGCTATCTCTCCTAAGCTTCATTTCTCGAACCCCTTTCTCCTTAGAGGGTTGCTTCGACACTTAGTCAACTTTCAGATCTGTGCACTCCTTGCAACAGATATTTGCATCCCTTCACGAGAAAACTCAATCTATTTCTCCTAAGATTTTTGAGTCAAAGACTCTATTGATGCACTCCTTGCACCCAGGAACACTCTAAACCTCAAATTTTGTCCCTTTCGACAACAATTCACTCTTAAATTTTTTTCTTGCTAACCACTAACATGTCTCATCCAGGCTTAGTGTCAAAACCGTGGCTGTGATACCAATTTGTAATGTCCCTGACCATCAAACCCTGTCAGGTAACACTACCGAAGCAACCTTAACATTTCATTTACTGCTCTGATACCATTCTCGTGACATTCTTTGTAGTGTCCCCTTCACTACCCATGTTCACCCAACCTCTCGGTTTACCATTCATTACATGGATTTAAAAACAAATGCATTTAGCCAGAATTAAACACACTTAACAACTCAGAGTAAAATATATGGGTATTGCTATAATTAAATGTTCCATAGCATTCATCATTAATTCATTTACACAGCGGAAAACATGATACAGAACAACATAGTCATGCCAAACGTGTTAAATCATAATTCAGAATACTTATCTTGTATCAGCTGGAGAAATCACCAACCAAGTGCAGGCCTTCCACGAACCTCGCAGCCTTAGACCACACTGTTCATCAGCTCAACAGTAGGTCACCCCCGAGCAGGGACCGAGCTCCACCCCAAGGCAAGGAATCTAGACTCAGGCTGAGGTTACAGGGAAGATAGCACATACACAATCACCAGGAAGAAGTTCTCCCAGGAATCTCCCATGCTCACTGCACACAGACCCTCATTCCCCACATGCCTGTTCCACCCCAGGAGACTGCACCTTCTCTGTCACCTAGACAATCCTTCGGCTGCCAGTCTCCCTTACCTTGGGTTACAGGAACAGACCGGACCAGAATTCTCTGGACTCTATGGTAGCTACAGGGATTACTTCCAGGATTTCTCTTCTCCCTCTGCGCACTCCCTCACCTGGAGGAGTCGCTCACAGGCCAACATGCCTCACGCAGTCCAGTGTTGCGCAATCACAACAATCCACCGAAACACAGACAAATGCTTCCCACAATGGCTCGGCAATTACACGATGATCTCACGGTGATGATTTTGGGGAGGGCTTCACACACAGACTAGCTCAGTTCTCCCCGAACAACCAGGGATTCTTCCACTCGGGTTTAACACATGGAATTTGGGTTCATGGAATGCGTTCTCGGGATTGCCTGGAACAGACATGGACTCTTCGCTCTGGACAGGTATTCCACGGTTTTTCTCAGGCAAACATAGCTCACAGTTTCAGAGATGAATCAGGATATCCAACAGAGGTCATACCGAGTCCACGCACAGAGGTTCGGTTCAGAATGGAGGCGAGAGCCCATTCTCGGCTCAGTTCAGGGTTTTTATTTGCATGCACCAGGGTTGACACTTGTCACCCTGGGAACTGCATGCATTCCATCCGTACACCTTCCTCCCACCACCTGGGAATTCACGGGTCCTTCCAAAAAGGACTTAGGATAAAATAATGTGCACATGGATTTTTAGGAATATTAATAAAATATTATTCTAGGCCTAAGCCCCCTAGACTTAGCCCCTAGGCTCCTTACTCAACACCTTTCCCACCTTTCATCCCCTGATCCCTTGCCCATTCTGTGGACGCTCAGTCCCCCCATCACTCTTTCATCGTGGTTGGTCTGCACTGGCAGTATTTATATTTTATTAATTGACCTGCATACATAAAAGTATATCACAGGCTCTTGGCCTTCAACACTTAGGCTCCCTGGCCTAACAAAACTCATAAGCCTACATCTTATACAAAACTTGGCTCACCGGCCTATAGAGCATATTTACAATTCTTTGCATCTAGCATGATCTGTAATGGGGCTCGGCCTTGGGGACACTACAATCCCCCTCCCCTTATTTTTTCACTGTCCTCAGTGCAACTTACACTGCCTCTGCGTGTCTTTCAAAATTTTCAAAAAGATGTGGGTACTCTGCTCGCATAATATCTGCATGCTCCCATGTCGCGTCCTCAGGACCGTACGAGGTCCACTGGACCTTTACAAGCTCTATAGCTCGATTCCAGAGCTCTTTTCTTTTCCTGTCCAATATGGACACAGGATGCACTTGCAGGACACCTTCTGGTTCCACTTGAATCACATTCCAATCATGATTAGCATCATGTACATATTTCTTAAGCAGTGAAACATGAAACACATTATGTACAGTCATAGATGCAGGTAATGCAAGCATGTATGCAACTGGCCCGATCCTTTCCAGGATCTCAAATGGACCACAAAATCTTGCTGCCAACTTGGCGCAACTT
>ML788418.1:293631-308128 GCA_009831015.1 Picea engelmannii
AAATAGACACAACACAACCTTAAAATAGACAACACAAGTGCATCTATCAAATAATGCACATTTTTCATGTTTTTCTAAACTTAAGAGAGAAATAACTATTCACAAAACCAAAATGATTATTTAAAAAAGATAAAAATATTCAATACCTAGACACATCACAATAGTTATTTAAACAAACATAAAAATATTCAATACCTAAACAGATCACAATATCTAATGAAATTTAAATACCTCAATAAAAATTAACAAACATATTAAGGATGTAAAATAGATTACAAACCATAAAACAACCACAATGCACATTTTTCATGCTTTTCTCAACTTAATAGAGAAATAATCATTCACAAAGTGATGGTAAAGATTAAAGAAAAATGATTTTTTAAACAAAGATACAAATATTTAATAACTAAAACACATCAGAATACCTAAATCAAAGTTGGAAAACACATTACATGTGTAAAATAGATTATAGACATTTAAAAAAACACATCATAAGATTAATATTGAGCTCGAGAAGAGATGGTGAAGATTAAACTAAAATTATTATTTAAAAAAGATAAAAATATTTGATACGTAAACACATCACAATACTTATTTAAACAAAGATAAACATATTCAATACCTAAACACATCACAATACCTGAATAAAAGTTAACAAGCATATTACGCCTATAAAATAGATTCAAGACCTTAAAACACACACAACACAAGTGCATCTATCAAATAATGCACATTTTTCAAGTTTTTCTCAACTTACTAGAAAAATAACCATTCACGAAGTGATGTTGAAGATTAAACCAAAACGATTATTTAAACAAAGATAAAAATATTTAATACCTACAACACATCATAATAGTTGAAGCAAAGTTAACAAAAATAAACATATTCCCCATGTAAAATAGATTCAGCACCTTAAAAGAGAAACAACACAAGTGCATCTATCAAATAATTTACATTTTTCATGTTTTTTCTCAACTTAACAAAGAAATAACCATCCACATAGTGATAACAACAATCTAGAAAAAAAATAGAAAAAATAGAAAATAAAAGAAATACCCTCAGTGCAACTTGAATCAACTGAGAATCTCATTATGTTCTTTTCACCTCCTCAACTCAAAAACCCATAATGCTCTCTGCTATTTTCTTTCCTTATTTGAATATAAAAAGGGATTATGCTATTTTTCAATGTTAGAAAAAATGAGTCTATAATCACCTCATCCACATATTAGTCTCCCAATGAATTATATAGCTAAATCTAAACCATATTTACATACTCCATAAAAAACTCTGAAATTCACACTCTTATTTAGAATTCTGAACTAGTTTTAGTTTTAGATTTATATAATTTCATAATACAAAACTTAAAACATTAAAAAAAAATTATATATGTGTGGATTTATGGCTTAGTTACTTGAAACGAGCTTCAATTTCCTTCTTAAATCTCTCCCCTAAAATCCCCAAGCTGCATGGACTAGGACAACTTATTTTTTACTGAAAGCTTCTCCCCTAAAACCCCCAAACTGCATGGCTTCACCACTTCTTTTTTACTGAGAACCCTAAACAATACAATACCCCTAAACAATACAATACCACTTCACGATTCAATTCAGTCTTCTTTCATTAGAATTTTTGGTAGCATTTCACTGTCTCCCTTTTCTTCATGCTCCTTCCATGGTTTTGCCCTTCTATTTATAGAACTTTTCCTAGTTAACACCTCACCTTCTCATGTAAATTCCTAATTGACACCTCACCCTCTTATGCAAAAACCTAATTTTTTAATTTTCTTTTTAAAATAAATGACTCAATTTTGCACAAACTACCTAGTGCCCCTCCCATTTCCCCCCTAATTATTTTATCTAATTGATTTCATAATTTATTATGTATATATTTAATAAAGAAATAACATTTGTTTTCTCTAAGTATCTAAGTTAAATCTAATTGTCAAAGTTGTAGATACATATATGAGATTATTAGGTTTTTATGTTGTAGATCCATATATGTACTTTAACAAGTTATATAGGTAACAATATTTTTCATTTTTCAAATAAAATTATGCTTGTCAAATGATTTTCATATACACGTTCTCATGATAACTATATTCATGATAATGAAACTTTATAAAATTAAAAATCCTTGGACAATTTTAAAATTTTCATTTTTAAATAATGGAAAATATAAAATATATATAGAAAATTCAATTAGTATCCTAAACTATTTATGAAATTTTTTTATAACTATATAAAAATTATAGTTTTCAAAAATTGAAATGTTATCTATTAAATATAATATTTGTCTTTATTTTGATGTAATATTTTGTACATATAAAAAAATGTAAACAAAAATACATAGGTAGAAAAAAAGCTTATTAGATGTCAACTCGTATTGGGACGTGAGAGAAAATAAGTAGAAAGAAAGCTAAACATCAAGTATATCAACACTTGGACTGAAACATGTATAGAGTATCGGCATCGACAACCAGAAGACTAGCAACATCGATATTCCTGGCATAGTTCAATTTGCTACCTTCCTTCCGGAACAATTCAGCCTATTTTATAAATAATGTTGGAATACACAAACATATATGAAAGTAACTACTAATGTAAAAATAAGTTATGAGATTTAGTTGAGTATGTAAAACTCCAACATACAGAAATTGAAACTTACAACAAAAATACTAAACATTATATATTGTAAAAGTATAAGTTATATATTAAAATAAAATAAAGAAAATATAATATTTTTTTTTTAATTATAAAATTATAAAATATAACCTATATATAATTAACACATTTAAATATATTTTTAAAAATAAGTTACATTGACTATAGTATTAACCATCTTCTACTTTATATGAGTGTAAACTATGAATTTTTTGGAAAAAACCTAAAATCTAAAGAAACACAATAATAACAATTAAAATTTCAACTATTAACAATTAGATTTTCATTTTTAGAAATTATGTTTTTTTTGTTATTAAAATAAACTCATTTCCATTATGTAAATCCACATCTATGCACATATATACAATTTTAAATATGAAAACTTTTACAATGTTTCACCATATTAATTTATGAAAAACATAGTTAAATAATAAACCTAGTTAATATATGTAATTACAATGTGTACATCATTTATTTAAATATAAATCTACAATTAATCCTTTTATATTTTTAATTAGGAAATATGGATCTCTTATTATTCCAAGACCATCCTTGAATAAGATACATAAATACCTAAAAATAGTATAATTCTTTGTTTATGCCTCACACATTTTTGAGTATGTCTTAGATCTTTAATTATTACTTATACACATATTTAGGTCACATGGTTTTTTAATTAAATCGTTCTTATGAATAGTTTGGATCTAAAGAAACAATTAATCCCACTCAAACCCATAACATGTCTTAAAGATCCATATTTAAGCAAAGGAAAAACCTCAATATTATATTCCTAAAACATGTCTTGGATCACTATACCCATCCTTACCATGTCCAAACTTCTAATTCAATCCTATATACCCGTTAAAGATTCCTTTTGTAGCGATTTTGTAGTGGTTCAAAAATCTAAACTTAAGATGGATCTCTTTTAAGTAATGAATTGTATCATGTTGGTAACTAGAGACAACATAAAGAAAAAATAATTCTATAATTTGGTTTTTACGTAAGTTCTTAATATATGACAGATCTAGCTTTAAGTAATGATTACTTATTATGTTAGTAACTATATATGTGAGTCATTATTTAAAATAGATATTTCAATGATTAAAAATCTACATAGACATGTTTTTATTGAGTCATGTCTTTTATTTGTTCTTACTCTAGTAAACAACATGATATGAGTAATTACTTAAAAGAGATTCATTGTAAATTTAGAGATCTTAATATTTTTTTTCTAGGTTAAGGTGGATAAGATAAAAATCATTCTTCCTAACTACTCACCTAAACCCAATGGATAGATAGGCTTTCAATATATGATAGATCCATTTTTAAATCATGTCTCACTATTGAAATAAAATCTTTATATTAGCTTGTGTACTACGCTAAGACCCCAACATGGGTCAAGAGCTCTAAATATATTGGTTTTGGCTTAAGTCCCTAGATTTTGCCCCTAAAACATGACTTGGACCACAACACCCATTATTTAAGTGCCCAAACCTCTAAATAAATCTTATATACCCCTCATAATACTTATATTCCTTCTATAGATCCTATGTAGTGGTTCAAGACACTATGCTTGAAAAATAACTCCTAAAATTAGCATCAATCTAAGCCTAATTACTTAAATTTTCTCCCCAAACCATAGGTATTTCCATAATTCTTTTCCTTCTTATGTCTATGATTTAATTCAAGCTTATGTCCCTTCACAAACTAAATATTCCCTTTTTAGGGCATGACTAGTGGCCTTGTGGGCCATGATCCATTAAATCATTCATTTGGGCCCATGTCTTTTCTTTTCTACAAATATTCATGGAATAGTACATGATAGGTCTATACTTATTATTCCTAGTAATTAAATTTAGTTCCACACAGTCCTCATAATTTTTTTTATATAGGGCCTATTTTCACGATGCGGGGTCTTATGCATATCGCATAATCCCTAAAGAAAAAATTAGAGTGAAACCACTAGGTTTTAGGATCAAAGCATGTCTTGTGTCACAATGATCATCCTTAAGATTCCCAAGACTCAAATTAGGATTATATCCCCATTATAAGTTAAATATTACTTAGATATAAGGCATGTGTAGTGGTTTGGGCCTTATGCATGGGCCATGAGATCGAAAAGAATTAGTTTGTGAGTGAATCCTTGATTTTTTCCCTAAAACATGGCTTGGGCTCGGGTCATAATACACATCCATGTTGTGAACATACCTTGAATTTTATAACATGTACCCATCATGTCCCAAAGATTATACATGTAAGGTATGTATAGTGGTATATGTCCTTATACATGGAAAATGAGACCTTAAAGCATTGTTTTATACCTATCTCAATTTCTAGAACCAAACCATAACTTCAACCACGATAATAATCCCTACTATGATGAATAAATCCCTAATTATAGTCTATATATATCATAAACCAAATAGTATTCTATAGGAAATAAGTAGTGGACTATCCTCACATGCTTGGGTCATGAGGCTTAGAAGAATTTGCTTGGGTTTAATTCCTTATATTTTTTGCTTGAACCATGGATTGGTCCATGAAGACCATAGGTCCTATGCCCAAACCCCAAATTTCATCCCAAATACCACTTATAGCCCAAATATTCCTTTTATAACTCATATTTACACGTATAGGTCCCCATTCATAACAAGTGAACCTTAAAATTGTTTTCCTTGCCTGAGTATTTGGTTTTTAAACTCTAACATGTATTAGGTCATAATATCCATACACATGGTCTTGAAACCTCAAATCCATGCCCATGTTCACCTTTCATGCAAAATATTTCTACAAAGTGGATTGTGGTTTAGGCCCCATGCATGGGACATAGTCCCTAAAGTATTAGTTTCATATTAAATTGTTATCTTTTATACTAAAAACATGGATTCGACCATCATAACCATATATTTTGCATTTAAATATAAAATTTGGTCAAATATACCTTATTATTAATTGTTTTCGTTATCACATGACAAAACAAAATCTTTTATGATAAAACGCCACGAGGTCCTCTCATATTCCATGTTCTAAAACCCATACTCCGAAAGGAAATATTAATGACAAATATAGCATTTTTCCAATAGAAAAAATAATGAAAAGTATGACCATGGGTAATCCCTCAATACACATGGACCTCCACAAGTGTTTTCATGAAAATCATAATCTTACAATAAACTAAAAAAAAATGTACATGGTCACATAAGAATGTGTGCCTAGTTAAAAGGATAAATGACTAAAATAGGCGTCTTGGAAACTCTAAAAAGACCTAAATGACACATATGCCTAGAAGAAGTTACCAAACATCATGATTTGTTGCTTATCTAATGGACTATAAAATAAAACACTTTCCTACATGTTATCTATCTCCATATTATGCAAATTTATGATGTTAGTTTATTGGTATATTTCTACGTTTTTAAGTGTCCCTATTATGCACTCTTAACCTACCTCGATCAATTTATATCAATTATTTAGAAAAGAAGAGATTTAAATTGTTTGAAGAGAAACAAATCAACCAAGGAGCTTGGTTTGGAGATGATAAGAAGTCATGAAAATTCTATTGTAGTCACGCTCTCCTTTATTTAACATGAATCTTTGTTGTTTTCCATTCCACCAAAATTATTGTCTAAATGAATGTATGTTTTTGTTATTTCTTTATATTTGATTCATGTATTTTATCATTTGATTAATGGAGTTTTTAATATTTCCAAGAAACGAGTAATGTATTGGATGTTTTCTTTTGTGTAGGTATGGAAGTGAATCCGTGAGATTGATTGTTTCTTATTTTGTTATTACTCAAAGAAATGAAATAGAAGAAGATTACTTTAGGAACTTATCAAAGGTTAGATAATTTATTCTTCTCCCTTTATTAAGTTCAATAAAAATATTTATACTTATTTGTTGAAATTTTAATAGTGTACATACATTAGGAATACTTCATACATAAGTGTGGAACAAGTTATGTACATTAGTAATACTCATACATTGACTATTCCATATGTGGCATGTAAGGCTTAAAATCATTCATTTGGGCTTAAGTTTTTTCATTTCTAACCAAAATCATCGAATATTCCATGATACCTATAATTTTTATTCCAAAGCCTTAAATCTACTTCCATACACCCCTCGTAAACCAAGTATTATTTTATAGGGCTTATTTCATGGTTCCCATTTTATAGGGCTTATTTCATGGTTCCCATGCATATCAAGTAAATTCTAAAGAAATAATTAAGGTGTAAATCATTAGGTTTTAGGTTCAAAATATTTTATGGGTCAAAATATTTCATTGGTCATAATACAAGGTAGTCATACATTCAAATAACATATATCATGTGCATAGATCCAACCATATATAAAAGACAAATTAACATATAACTTTACAATCAACCAATAAACACACAATAGGAGGGAAAGAGAACTTGTCTATTGACAACAATGTGAGAAAGGTAGTGACAACTTGATTCAACCTTCAATACTGGTTCAAAGCCAACTGCCCTGGTTTCCTCCAAAGACATTCAAGCATCAACTCAGTGATGAGGCTCTTCCTTGGATAAATCAAAAAGGATAGGAACACACCCTATAGTTATATAGAGAAAGGAAGAAATGCCTAAAAAAGAGTTTCCAAGAATGGGATGTTGCTCATAGAATGAAGAGATTAGGGAAACTTGCTAATATTTTTCCAACATGATCTTGCACCTTAGTTATTCCCCCTCATCCATGCCCTAAATTGTGCATTTATACCATCTTTGAGAGGTTAATAAGGTTGAATTGCATTTGGTACGAGCTTAGGGAGGTTGGGAAACGAGCCCAACCAAAATCCTCTCTCGAAAAAGTGGAATTATTTTATTTTTTCCATTTTTTGAGGGAATCTACGGGCCACAAGCTAGAAAGGCATGGATGTACGCATGTTGCACAAAGGAAACACACATATATAAGAAAAAGTCAAGTTTTTTAGATGACTTCGATAAGGGAAGTTCATATTTTGATTAGCAAGCTAGGGAAAGGGTTGGGCCATATCACAAATGCATAGGTGTGGAAATTTTTTCTATAACACTAAGGGACCAACCTGTTACAAAATGAGGAATCCAATCCTTAGTGATCTTCGTCTCACCCTACAACCGCCATGCCACCTTAAGCTCAAAAAAAAAAAATCTGTTACATTACACAAATAGACGATTTTTTCTTTTTGTTCCTTTTGACAATTACTAAATCTGTGTTTCTCTTATTTTATGCACACATGCTCGAACAGAGCGCATCCATATTCATAGTATTTTTACCTAAGTTCACCTTTTTGTATGTGGACATTTAACGATTACATTGTGGAAAAACATTGACCACATCAAAATCCCGTCACTTACAATTTTATCTAAATAAAGTATGTGGATGCATGACAGTTACATTGTGGACAAACTTTAACCTCATCAAGCTCCTGTCAGTTACAATTTTTTTCTAAATAAAGTATGTGGATGCATGATGGTTACATTATGTATAAACTTTAACTAAATCAAACATACCAAATCCTCTTATCATTGAGTTTCAGATCATCAACACACCTCCTAAAAAATTATGCAACAATTACATTATGGTTTGCAAAGCACCCATTGTGCATATAGAATGAGAGCGCAAGACTTCAAGTCTTCAATTTGTCACACTTTCCTTGCAACACATTCACCCGGTCACTTCACAAGACTAAGAGCATGCCCTCGTGACTCGCATACTTGACTACTAAACTTCTACTGGTTATGTCATAGTCTACTTAGTCACTTGTCAAATCAACTTTGTCTAGTCATACTTCACTTTGTTGTTCTTCACACCGACTCAAAGTATTTTGTCTACAGAGGAATCTATCACAATCTACTATGTTGTATTTCTCCCCCTCTGATAATTCTTCTGATCAAGTTGTAGCCGTTAATCTTTTCGTCCTTCAATCCTTCTGAGTGCTTATGTTTTCATCCTTTCATTGATTACTTGGTATGTGTGACATATTTTGTGCCATGCCTTCTCCACCATTTATCCTTTTCTTCAAAGTTGATTATTTCAACCTTTGATCCTTCTACACACTTATGTTTTCATGCTTTCACTTGCACTATATTTGACATCAATGACAACATATGAACAACAACTCCAATAAAATTGTTGGAGCAACAAACATCCTAATGGAAGAAGTTATTATGGTCAAAGGAAAAACATTATATCAATGCTCATACTTCAACAAGGAAGGAATTTGGTTGCACTCCATGATGAGTGGCCTAGTGACCTAACAAATTAAATAATTTTCAAGGCCATTTCAACAAGGAGAATTTGACCAATGGTCATCTAGCCAAAATAAATAGGCAATTCTCTTTGATGGGGCATCAAAAGGAAATTTGAGGATGGCAAGTGTGTGAGGGATCATCTTTGATTTCAATACATAATAGGAGGTGGCATCCTACACTTAGGGTTTAGTTAAGCCACAAAGAGTGGAGTGGAAGTCATACCTATGTATCAAGACTTTAAATTATTAAGAGTTGGGGAGGTGGAAACCATCACCATCATTAGTTGCTTTTATAATCAAACTATAGTGACAATGAGAATCCTTCTTGAAAATAAAAATATCCAAGACAACCCAAAGGGTAGCCTCATGGATACAATGCTACAAGGAAGTCCCTTAGTCAGAATCCACTTAAAGTTAATCATATGTATGCTATGACAAATGTTGGAGCCCTTGGATCCCTTCTCTTTGAGGGAAGCATGGATTTGGAGCACAATGGGGGAAACACCTTAACCAAATATGTATTCCATGATTGTGAAGTATAATATTTATTTAGTGATTCTGAAGTATAGTGTGGATGGGAAAACATTAATCACAATGCAGTCTCTAAAAACACATTTGAAAATGTAGTTAAAATCCATTTTAACAAAGATACCTCTAGAAACTGCATAGTGATTAATGATTTTTGTGGATGTGCTTGAAATGATGTATATATGCATTAGATGAGAAAACTATGTGTTATTATAAAATGTTAATTCAAATAAATGAGGGAAATCTTACTCTTCATACATGTTGCCTTATTCATGACAAATGGGCATATTTACTCCATCCCGACTTTGTCACATCATTATACATTCAATTTGATCCCTTTGGATACATTGATTTAGTGTCTTAGGCATGCGAGCACATGGGTTGTATGATGGACTAACAATTTCCATGCAATTGGGCATTCAACATTCAGTATGATAGATTGATTAGTCGGTTTGTTCTCCCCTCTTCATTTTCATTCTATTTAATTTTTCTCTAATTCACTAATTCAAGAACCATACAAAAAATGTGAATGTGTAAAATGCAATACGTATACCAAAGTCTCGGAAACTGAAATCTAAAAGTGATATTTGCATTCTGTAAATGAAGTATTTATAACTTAAGAGATCCATTTCTTCCCTCTGACAGATGTTGCTCAGAGTAGCTTGAAGACCTCCGCAAAACCGACATTATGAGGACTCGGGAAGAAACAAAATTGATAGAGCAGATTTCTACTGCTGGTTCAGGCCTAAGGCCATAATCTAGTCTTTTATTATGTAGTATAAATTTTTATGTTTTGCTGGGTCAACATGTCAAGCGATACACTTGATATTTGTGTGAATATTTCAAAATAATGTTTCCGTCCTGCTCAAGTCACACAACTGCTCAAGAATATTCAGTTTTAAGAGGCAATAACAAACACTCAGTTAAATGAATGCGGCTGAAAGCCAGTTAATAAATGGTGACAGATGTATGTATTCCACTGGAGGGAGTGAAGGTGCAGTCAAGTGGGCGGGACTGAAGAATATCTGTTATGTCGCCATTAATAAATGTTGGACCGTTGCATATGTATGTATTCAACTGGATGGAGTGAAGGTGCAGTCAAGTGGTCGGGACTGAAGAAAATATTCAACATTAACTTGTCACCATTAGCCAACGCCTAATTGAAGTGGTAGCTGTCATCAATAGTCATCTCCGCGTTTTACATGCTATAACTTTTTCAGTTTATGCCGTACAATCTTCAAAATGAAATGAATCGCCAAAAATGATTGGGAAAATATTATTTTCTATTAAATTTAAATGTTATATAAAGTAAAAATATATAATATTAAAGATCTGAATGTTTTAACGTTTTAAATTTAATAAATTTTGAGATTAAATATAATAAATATTTAAATACTTTTAATAATTTTTATTTTCAAATTCTATCGTTGTTTTTGTTTTTTTAAACATATATAATAAAAAATACATTTAAATATAATAATGGCTTAATCCAACTTTTATATATATATATATAATATTAATAAATATTTAAATATTTTTCAATTTTTTTAATTATTTAAATATAGAATAGCGCGCCGAAAAGAGCGACATTCTTTAAGAAAAGACAACTAGTGCTTCATGCATGCATTGGCGGTGCAGACAAGTAGATGGGACTAGGAATATCCGTTGCTTTGGGTGTTTTGTCGCACTAAAATTATGAATAGCGCGCCACAAGGAGCCACATTCTTTAACAAAAGACAACTGGAGCTTCATGCATGCATTGGCGCGCAGAGTAATCGAGTAATCCACTGTAATTTTGGTATTATGTGTTATACGCTTAATTTTTAAATTAATATATTGAAATGAAACCCTAAAAACGGATGTAATTTAAAATTTCGAAATTATATATGAAAGTAGATTTGATTAATTATTTTATTAAATTAATTATTTGAATTATTATTATATTTTACAATAAAAATAATACAAATTTCAGTTTTTATTATTATTATGGATTAATTTCAGTTTTTTTTATTATTATGGATTAAGTTACATATAGGAATATTGGGTATTTGGCGGATATTGTTTATGGAGTGTAACCACCCTTTAGTCTTGAAGTATGATGTAGAATTGTTTTTAATTGGCTAAGAGCTCATCTTCTTTGAACCTAAAGAAACAAGGTAATGACCCAAGACCTTCTTTATTTTTGTTTAAAAGTTAAAAGTCAAATATTTAGCATCTTTAACATTATACTTTAGTTTCATTAAGATAATGGTAAGGTGAAGGATATATCTCATCTTTTGTATTATTAAACATGTAGATATTTAAATAATGGGATATGATCAATCATAATAGAGTTGTAGGTTAATAGTGTGTATGAGCACTTAATATGAGGGTGATAGATTGACTAGAATTAATGTGTCACACTAACATTGTAGCCTAACCTATACACGAGATGGTACACCCCACAAGCACATGATGTATGGGTTAGCATAAAATCCTATAGCTTGGAGGACATCATGGATAAGATCCATCTTAATGGTAGGAAGCACCCTCCTTTAATGTGAATACATAATATTGAATTCGACAATGGCAATGACTTCCTTTCACATGAATACATAATATTGAAATTAACTGCTATGGCAGTGGAGAGAGTGATGTTAATGAGGACAAAAAAGGAGAGAATGATGATGAGAAGGTCAATACCCTTAATTAATGCTTCATAAAAATGTTACAAGTAGGTTGCAACCTTTTATACCTTTGTTAATAGTTAATCTTTTAGCATCATACTACACTCACTCTAGACTTATTCATGAAGATAATGGTAGGAAGTATCTTTATTTAACATGAATTCATAACATTGTAATTAGTAGTGGTGATGATGAGGAGAATGACATTGGTGAGGTCAACCAGTAGTAGGATGATGATGTTGACAATGACAATGAAAATGGAGGATGACAATGACGATGATGAAAATGGAGGATGGAAATGATGACGGTGAATATGAAGAGGATGATGATGGAGACAATGATGACAAAAATGCTAAAACCAAGTTTGGTTTATCAAATCTTAAGAAAAATGACAAACAATTAATTTAAAAGTAAATACAAATACTTTGAATTCATTGTAGTTTTTGTAATGCTAGAAGGCTTTAAGAGTAATTATGTATGTTGAACTAGGTAAAATTATGTCTTATACTATCAAGGTTGCAACATATTAAAAGGAATTTGTTTTCATCCTCAACCTCATTTGTATCACAAATTTTACAAATACACTTATCCCAAAATGTTTTTAGGTTAGTCCAGCTACATGTTGCACTATGATAGTTATAAGCATCGACTATAATCTTAACAATATATTTTTTTTAAACACATAACGGAGAAATAGTTTTGATAATGTTGAACCTATAGTAACCATGTTTATTCTAGAAGCAATAGAACTTGCTCTATCACAATTTATGATTATATATTTTTTTGTAAATAAAAAAAGATTATATTACCTTAAAAAGTCGTCATAGCAATACATAGATCAAAATATGCCACATGTTCTACCACATGCATGGAAACCAAAATAGGTGGCCTGTAAAACTAATAGACATGGAGGTAGACCATAACCAAAAGTCTAACTAGTGCAAAATGTAATTAAAAATGTATCCTATCTAGACTTGATAACATGACAAAAAGAAAACTAGGGATTTAGCGAACCCATGCATCCATCATGGCAGAAAGTGAAAACAAATGGTTGGCAGCAAGTCGAGAAGTCGCGTTTGGTTGGATCATTTGACAAGGATTCGAACAAGAGGTCCAGGCAATGACTGAGGGCACTCTGGAAATGAAGTTGATCCACCATGTCCCGATGCATTTCAAAAATCAGTTGCAGATGATCCTCCGAGAATTGGCATGGACTAAGCAGTTCTGGCCCTAAGATCACAACATTGGCTGGGTCATGCGAATCTGAAGCTAGTTCTATTGTTTCTTCCTCAAACTAATTTCGAGGAGTCTCCTCCTCAACCAGGTAATAATCCAAGTCTGTCTCGGTGGTCCCATTGAATGATGCATTGATGTTTTTGGTTGTCCCCCTTGTTGAGTCTTCCAGCCAATGGGGAAGAATTTCTCCCTCTATAACACAACCTCCCATAACTGCCACAGGCTGGATAAGGGCGGTGGCATTGAAAATTGTTGTAGTTAACATAGTGGTACCCTCCAGCCAACTTGGAGGACTTTCTTTCTCTATTGGACAACGACCTGAATCAATCACGGGGTTAGAAGTTTAAGACATTGGCTCCAAATTTACAAGGGGAGGTTGAGAATCATCATTCCAATTTTGGTTAGAATGGGGTGGGACTATAGGAATGTTAAACGTGTTGGGAGGCAGAGAGGGGGCCCGAGAAGGGCTTGGACGATGATGTTGGGCTACAAAGCTATAGTAGGTCGGCTCGCATTTGGGTTTTCCCCTTTCACATGGCATGCTGTAAACAAAGAGGAGAGAGATGGTGAAATGCAGACAATGCTCAAGCACCAGGGGGAAGAGATAACTAATGGGGGACGAAGGCTAAATGCAGAGAGGAAATGGACACCAAAGGGGAAATGGAATCATTAGGTGTGGGAGTTTGACACCAATGGAGAGAAAGTTTAGGGAGGGAATGAAGAGATGAGCACATATGCAGAATCAAATAACCATTGTGAATCCTTACCTCCATAAAAACCTCTGAGATGATAGGGAAAGGCTCCAGAAGGATTGAGTTGATGTCGTCGAGTTGCATCATACCTGATCTCATGATCCATAACTAGTGTTGAATGTGTGTCATTAGTCTTCCCTTGTTGTTCCAGCACACTATCTCCCTCCCAGTATGAATGTTAAGTATGGTGAATTGACTGAGGGGTCGCTGGCAATGAGGGGCTTTAACTTCTTGTTTCGCATGTGTGCTAGGTAACACAGGATGGACAGATGTCATCCCATCCGAAGACAATTTATGATTATATTATAAATATCTAATCATGAGTTTAAACTATATATCATATGCTTGAATGAAGAGAATATGATAATAAGAGTTGCATTGATTTTATAATGATAGGCAATA
>ML788418.1:314403-326254 GCA_009831015.1 Picea engelmannii
ATAAATAATGTTGCAATACACAAACACGTATGAAAGTAACTACTAATGTAAAAATATGCTATGAGATTTAGTTGAATGTGTAAAACTCCATCTAGTAGTGTAGCATAAAGAAACTAAAACTTACAAAAAAATACTAAACTTATATATTTTAAAAGTATACTATGTATTAAAATAAAACAAAGAAAACATAATACTTCCTCTAAAATTATAAATTTATAACATGTAACCAATATATATATGAAAATTTAACATATTGAAATATTTAAACACATTCTTAAAAATAAGACACATTGACTAGTATATGAATATGAACCATGAGTATCCTCTACTTTTTCTTTTTTTTTTTTAATTAAAAAGTAGAACCTTTGTATTAAGCTATCAAAATAAACATACATCTAGCAAGCATGTGCCAGTTGTCCTGCCAACAGAGGAATCCAGGACAGCTGGCATGTCCCCTATAATAGCAAAAATTAGACGTAGAATTACGCCACCCTGCCCGAGGGAAACCAGGGGTTTTGTTCACAGAGTGCAACCACACAAGAGAGACTAAACTGTAGTAAGTTAAGCTAGAAGTCGTGTGAGCCATAGCTCTAAAACATAGCAAAAGATGAAACATGAGAAATCAGGAGGAACCAGAACCTAGTTCGTCGAGGTGCCGCCATTGCCAGGAAGAGCGAAGGGCTGCGCACAGGTAGGACATTGACGGCATGGAGAGGCTTTGGAATAAGCCATGTACAACATGTCCAGATGTTGGATGGTGCCCACGGTATGGAACGCCTGATCATCCACTAAACTGCGAAGGTCGAAGATCAGTTGGAGGTGGTCAGGATGCAGCAGCGACGGCGGGGGTGACTCCGCTTCTTCATGTTGCAGCTCTGGTGCCCTTGACATGCATTCTGGCGACTGTCCATGCTCGTGCTCCCTTGTGTTGAGATTTGGTGGCTCTTCCTCTACTACACAGGCCGCATACAAATCGCTAGGAGTGGTGGCAGGCTGTGGAAGATTATCCTGGTTGAAAGCAATTGATGGAATTTCGAGACGCGGCGGAGGAGCTACAGGCCTCCTGCCCTCGGGGAAGTCCTCAGGGAACGCAGTAGCTGGGCCCTCTTCCTCATGAGTAGCAGGCACAATGGTGGCACCTCCTCTACAGTTTTTCTTGGCCACTTGAAAGGCCCGAACAAATCTCTGGTGTCACTGTCTGCGAGTTTCTGGTGCACGCCAGCCGGTGCCTCGACGAGGCCGGCCCCGAATTCGTGGCATGATGACCAGGAGGGTCGGACTGCCAGCTCTGTTATGCTGTGCTAGCTGGGGCGAAGTCGCGAGGAGGGTGGGAGGTCTGCTGCCTTGGTGATTACAATAAACAATGCCCACGACTGTGATATACATTAACGCCATTAACGCCATGAATCGATTGCACTGTCCGTTCGTTCTCCTTTCACGCATGAGGAGCTCCATCAGCACTTAGTGTTTTACGGAGGTAGGGGCTCGACTTCACTGCGCACAGCTAGGAGTGTGGCCAGTATTAATGGCTTGCTCTGTTGGCACCTCCACGTGCCCAGGCTGCGCCTCCATGTGGATTGGTTGGTCGCATAACACCCCATCCAGGGCAAGTATCCTCTACTTTATATGAGTATGAACCATGAAATTTTTGGGAAAACCCTAAAATCTAAAAAACCACAATACTAATAACTTAATTTTCAACTACTAATAATTAGATTTTAGTTTTTAGAAATTATGTTATTTCTTCTTATTAAAATAAACGCATTTCCATTATGTAAATCCACAACTATGCACATATATACAACTTCAAATATGAAACCTTTTACCATGTTTCACCATATTAATTTATGAAAAACATAGTTAAATAATAAACCTAGTTAACTTATGTAATTACAATGTGTAAATCCTTTATTTAAATATATATTTACAATTAATCCTTTTATATTTTTAATTAGGAAATATGGATTCTTATTATTCCAAAACCATCCTTAAATAAGATACATAAATACCTAAAAGCAGTATAGCTCCTTATTTATGACTCACACATCTTTGAGTATGTCCTAGATCTTTAATTATTACTTGTACACATATTTACGCCATATGGTTCCTTAATTAAGTCATTCTTATGAATAATTTGGATCTAAAGAAATAATTAATCCCTCTCAAACCCATAACATGTCCTAAAGATCCATATTTAGGCCCTAAAGCATAGAGGGAAAACCCCAATATTATATTCCTAAAACATGTCTTCGGTCACTATACCCATCCCTACCATGTCCAAACTTATAATTCAATCCTATATACCCCTCGTAGCATAAAGATTCCTTTTGTAGGTATTTTTTAGTGGTTCAAAACTCTAAACTTACGATGGATCTCTTTTAAGTAATGAATTGTATCATGTTGTTAACTAGAGACAACATAAAGAGAAAATAACTCTATAATTTGGTTTTTAGGTAGGCTTTTAATATATGACAGATTTATTTTTAAGTAATGATTTGTATTATGTTAGTAACTAGATATATGATTCATTACTTAAAATAGATTCTTCAAGGATTAAAAATCTACATAAACACCTTTTTATTGAGTCATGTCTTCTATTTGTTACCACTCTAGTAACCAACATGATATGAGTAATTACGTAAAAGAGATTCATTGTAAATTTAGAGATCTCAATATTTTTTTTTTAGGTTAAGGTGGATAATATAAAAATCATTATTTCTAACTACTAGAGCTAAACCCAATGGATAGATAGGATCTCAATATATTATACATCCATTTTTAAATCTTGTCTCATACAATTTTGGTAGGTATTGAAATAAAATCTTTATATAGGCTTGTGTACTACTCTAAGACCCCATGAATGGGTCAAGAGCTCTAAATATATTGGTTTTGGCTTAAGTCCCTAGTTTTTGCCCCTAAAACATGGCTTGGACCACAACAACCATTATTTAAGTGCCCAAGCCTCTAATTAAATACTATATACCCCTTATAATACCCCTTATAAGCCTCTAATGCACCAAACAATGCACCAAACAATGCACCTATCTTAGTTTCTAGCACCAAACCATAAGTTCAACCACGATAATAATCCCTACTATGATGAATAAATCCCTATTTATAGTATGTATATATATATATATAGGAAATAAGTAGTGGACTATGCTCACGTGCTTGGGTCATGAGGCTCAGAAAAATTTTCTTGGGTTTAATTCCTTATATTTTTTCCTTGAACCATGTATTGGTCCATGAAACCCATAGGTCCTATGCCCAAACCCCAAATTTCATCCCAAATACCACTTGTAGCCCAAATATTCCTTTTATAAGTCATATTTACACGTATAGGTCCCCATGCATGGCAAATGAACCTTAAAATTGTTTTCCTTGCCTAAGTATTTGGTTTTTAAACTCGAACATGTATTAGGCCATAATATCCATACACATGGTATCCAAACCTCAAATCCATGCCCATGTTCACCTTTCATGCAAAATATTCCTACAAAGTGCATTCTAGTTTAGGCCCATGCATGGCACATAGTCCTTAAAGTATTAGTTTGATCTTAATTCATTATCTTTTATACTGAAAGCATGGATTCAACCATTATAACCATATCATTTTCATTTAAATATAAAATTTGGTCAAATATACCTTATTATTCATGGTTTTGTTATCACATGACAAAACACAATCATTTATGATAAAACACCAAGGGGTCCTCTCATATGCCATGTTCTAAAACCCATACTCTGAAAGAAAATATTAATGAAAAATATAGCATTTTTCTAATTGAAAAGATAATGAGAAGTATGGCCATGGGTAATCCATCAATACCCATGGACCTCCACAAGTGTTTCCATGAAATTCATAATCTTACAACAAACTATAAAAATATGCATGGTCACATAATGATCGAGGAGGCTCCCTAGGCTCAGAAAATTCTCAAAAATCAAAGTTCACATAATTGGCTGAAACCAATTCCATAGTGACCGTCTCGTCGCATTGATTATGGCCATATATTCATTTCCTCAAAATAGACTCCGAATATGAAAAATATCACACGACAATAAGATTCTTCTATGGCAAAAGTCAATGGTCAACTGACAAATGAATAAGTGCCACATGGCCCAGACATAGGCAGCCACATGGCACTTCTCTACTGGTTGGCATGTAAAAAGTTTTTGGGGGTCCATCAGATTCGAACCTCTAATCCATGGTTAGCTCCAAGTCTTTGGAAAAGTTCAATTACCAACCTACCAAAAGTCA
Source organism: Picea engelmannii (assembly GCA_009831015.1). NCBI lineage: Eukaryota > Viridiplantae > Streptophyta > Pinopsida > Pinales > Pinaceae > Picea > Picea engelmannii. The sequence goes on from ML788418.1 coordinate 318,665, forward strand.
AATTTATGAAAAAAAACCCACTTTCCTATAACTTTGGGGTCAAATATAAAAAGGAGGGTGCAAGGGGGCTAGGTCTAAGATTGAGCACATGGTTTCATTACAGGAGTGTGCCCAAGGGCTAATTCTAGGAGCACCCAAGGGCATATTAGCCCAGATCCCATGGAAGGTGCCCCAAAACCAGGAGCTAACAATTAAGGGGGTTGGCGCATAACACTTGGAGCACTGGAACCTGGCCATGTGGCCCCATGTCACTTGGTAAAGGGAGCGTGCGCCCTGTCTTGTGGGCTTACTATGTATTTTTTAGAAAAAATGGGTTTTTAACTATACAAAAGTGAATTTTGACTGATATTATGCCCAAAAAATGGATTTTTTGAGGATTTTAGGCCATTTGCAGGGGGATTTGATCCCAGAAGGAGGCTAGATCTTGAGGGAAGTTGGGATTCCTCATATGATCCTTAAAAAATATAAGAACCAGGATTTTTGAAGCTTGTAAGAGACATTTTGATGCAGGGTTTTGAAGGAGCAGTTTGTAAATTTTCGCCTTTTCTCATGTTTTGAGAGGCGTTTTTCTCATTTTTTTGAGATAATGTTGATGGCACATGCATGAATCTTAGCAAGGAGGTCCTGCACAGAAGACATGAAGCATATAACATAATAGCAAAGATAAATGTAAGAGAAATTTGAGCATTGCATCGCGACCGACTCGTCACGCTTATTCCGACAATATATTAATTTCCTCAAAACAGAGTCCAGATGTGAAAAATATCGCACGACAATCAGATTCTTCTATGGAAAAAGTCAATGGTCAACTAATAAATGAATAAGTGCCACATGGCCTAGACATAGGAAGCCACGTGGAACTTCACTACTAGTTGGCATGTAAAAATTATTTGGGGTTCCATGGGATTTGAACTTCTGACCCATGGCTAGCTCCAAGTCTTTGGAAAAGTTCAATTACCAACTTGCCAAAAGACAAACTTATAAAAAAAACCCACTTTCCTATAGTTTTGGGGTCAAATATCCAGAGGAGGGTGCAAGGGGGCTAGGGCTAAGCCCCAACACGTGGTTTCATTACAGGAGTGCATCTAAGGGATAATTCTTGGTGCACCCAAGGGAAAATTAGCCCACATCCCATGGAAGGCACCCCGAAACCAGGAGTTAACAGTTAAGGGGGATGGTTCATAACACTTGGAGCGTTGGCACTTGGCCATGTGGCCCCATGTGACCTGGTAAAGGGGGTGCGCACCCTGTCTTGGGGGCTTACTATGTATTTTTTAGAAAAAATGGGTTTTTAACTATACAGAAGTGAATTTTGACTGATATTATGCCCAAAAAATGGATTTTTTGAGGATTTTGGTCCATTTCAAGGGGGATTTGATCTCAAAAAGATGCCATATCTTGAGGGAAGTTGGGATTCGTCATCTGAGCCTTGAAAACTATAAGAACCAGGATTTTTGAATCTTGTAGGAGACTTTTTGATACAGGGTTTTGAAGGAGCAGTTTGTAAATTTTTGCCTTTTCTCATGTTTTGAGAGGCGTTTTTCTCATGTTGTTGAGATGATTTTGATGATGCATGCATGAATATGAGCAAGGAGGTCTTGTAAAGAAGATATGAAGCATGTAATGTAACAATAAAGAGCATTGCAAGAGAACTTTGAGAATTTTAAAGAGCAATAAAGAGGTCCTCCACTTGGAAATGGGCCCAAAGACGTAGCCAACGATTGGTGAACTCTGTTATCAACCTCTTCTCTCTATTTATCTTTCTATTTTGATGTTTTATTCTCTTCATTTGAAGCATTAATATTAATGGCTGATCGCTTTATACATTGATAAGCATCAAGTAAAAGTCACATTTGATATTACGCAAACAAGATAACAAGTTTATGTATTTCACATTCTTAACGATCCAATGCAAAAAGTACATTAAAATAACTTGTGATTTATGAGTAATACCTTTGTTTTTGGATCAAGTTTATGGTATCAGAACATTTGGTTATGAAGGTTTGATAGGAATTTCAAGCACTGGATGCTCACGAGAGAAAAAATCAAGTGAGGAGAAGGCCAAATTGAGGCTCTTGACACAGAGATTCAAAGGCGACCACATAAGCAAGATATGTCTTCGCCATTGAAATTGGGTCCCTTCAAATATGAACATGATTTCTTTGAGGCCTTTAAATTGATGAAAGCCATGGTAGAGGAGATTTACCATGAAAGAGGTCAGCAAAGGAATCCAAAAGTTGAAGAACGTGATAATTCGGTAATAGCAGAAGGAGGAGTTGGAGGTGGTGGACCTTTGGAACCTTCTTCTCCTTCATCCTCGTCATCTAATAATGAAGCAAGTGTACATTCCTCCAAGGATAAGCAAAATACTCATCATTCTTCTTATATGCCATTATTAAAGTTAGATGTAAAGTTTCAATTACCCACTTATGATGGTGAATTAGATGCATAAAAGATAGATAATTGGGTGAGAAAATTAGAAGTCTATTGCAGGATACAAAAGATTGTTGATTATGAAACTAAGATCCAACTAGAAAGTCTCAAATTGGGAGGCACAACTCTCATATGGTGGGAAATAAGAACTAGAGATGATCTTAAGAAAAGTGGTAAAGCAATCTCTTCCTGGAATGATTTTGTTATTGCATTAAAACAACAGTTTTACCCTTTATCTTACATGCAACAAGAAATGATGAATTGACAATGTTTAAGGCAATCAAAAGGTCAAAGCATACAAGAATATGCTCAGATATTTTGTAAGAAATCTTTAAGTTTGGGTATTCCTGTATATACACAAGAGACACTCCTAAAATATATTGGTGGTTTACATTCTTATATTAAGCACACTATTCTTATGCTAAATCCTTCTAACTTTGATGAAGTATGTGTACAAGCCATTCACATTGAATCAAGTAAAGGGAATGTTGGTGATAGTGTTTTTACATATACTTGGAAAATAAAGGATGCAGGGAAAAGGAAAGAGAAGAAGACAACCACAACAAGAAAGGAGAAGCCTACTTGCAAGCATTCCAAGAAAGTAGGCCATGATGAAGATTGTTGTTGGGTCTTACATCCTGACTTGAAGCCAAAGAAGTTTACCAACCACGAAAGGAAGAATACCACAAATGCGACAATTCAAGTGGATCTTGGATCAGATTCCGGTGATGAGACACAGGTTGTAGCTATGGGAATCCGAGGTATAAATTTTATTGCAAGTTCTAGCTCTTCTAGATTAGCTGATGAAAATGATGAGTGTAAAAGGAATGAACTTTTCCACATAAGGGTTATAACACATAATGCGAAAGTTCATACTCTTGTAGACAGTGGATCACAAGCCAATCTAATCAGTGAATATGTTTTGAATAACTTGGGACTTGAAACTAAGTCACATCCTAAACCATATCCATTGGGATGGATATGTCGTGATAACAATTTACAAGTAGCCAAGAAATGTAAAATCAAGTTTTCAATCACTTGCCAACTTGCCAAAAGTCAAATTTATGAAAAAAAACTAACTTTCCTATAGTTTTGCGGTCAAATATCCAAAGGAGGGCGCAAGGGGGCTAGGGATAAGCCCCAACACATGGTTTCATTATAGGAGCACATCCAAGGGCTAATTCTGGGCGCACCCAAGGGTAAATTAGCCCAGTTCCCATGGAAGGCACCCTAAAACCAGGAGCTAACAGTTAAGGGGTCTAGCGGATAGAACTTGGAGCATTGGCACTTGGCCATGTGGCCCCATGTGACCTGGTAAAGGGGTCGCGTGCCCTGTCTTGGGGTCTTACTATGTATTTTTTAGAAAAAATGGGTTTTAAACTATACATAAGTGAATTTTGACTGATATTATGCCCCAAAAATGGAAATTTTGGAAGATTTTAGGCCATTTGAAGGGGGATTTGATCCCAGAAAGATGTTAGATCTTGAGGGAAGTTGGGTTTCCTCATATGAGCCTTCAAAACTATAAGAAACAGGATTTTTTAAGCTTGTAGGAGACTTTTTGATGCAGCGTTTTGAAGGAGTAGTTTGTAAATTTTGGCCTTTTCTCATGTTTTGAGAGGCATTTTTCTAATGTTGTTGAGATGATTTTGATCATGGATGCATGAATCTGATCAAGGAGGTCTTGCACAGAAGACATGAATTATGTAATGTAACAGTAAAGAGCATTGTAACAGAACTTTGACCATTTTAACGAGCAGTAAAGAGGTCCTCCACTTAGCCCCCCGGGGGCAGCTCAATTGGCAAGTGTCGTGATATAGCGTGTTATGTACGATGAGGTTTCAAGTTCAAATCCCCCCGAATTACCCATGCCTGTGGAAGGGGCATACGTATGACACCTGGAGGTTATAGTGGTAGCGGTCGGAATCGACCCTGTGTCACGCGAGTACGAGACCGGCCCAGTTGCCGATTCCGCCAGCATAAAAAAAAAAAGAGGTCCTCCACTTGGAAGTAGGCCTAGAGACATAGCCAACGATTGGTGGACTCCATTATCAACCTCTTGTCTCTATTTCTCTTTCTAGTTTTCTATTCTATTCTCTTCATTTGCAGCATGAATATTAATGGCTGATCTCTTTATACATTAATAAGCATCGAGTAAAAGTCACATTTGATATTCCGCAAACAAGATAACAAGTTTACGTATTTCACATTCTTAACGATCCGATGCAAAAAGTACATTAAACTAACTTGTGATTTATCATTAATAACTTCGTTTTTGGATCAAGTTTATGGTATCAGAGAATTTGGTTGTTAAGGTTTGACAGGAATTGCAAGAATTGGATGCTGACGAGAGAAAAACTCAAGCGAGGAGAAGGCCAACTTGAGGCTCTTGACACAGAGATTCAAAGGTGAGCGCATAAGCAAGAGATGTATTCACCATGGAAATTGGTTCTGTTTAAATCTGAAGATGATTTCTTCGATGCCTTTAAATTGATGCAAGACATGGTAGAGGAGCTTTACCATGAAAGAGGTTAGCAAAGGAATCCAAAAGTTGAAGAAGGTGAATCTTCGGTAAGAGAAGAAGGAGGAGTTGGAGGTGGTGACCTTCGGAACCTTCTTCTCCTTCCTCCACATCATCTAATAATGAGGCAAGTGTACATTCCTCCAAGGATAAGCAAAATACTCATCATTCTTCTTGTATGTCGTTATTAACGTTAGATGTAAAGTTTCAGTTACCCACTTATGATGGTGAATTAGATGCAGAAAAGATAGATAATTGGGTGAGATAATTAGAAGTCTATTGCAGTATACAAAAGATTGTTGATGATGAAACTAAGATCCAACTTGCAAGTCTCAAATTGGGAGGTGCAACTCTCATATGGTGGGAAAGAAAAACTAGAGATGATCTTAAGAAAAGTGGTAAAACAATCTCTTCCTGGAATGATTTTGTTATTGCATTAAAACAACAGTTTTACCCTTTAGCTTACATGCAACAATAAATGTTGAATTGGCAATGTTTAAGGCAATCAAAAGGTCAAAGCGTACAAGAATATACTCATATATTTCATAAGAAAGCTTTAAGTTTGGGTATTCCTTTATATACATAAGAGACACTCCTAAAATATATTGGTGGTTTACATTCTTATCTTAAGCTCACTATTCTTATGCTAAATCCTTCTAACTTTGATGAAGTATGTGTACAAGCCATTCACATTGAATCAAGTAAAGGGAATGTTGGTGATAGTGTTTCTACCGATACTTGGAAAATAAAGGATGAAGGGAAAAGGAAAGAGAAGAAGATAGCCACAACAAGAAAGGTGAAGCCTACTTGCAAGCATTGCAAGAAAGTAGGCCATGATGAAGATCATTGTTGGGTCTTACATCCTGACTTGAAGCCAAAGAAGTTTGCCAACCATGAAAGGAAGAATACCACAGCTGTGACAATTCAAGTGGATCTTGGATCAGATTCCGGTGATGAGACATAGGTTGTAGCTATGGGAATCCGAGGTATAAATTTTATTGCAAGTTGTAGCTCTTCTAGATCAGTTGATGAAAATGATGAGTGTAAAAGGAATGAAATTTTCCACATAAGGGTTATAACACATAATGTCAAAGTTGATACTCTTTTAGACAGTGGATCACAAGCCAATCTAATCAGTGAAAATGTTGTGAATAACTTGGGACTTGAAGCTAAGTCACATCCTAAACCAGATCCATTGGGATGGATATGTGGTGATAACAATTTACAAGTAACCAAGCAATGTAAAATCAAGCTTGCAATCACTTCTAATTATGTTGATGAAGTAGAGCTTGATATAATGCCACTGGAAATATGTGGAATTGCATTGGGAAGCCCATACCTTTATGATAGGAAAGACATATTCCACAGGGAGAAAAATAAATATTGCTTCAAGAAAGATGGGTAGGAGTACATTGTTCGTGCTCATCGCATGAAAACTGATAGGTCCTTTGCAGCTACGGGGAAGTTAAAAAGAATGGTAAATGCAAGCAGAAGTTTAACACTTATGTCTATAACAAAACATTAAGTTAGTGATTGTAAACATGAGATGATTCCATATGTTTCAAACAGTCATGAAGTGTCACCAAAGGTACAATATAAGGTTCAGCTGCATACTTTGATTATTGTTCTTGTTCAAAAGGGGAAGCATGTTTTTTCATTTTCATTTGCATACTTGGTATTGCTGATTAGTTTGTTGTTGTTCACTTGTGTATGGATGCAAAGTGCGACAAAGAATATAGATGATTGTACGATCAACAAAATGATTACTTTGATAAACAATGCTATCTCAATTTTCATGTTTTTTGTGACTAGTTAGGTGATCATTATCCCAGCAGAGAAGATGAATGATACAGGACAAAGTGGGGAGGCAGTACCCTCACTTCTTACCTGAGTAAAAGCAGACTTTTGGTGGTCCAAAAGCTTCCAAAGTGAGGAGGAATGATCGAGGAGGCACCCAAGGATGAGAAAATGATCAAAAATCAAAGTTCCAAGAATTGGATGAAACTAATTCCATCGCAACCGATTCGTCATTCTGATTTCGTCCATATATTCATTTCCTCAAAACAGACTCCAGATGTGAAAAATATTGCACAACAATCAGATTCTTCTATCACAAAAGTCAATGGTCAACTGGAAAATGAATAAGTGCCACATGGCTCAGACATGGGAAGCCACGTGGAACTTCACTACTAGTTGGCATGTAAAAATTATTTGGGCATCCATGGGATTCAAACCTCTGACCCATGGATAGCTCCAAGTCTTTGGAAAAGTTCAATTACCAACCTGCCAAAAGTCAAATTTATGAAAAAAAACCCACTTTCCTATAGTTTTGGGATCAAATATCCAAAGGACGGCGCGAGGGGGATAGGGCTAAGCCCCAACACATGGTTTCATTATAACAGTGCATCCAAGGGCTAATTATGGGCGCACCCAAGGGAAGATTAGCCCAGATCCCATGGAAGGCGCCTCAAAACCAGGAGCTAATAGTTAAGGGGGCTGGCGCATAACACTTGGAGAGCTGGAACTTGGCCATGTGGCCCCATGTGACCTAGTAAAGGGGGCGCACACCTTGTCTTGGGGGCTTACTGATCCGGATTATTTTCGGCACGAAATGAGAGCGGAGATATAATAAAGAA
>ML788418.1:326304-357216 GCA_009831015.1 Picea engelmannii
GGTAAGTTGGTGCATCAACTTCCCGGGGTCGTAACTTTTGCATACGATCTCCGTTTTAAGCGTGTGATAGCTCGTTGGAAAGGTATCGTCGAGGAGATTCATTTTGGGGCCTCAATCATGCCTTCGGCTATCATTGAGAACCTCGATCTCAAAAAAACCTTCATTTGGGCCCTCAAAATGGCCCCGGAAGTTAAAACCTGCTAAAAATAGTAAATTGCCAAAATGGCCAGAAAACTGTTTTGAGCCATTTGGAAAAGATGGGTGGCCCCCGATATCCACCTGGATCACTTACTGTGCATTTTTTAGAAAAAATGGGTTTTTAACTATACAAAAGTGAATTTTGACTGATATTATGCCCAAAAAATGGATTTTTTGAGGATTTTAGTCCATTTGAATGGGGATTTGATCCCAGAAAGAGGCCAGATATTGTGGGAAGTTGGGATTCCTGATATGAGCCTTGAAAACTATAACAACTAGGATTTTTGAATCTTGTAGGAGACTTTTTGATGCAGGGTTTTGAAGGAGCAGTTTGTAAATTTTGGCCTTTTCTCATGTTTTGAGAGGCGTTTTTCTCATGTTGTCGAGATGATTTTGATGGTGCATGCATGAATCTAAGCAAGGAGGTCTTTCACAAAATACATGAATCATGTAATGTAACATCAAAGAGCATTGTAAGAGAACTTTGAGGATTTTAAAGACCAATAAAGAGGTCCTCCACTTGGAAGCGGGCCCAGTGACATAGTCAACGATTGGTGAACCCCGTTATCAACCTCTTGTCTCTATTTCTCTTTCTATTTTGTTGTTCTATTCTCCTCATTTGCAGCATGAATATTAATGGCTGATCTCTTTATACATTAATAAGCATCAAGTAAAAGTCACATTTGATATTCCACAAACAAGATAACAAGTTTATGTATTTCGCATTCTTAACAATCCGATGCAAAAAGTACATTAAACTAACTTGCGATTTATCAGTAATACCTTCGTTTTTGGATCAAGTTTATGATATCAGAGCATTTGGTTTTTAAGGTTTGATAGGATTTGCAAGCATTGGATGCTCACGAGAGAAAAACTCAAGCAAGGAGAAAGCGAACTTGAGGCTCTTGACACAGAGATTCAAAGGTGACCGCATAAGCAAGAGATGTCTTCACCATGGAAATTGGGTCTCTTTAAATCTGAAGATGATTTCTTCGATGCCTTTAAATTGATGCAAGACATGGTAGAGGAGATTTACCATGAAAGAGGTCAACAAAGGAATCCAAAAGTTGAATAAGGTGAATCTTCGGTAAGAGCAGAAGGAGCAGTTGGAGGTGGTCGACCTTCGGAACCTTCTTCTCCTTCATCCTCATCATCTAATAATGAGGCAAGTGTACATTCCTCCAAGGATAAGAAAAAAACTCATCATTCTTCTTGTATGTCATTATTAAAGTTAGATGTAAAGTTTCAATTACCCACTTATGATGGTGAATTAGATGCAGAAAAGATAGATAATTGGGTGAGATAATTAGAAGTCTATTACAGTATACAAAAGATTGTTGATGATGAAACTAAGATCCAACTTGCAAGTCTCAAATTGGGAGGTGCAACTCTCATATGGTGGGAAAGAAAAACTAGAGATGATCTTAAGAAAGGTGGTAAAACAATCTCTTCCTGGAATGATTTTGTTATTGCATTAAAACAACAGTTTTACCCTTTAGATTACATGCAACAAGAAATGATGAATTGGCAATGTTTAAGGCAATCAAAAGGTCAAAGCGTACAAGAATATACTCAGATATTTCATAAGAAAGCTTTAAGTTTGGGTATTTATTTATATACATAAGAGACACTTCTTAAATATATTGGTGGTTTACATTCTTATCTAAAGAACACTATTCTTATGCTAAATCCTTCGAAATTTTATGAAGTATGTCTACAAGCCACTCACATTGAATCAAGTAAAGGGAATATTGGTGATAGTGTTTCTATAGATACTTGGCAAAGAAAGGATGCAGGGAAAAGGAAAGAGAAGAAGACAACCACAACAAGAAAGGAGAAGGCTTCTTGCAAGCATTGCAAGAAAGTAGGCCATGATGAAGATCGTTGTTGGGTCTTACATCCTGACTTGAAGCCAAAGAAGTTTGCCAACCATGAAAGGAAGAATACCACAATTGTGACAATTCAAGTGGATCTTAGATCAGATTCCGGTGATGAGACATAGGTTGTAGCTATGGGAATCTGAGGTATAAATTTTGTTGCAAGTTCTAGCTCTTCTAGATCAGTTGATGAAAATGATGAGTGTAAAAGGAATGAACTTTTCCACATAAGGGTTATAACACATAATGTCAAAGTTGATACTCTTGTAGATAGTGGATCACAAGCCAATCTAATCAGTGAATATGTTGTTAATAACTTGGAACTTGAAGCTAAGTCACATCCTAAACCATATCCATTGGGATGGATATGTGGTGATAACAATTTACAAGTAACCAAGAAATGTAAAATCAAGTTTGCAATCACTTCTAATTATATTGATGAAGTAAAGCTTGATATAGTGCCACTGGACATATGTGGAATTGTATTGGGAAGCCCAGACCTTTATCATAAGAAATCCATATTATACAGGGAGGAAAATAAATATTGCTTCAAGAAAGATGTGAAGGAGTACATTGTTTTTTCTCATCGCATGAAAACTAACAGGTCCTTTGCAGCTACAGGGCACTTAAAAATAATGGTAAATGCAAGAAGAAGTTTAACACTTATGTTTGTAACAAATCATGAAGTTAGTGATTCTAAACATGAGATGATTCTATATGTTTCAAACAGTCATGAAGTGTCACTAGAGGTACAACATAAGGTTCAGCTGCATACTTTGATTATTGTCCCTGTTCAAAAGGGGAAACATGTTTTGTCATTTTCATTTCCATACTCGGTATTTTTGATTAGTTTGTTGTTCTTCAGTGGTGTATGGCTGCAAAGTGTGACAAATAATATAGATGATTGTGCAATTAATGAAATGATTACTTTGATAAACAATGCTATCTCAGTTTTCATGTTTGTTGTGATTAGTCAGGTGATCAATATCCCAACAGAGAGAATGGATGATACAGAAGAAAGTGGGGAGCCAATACCCTCACTTCTTACCTGAGTAAAAGCATACTTTTGGTGATCCAAAAGCTTCTAAAGTGGGGAGGAATGTTCCAGGAGGCTCCCCTGGCTCAGAAAATGCTAAAAAATTAAAGTTATCATAATCGGATGAAACCAATTCCATCATGACCGGTTCGTGGCACTGATTCCGACCATACATTCATTTCCTCAAAATAGACTCCGGATGTGAAAAATATCGCACGATAATCAGATTCTTCTATGGCAAAAGTCAATGGTCAACTGACAAATGAATAAGTGCCACATGGCCCAGACATCGACAGCCACATGGCACTTCACTACTAGTTGGCATGTAAAAAGTATTTGGGGGTCCATGGGAATCAAACCCCTGACCCATTGCTAGCTCCAAGTCTTTGGAAAAGTTCAATTACCAACCTGCCAAAAGTCAAATTTATGAAAAAAACTCACTTTCCTATGGTTTTGGGGTCAAATATCCAAAGGAGGGTGCAAGGGGGATAGGGCTAAGCCCAAGCACGTGGTTTCGTTATAGGAGCACATCCAATGTCTAATTTTGGGTGCACCCAAGGGAAGATTAGCCTAGATCCCATGGAAGGCGCCCCAAAACCAGGAGCTAACAGTTAAGGGGGTTGGCGCATAGCAGTTGGAGCGTTGGCACTTGGTCATATGGCCCCATGTGACCTGGTAAAGGGGGAGTGTGCCCTGTCTTGGGGTCCTACTGTGTATTTTTTAGAAAAAATGGGTTTTTAACTATAGAGAAGTGAATTTTGACTGATATTATGCCCAGAAAATGGATTTTTTGAGGATTTTAGGCCATTTGAAGGGGGATTTGATCCCAGAAAGAGGCCAGAGCTTGAGGGAAGTTGGGATTCCTCATTTTATCCTTGGAAACTATAAGAACCAGGCTTTTTGAAGATTGTAGGAGACTTTTTGATGCAAGGTTTTGAAGGAGCAGTTTGTAAATGTTGGCCTTTTCTCATGTTTTGAGAGGCATTTTTCTCATGTTGTTGAGATGATTTTGATGGTGCATGCATGAATCTGAGCAAGGAGGTCTTGCACAGAAGACATGAAGCATGTGATGTAACAACAAATAGCATTGTAAGAAAACTTTGAGCATTTTAAAGAGCAATAAAGAGGTCCTCCACTAAGTCACATCCTAAACCATATCCATTGGGATGGATATGTGGTGATAACAATTTGCAAGTAACCAAGCAATGTAAAATCAAGTTTGCAATCACTTCTAATTATGTTTATGAAATAGAGCTTGATATAGTGCCACTAGACATATGTGCAATTGTATTGGGAAACCCACACCTTTATGATAAGAAAGCCATATTCTACAAGGAGAAAAATAGATATTGCTTCAAGAAAGATGGGAAGGAGTATATTATTCGTGCTCATTGCATGAAAACTGACAAGTCCTTTGCAGCTACAGGACAGTTAAAAATAATTGTAAATGCAAGCAGAAGTTTAACACTTATGTCTATAACAAAACATGAAGTTAGTGATTCTAAACATGAGGTGATTCGATATCTTTCAAGCAGTCATGAAGTGTCACTGAAGGTACAAGATAAGGTTCAGCTGCATACTTTGATTACTATTCCTGTTCAAAAGGTGAAGCATGTTTTGTCATTTTCATTTGCATACTCGGTATTGTTGATTATTTTGTTGTTGTTCAGTGGTGTATGGCTACAAAGTGCGACAAAGAATATAGATGATTGTGTGATTAATGAAATGATTACTTTGATAAATAATGCTATCTCAGTTTTCATGTTTGTTGTGATTAGTCATGTGATCATTATCCCAGCAGAGAGGATGGATGATACAGGACAAAGTGGGGAGGCAGTACCCTCACTTCTTACCTGAGTAAAAGTAGACTTTTAGTGGTCCAAAAGCTTCTAAAGTGGGGAGGAATGTTCCAGGAGGTTCCCCAGGCTCAGAAAATACTCAAAAATGAAAGTTCTCAAAATTGGATGAAACCAATTCCATCGTGACCGACTCGTCGTGTTGATTCTAGCCATATATTCATTTCCTCAAAATAGACTCCGGATGTGAAAAATATTGCAAGACAATCAGATTCTTCTATGGCAAAAGTCAATGGTTAATTGACAAATGAATAAGTGCCACATGGCCCAGATATGGGAAGCCACGTGGCACTTCACTACTATTTGGCATGTAAAAGGTATTTGGGGGTCCATGGGAATCGAACCTCTAACCCATGGCTAGCTCCAAGTCTTTGGAAAAGTTCAATTACCAACCTGCCAAAAGTCAAATTTGTGAAAAAAAACCCACTTTCCTATAGTTTTGGGGTCAAATATCCAAAGCAGGGTGCAAGCGGGTTAGGGCTAAACCCCATCACGTGGTTTCATTACAGAAGTGCATCCAAGGGATAATTCTTGGTGCACCCAAGGGCAGATTAGCCCAGATCCCATGAAAGGCGCCCCAAAACCAGGACATAACAGTTAAGGGGGCTGGCGCATAGCACTTAGAGTGTTGTCACTTGCCCATGTGGCCCCATGTGACCTAGTAAAGGGGGAACACACCTTGTCTTCGGGGATTACTGTGTATTATTGAGAAAAAAATGGGTTTTTAACTATACATAAGTGAATTTTAACTAATATTATGCCCAAAAAATGGATGTTTTGAGTATTTTAGACCATTTGAAGGGGGATTTGATCCTAGAAAGAGGCCAAATATTGAGGGAATTTGGGATTCCTCATTTGATACTTGAAAACTATAAGAACCGGGCTTTTTGAAGCTTGTAGGAGACCTTTTGATGCAAGGTTTTGAAGTAGCAGTTTGTAAATTTTGGCCTTTTCTCATGTTTTGAGAGGCGTCTTTCTCATGTTGTTGACAAGATTTTGATGGTGCATGCATGAATCTGAGCAAAGAGGTCTTGCACAGAAGACATGAAGCATGTAATGTAACAGGAAAGTGCATTGTAAGAGAACTTTGAGCATTTTAAAGAGCAGTAAAAAGGTCCTCCACCTGGAAGTGGGCCCGAAGACGTAGCCAACAATTGGTGGACTCCATTATGAACCTCTTGTCTCTATTTCTCTTTTTGTTTTTCTATTCTATTCTCTTCATTTGTAGCATGAATATTAATGGATGGTATCTTTATACATTAATAAGCATCAAGTAAAAGTCACATTTGATATTCCGCAAACAAGATAACAAGTTTATGTATTTCGCATACTTAATGATCCGATGCAAAAAGTACATTAAACTAAGTTGCAATTTATTAGTAATACCTTCGTTTTTGGATCAAGTTTATGGTATTAGAGCATTTGGTTGTGAAGGTTTGACAGGAATTGCAAGCATTGGATGCTCACAAGAGAAAAACTCAAGCGAGGAGAAGGCCAACTTGAGGGTCTTGACACAGAGATTCAAAGGAAATCACATAAGCAAGAGATGTCTTCGCCACGGAAATTGGGTCCCTTTAAATCTGAAGATGATTTCTTCGAGGCCTTTAAATTGATGCAAGTCATATTAGAGGAGATTTACCATGAAAGAGGTTAGCAAAGGAATCCAAAAGTTGAAGAAGGTGAATCTTTGGTAAGAGCAGAAGGAGGAGTTGGAGGTGGTGGACCTTCAAAACCTTCTTCTCCTTCATCTCATCATCTAATAATGAAGCAAGTGTACATTCCTTCAAGGATAAGCAAAAAAATCATCATTCTTCCTATATTCCGTTATTAAAGTTAGATGTAAAGTTTCAATTACCCACTTATGATGGTGAATTAGATGCAGAAAAGCTAGATAATTGGGTGAGACAATTAGAAGTGTATTGCAGGATACAAAAGATTGGTGATGATGAAACTCAGATCCAACTAGCAAATCTTAAATTGGGAGGTACAACTCTCGTGGGAAATCATAACTAGAGATGATCTTAAGAAAAGTGGTAAAACAATCTCTTCCTGGAATGATTTTGTTATTGCATTAAAACAACAGTTTTACCCTTTAGCTTACATGCAACAAGAAATGATGAATTGGCAGTGTTTAAGGCAATCAAAAGGTCAAAGCGTCCAAGAATATACTTAGATATTTTGTAAGAAAGATTTATGTTTGGGTATTCCTTTATATACACAAGAGACACTCCTAAAATATACTGGTGGTTTACATTCTTATCTTAAGAACACTATTCTTATGCTAAATCCTTCTAGCTTTAATGAAGTATGTGTACAAGCCATTCACATTGAATCAAGTAAAGGGAATGTCGGTGATAGTGTCTCTACAGATAATTGGCAAAGAAGGGATGCAGGGAAAAGGAAAGAGAAGAAGACAGACATGACAAGAAAGGAGAAGCGCTTGCAAGCATTTGAATAAATTAGGCCATGATGAAGATCGTTGTTGGGTCTTACATCCTGACTTGAAGCCAAAGATGTTTGCCAACCATGAAAGGAAGAATACCACAACTGTGACAATTCAAGTGGATCTTGGATCAAATTTTGGTGATGAGGCATAGGCTGTAGCTATGGGAATCTGAGGTATAAATTTTGTTGCAAGTTCTAGCTCTCCTAGATCAGTTGATGAAAATGATGAGTGTAAAAGGAATGAAATTTTCCACATAAGGGTTATAAGACATAATGTGAAAGTTCATACTCTTGTAGATAGTGGATCACAAGCCAATCTAATCAGTGAAGATGTTGTGAATAACTTGGGACTTGAAACTAAGTCACATCCTAAACCATATCCATTGGGATGCATATGTGGTGATAACAATTTACAAGTAACCAAGCAATGTAAAATCAAGTTTGCAATCACTTTTAATTATGTTGATGAAGTAGAGCTTGATATAGTGTCAATGGACATATGTGGAATTGTATTGGGAAGCCCATACCTTTATGATAGGAAAGCAATATTCTACAAGGAGGAAAATAAGTATTGCTTCAAGAAAGATGGGAGGAGTACATTGTTCGTGCTCATCACATGAAAGCTGACAGGTCCTTTGCAGTTACAAGGCAGTTAAAAAGAATCGTAAATGCAAGCAGAAGTTTAACACTTATGTCTGTAACAAAACATGAAGTTAGTGATTCTAAACATGAGGTGATTCGATATGTTTCAAATAGTCATGAAGTGTCATTAGAGGCACAACATAAGATTCATCTGCATACTTTGATTATTGTTCCTGTTCAAAAGGTGAAGCATGTTTTGTCATTTTCATTTGCATAATTGGTATCGTTGATTAGTTTGTTGTTGTTTAGTGGTGTATGGCTGCAAAGTGCGACAAAGAATATAAACGATTGTGCGATTAATGAAATGATTACTTTGATAAACAATGCTATCTCAGTTTTCATGTTTGTTGTGATTAGTCAGGTGATCATTATCCCAACAGAGAGGATGGATAGTAAAAGAAAAAGTGGGGAGGTAGTACCGTCACTTCTTACCCGAGTAAAAGTAGACTTTTGGTGGTCCAAAAGCTTACAAAGTGGGGAGGAATGATCCAGGAGGCTACTCGGCTCAAAAAATGCCCAAAAATCAAACTTATCAAAATTGTATGAAACCAATTCCATCGCGAATGGATCATCACTTTGATTCTGACCATATATTAATTTCCTCAAAACAGACTCCAGATGTGAAAAATATCGCACAACAATCAGATTATTCTATGGAAAAAGTCAATGGTCAACTGACAAATGAATAAGTGCCACATTGCCCAGACATGGGAATCCATGTGGCACTTCACTACTGGTTGGCATGTAAAAAGTGTTTGGAGGTACATGGGATTCGAGCCTCTGACCCATGGCTAGCTCCAAGTCTTTGGAAAAGTTCAATTACCAACTTGCCAAAAGTCAAATTTATGAAAAAAACCCCACTTTCCTAAAGTTTTGGGGTCAAATATCCAAAGGAGGGTGTAAGGGGGATAGGGCTAAGCCCCAACACGTGGTTTCATTACAGGAGTGCGTCCAAGGGCTAATTCAGGGCATGCCCAAGGGCAGATTAGCCCAGATCCCATGGAAGGCACCCCAAAACCAGGAGCTAACAGTTAAGGGGGCTGACGCATAGCACTTGGAGCATTGGCGCATGGCTATGTGGCCCCATCTGACCTGGTAAAGGGGGCGTGCACCTGGTCTTGGGGCCTTACTATGTATTTTTTAGAAAAAAATGGGTTTTTAACTATACAGGAGTGAATTTTGACTGATATTATGCCCAGAAAATGGATTTTTTGAGGATTTTAGGCCATTTGAAGGGGGATTTGATCCCAGAAAGAGGCCAAATATTGAGGGAAGTTGGGAATCCTCATATGAGCCTTGAAAACTATAAGAACCAGGATTTTTGAAGCTTGTAGGAGACTTTTTGATGCAGGCTTTTGAAGGAGCAGTTTGTAAATTTTGGCCTTTTCTCATGTTTTGAGAGGCATTTTTCTCATGTTGTTGAGATGATTTTGATGGTGCATGCATGAATCTGAGCAAGGATGTCTTTCACATAATACATGAAGCATGTAACGTAATATCAAATAGCATTGTAATAGAACTTTGAGCATTTTAAAGAGAAATAAAGAGGTCCTCCACTTGGAAGTGGGCTCAGAGACGTAGCCAATGATTGGTGAACTCCATTTTCAACCTCTTGTCTCTATCTATCTTTCTGTTTTTCTATTCTATTCTCTTCATTTTCAACATGAATATTAATGGCTAATCTCTTTATACATTAATAAGCATCAATTAAAAGTCACATTTGATTTTCCGCAAACAAGATAACAAGTTTATGTATTTCACATTCTTAACGATCCGATGCAAAAAGTACATAACTTGCGATTTATCAATAATACTTTCTTTCTTGGATGAAGTTTATGGTATCAAAGAATTTGGTTGTGAAGGTTTGACAGGAATTGCAAGCATTGGATGCTCACGAGTGAAAAGCTCAAGCTACGAGAAGGCCAACTTGAGGCTCTTGACACAGAGATTCAAAGGTGACCGCATAAACAAGAGATGTAATCTCCATGGAAATTGGGTCCCTTCAAATCTGAAGATGATTTCTTCGAGGCCTTTAAATTGATTCAATCCATAGTAGAGTATCTTTACCATGAAGGATATCAGCAAAGGAATCCAAAACTTGAAGAAGGTGAATCTTTGGTAAGAGCAGAAGGAGGAGTTGGAGGTGGTGGACCTTCAGAACCTTCTTCTCCTTCATTCTCATCATCTAATAATGAAGCAAGTGTACATTCCTCCAAGGATAAGAAAAAAAATCATCATTCTTCTTATATTTCGTTATTAAAGTTAGATGTAAAGCTTCAATTACCCACTTATGATGGTGAATTAGATGCAGAAAAGATAGATAATTGGGTGAGACAATTAGAAGTCTATTGCAGGATACAAAAGATTGTTGATGATGAAACTAAGATCCATCTAGAAAGTCTCAAATTGGGAGGCACAACTCTCATATGGTGGGAAAACAAAACTAGAGATGATCTTCGGAAAAGTGGTGAAATAATCTCTTCTTGGAATGATTTTGTTATTGCATTAAAACAACAGTTTTACCCTTTAGCTTACATGCAACAATAAATTATGAATTGGAAATGTTTAAGGCAATCAAAAGGTAAAACCATAGAAGAATATACTCAGATATTTCATAAGAAAGCTTTAAGTTTTGGTATTCCTTTATATACACAAGAGACACTCCTAAAATATATTGGTGGTTTATGTTCTTATCTTAAGCACACTATTATTATGCTAAATCCTTATAACTTTGATGAAGTATGTGTACAATCCATTCACATTGAATCAAGTAAAGGGAATGTTGGTGATAGTGTTTCTATAGATACTTGGCAAAGAAAGGATGCATGGAAAAGGAAAGAGAAGAAGAAAGTAGATACTCTTCCACATAAGGGTTATAACACATAATGTCAAAGTCGATACTCTTGTAGACAGTGGATCACAAGCCAATCTAATCAATGAAGATGTTTTGAATAACTTGGGACTTGAAACTAAGTCACATCCTAAACCATATCCATTGGGATGGATATGTGGTGATAGCAATTTACAAGTAACCAAGCAATGTAAAATCAAGTTTGCAATCACTTCTAATTATGTTGATGAAGTATATCTTGATATAGTGCCACTGGACATATGTGGAATTGTATTGGGAATCCCATACCTTTATGATAGGAAATCCATATTCTACAGGGAGGAAAATAAATATTTCTTCAAGAAAGATGGGAAGGAGGACATTGTTCGTGCTCATCGCATGAAAACTGACAGGTCCTTTGTAGCTACAAGGTAGTTAAAAAGAATGGTAAATTCAAGCAAATGTTTAACACTTATGTCTATAACAAAACATGAAGTTAGTGATTCTAAACATGAGATGATTCCATATGTTTCAAACAATCATGAAGTATCACCGAAGGTACAACATAAGGTTCAACTGCATACTTTGATTATTGTTCCTGTTCAAAAGGGGAAGCATGTTTTTTCATTTTCATTTGCATACTCGATATTGTTGATTAGTTTGTTGTTGTTCATTGGTGTATGGCTGCAAAGTGCGACAAGTAATATAGATGATTGTGCGATTAATGAAATGATTACTTTGATAAACAATGCCATCTCAGTTTTCATGTTTGTTGTGTTTAGTCAGGTGATCATTATCCTAGCAGAGAGGATGGATGATATAGGAAAAAGTTGGGAGGTAGTACCCTCACTTCTTACCTAAGTAAAAGAATACTTTTGGTGGTCCAAAATATTCCAAAGTGGGGAGGAATGATCCAGGAGGCTCTCCAGGCTCAAAAAATGCTCAAAAATGAAAGTTCTCAGAATTGGATGAAACCAATTCCATCATGATCGGCTTGTCATGATGATTTCGACCATATATTCATTTCCTCAAAACAGACTCCGTATGTGAAAAATATTGCACAACAATCAGATTCTTCTTTGGCAGAAGTCAATGGTCAACTGAAAAATGAATAATTGCCACATGGCCTAGAATGGGCAGCCACATGGCACTTCACTATTGGTTGGCATGTAAAAATTATTTTGGGGTCCATGGGATTCGAACCTCTGACCCATGGCTAGCTCCAAGTCTTTGGAAAAGTTTAATTACCAACCTGCCAAAAGTCAAATTTAAGAAAACAAACCCACTTTCCTATAGTTTTGGGGTCAAATATCCAAAGGAGGGTGGAAGGGGGCTAGGGCTAAACCCTAGTGTAATGTCCCCAAGGTTGAGCCCTGTTGTAAATAATATTTGTGAAATGAATTGTAATTATGTTTTTATAGGCTTGTGAGCCAATTTAATATAAGCTGGCGGGCTGATGTGATTGTTAATCCAGAGAGCCTAAGTGCTGAAGGACAAGAGCCTGATTTTGTACATGTATCTATGAACATTATTAATAAAAATATAAACACCACCACGTGCAGATTGACCACGATGAATGAGTGATGGGGGACTAAGATTCCACAGAGTGGGCAAGGGATTAGGGGTTGGAAGGTTGGAAGAGGGGATAAGTGTTGAGCCTAGGGGCTTAAGTCCTTGAGGAATAATATTAAAATATTATTCCAAAAGACATGTGAATATTATGTTTTATCCTAAGTTATTTTTGTTGAAATACAAGCAACTTCGAAATGGAAGGAACACATGGTGATGGAATGCATGCAGTTTCATGGGTGACAAGTGTCAACCCGAGCCCATGCAAATAAAACAGCTGAGATGAGCCATGGTGGGGGTGCCTCCTCCATTCTACCTGACTGTCTGAGTGTGAACCATTTGACCTCTGGAAGAGCCCCATGCATATTCTGAACTATACATTCCATCCGACCCCTACAAGAGACCTCGTGCCATTCTAAAATCGAGGGGCGAAGTCTATGTGTGGATTTCATGGATAGCCTGTATAGATTTCTGGAAAAAGCCAATGCATCCTTTGTCTGAGCAGATCAAGCCTGTGTGTGGATTATCTGTCCCAAAGCCATAACCGTGAGACCATCCTGTCATTGTTGAGCCTATTTGGAAAGCCCATGTCTGTTTCCCCATTTGTTGTTGTGGCCACACAATGCTGGACTATGTGTGGCTTGTTGGCTAGTTAGTACAACACTCTCTCCAGGTGAGAGAGGTGGTGAAGTTGGAAGAACAAGTTGTTGGGCCTATGAACGACTCTCTCCAAGTTATATAGTGGGCAAAGAAAGGAGAGAACTCCTGGAAGGAACCCTGTAGCTGCCACAGAGCTCAGAGACGTCCAGTCTGGCTTGTTGCTGAAACCCAAGGCAAGGGAGGTTAGTAGCCAAAGGACTATCTAGGTGATAGAGAAGGTGTATACTCCTGGAGTGGAACATGCATGTGGGGAAGGAGAGTCAGTGGGTAGTAGGCATAAGTGGTTCCTGGGAGAGAATCCTTCCTTGTGACTGTGTGTTTTCCCTGTAACCTCAGCCTAGACTAGGATTCCTTGCCTTGGGGGTGAATCTTAGTCCCATCTCGGGGGTGACCCACTGCTAAGCTTGATGAGCAGTGTGGTCTAAGGCCGGGATGTTCATGGAAGGCCTGCACTTGGTTGTTGGAATTACCACCCTTTCAAAGATAAGTACCAGACAATGTTTTAATTATGTTTTGCATGTCTATCTATTTATAATTATCATGTATTCTGTTGTGCTTATGTATTAATGTCAAAGCCATTGATTATTTATAATAGCATTAATTATTATGGTTACTCTGAGTTTAAATGTGCTTCATTTTCTTAAATGCATGTCTTATATTTAGAATTAAGTATGAGATTGTTTTTCCGCAAAGTAGTGCCTGCCCTGAGTGAAAAGGGGGTGTTACAGTATCGTATCAGAGCCAAGATTTCAACGTTGAGGCTAGATGGGCCAGTTGAATGGTCTTAGGACCGAGGGTTTGAGGAGAAATTGTGTCTGGAGGACCAATTTCAGACCGTTGAATGCTACCGAGTGTCAAGGAGTTACTTGACTGTGTTACCAAGCTCAGGAGGTGTAGTGGTGTTATGAAACCATAGCTGATGTGGTACCTGGCCACAGGGAGAGAGGACTCCACACCAGAACTGTTGGAGCTATAGGATCTGTTCAGGGAAAAGGATAACCCTCGTGACTGTCAGATCTGGAAAACGTGCTCAGGGTTTAAAAACCCTTTTGAGTTGCATAGGAATGTGGAAATCGTGATACACGAAACCCCGAATTTGTTGGGACCATCCATCGGGGGAAACACGTGGCTCCCAGATGGCGTTTCAACACTCGATGTTAGCGACAAAAGTCACTCCTGGATTGCAGTAGGAGAAGATTCTGACTTCCATCATTTTATGTCACATTTTGTTTATAAAGGGGTGATCGGAAGCAAACTCGAAACAATATTGTTCCAACTCTTGAAACTAGGTCGTGCATGCACAGGTAAGTGAGGTCTTAGTCCAACTTCAGACAGTAGGTTGTAGTAAGGGTGAGAAGGAGGAAGACTTGTATGAGAGAAATGAAAAGGTCTATCATAAACACCAGGTTTCTAACAGACTGTAGGGGAAACATCTGAACACAAGAGCTTCTTACATTCAAATGCAGAAAACTGGAGAATACAACAATGCAACAATAAATCCTTTATCATAACATAGTTGCAATGATTCATGTGAATCAATCAATCATGAACTCCCTCAGTATGAGATGAAAACCAAACAGAGTAAGAAATATTATCGTCATAAAACAAGAAATCTCACATACAGATACATAACCAGGCAACTAGGACGTCTGCTAAAAATTTACAGTCAAGAGCATCACTCTACCATCGATAGATTACAAAATGGAAAAATTGCCTACATATACTCAAAGAAAAAAAACAACAGCAAAAACAAGACCCTGCATTAAAAACATTACGTCTGCATGTCTACTGACATCCTATGCATGCACTCTTTGATCGATCGTGCACTTATGATAGACGCAATCAAACTCCTCACAGTCCTGCGAATGAACTGACACACTTTTAATCCTTCACCGGACTTTCCATTTATGGCGAAAATGATGTCTAACCACCACCAACTACCTCAATAACTGCTTCCTTGGGACTGAGAACAACTCGGCCAACTCTGCACTCATGGGACGTGGAGGTCTTCTCGCGCACCTGGATCGGTTGAACGGCCTAATGGATAAGGTGTGGAGGCCGGTGCGAAGACTAGGCGCATAATTGGAAGTGGTGGATGGGTGGAAGTGACACGGAACATGGGGTACAAGTGGATAAGGAGTAGAGACAGCCATACAAGTGGAGGCGATTGGGAGAGAAAGAGAGACACATGGTAGGAGGTGAGTAGATGATGAGATGAGGAGGGGCCATGTGGATGAATGGAGGGGCGTTGTGGCACTGGATGATGAGGTGAAGTGCTATAGGAAAGTGACAGGGAAAGACACAAAGTGGTGGGCCTGAAGAAGGAGGAAGGACAAATTGGAGGATGGGGAGGGAGAACACCTAGCAGGAGGTGACAGGTGGAAGTGAGGAAAGGGAAAAGGGATATGTTAGGATGGCATTGAGTGGAAGACATATGGAAGAATGAATATGGTGGAAGATATTGGAGATGTGGCAATGTGGGGTCCACTGAAAACCACCAATTCCAAACCCCCCCCGCCCCCCCTTATTAAAGGTAGAATGGAAAGGGGGGTTTTGAATCCAACCTTGACCGCGGATATGAGCACTTCAATCCAGGTCGTTGAGAGGTGCATGACCAATTCTAGACTCTCCCCTCCACTTTAAAGGTAGAATGGTGAGGGGGCTCCAGAATCCGATCTTGACTGCAGATTTGGGCATGTAGATTCTGGCCGCCCAGATTTGCTCGTCGTTTATCCAAATGTGCATTTGCACCCCAACTTAGGATAAGTGGGTTTTTACTCCACTTCTTGCCCTCTTTTCACCAACAGGGGGCGTCTTTTAGGAAAAAATACCCCTCTTACATGTTTAGGCACTAACATTAGGCTCCATGGGGGATAGAGTCATCCCTGTGATGCTCTAAGAAATCTTTTGCAGTTCCAGTGCCTTGGTGTTGGGCTATGGAGTCATTTATTAATCTGAAAACATAAAACAATATTTACAAAAGTAGAGGAGCTGTCTTAGGCTCAAAAAAAACATTTTTTCAAGAAATGCCCATTTACTGGGTCATTAAAAACTTCTTTGCCCTCCAAATCCTGCAACCTGTAAGTGTTGTTCGAGAATACTTCGTATATTTTGAAGGGCCCAATCCAGAGGGCATCAAACTTACTGTGATTTCCTCTATCCTGCCTGGGTGCATCCCAGTTGAGAACCATATCACCCAGCTTGAACTTCTTCTTCTCGACCCTCCTGTCAAAGGCTTGCTTGATCTTCTGCTGATGACTATAGGCCTTGTTCATTACCTACTCCCTGTTTTGCTGCACCTCCACCATTTGGTGAATCCTTTTGACCATATGGTCAGGCTCCTTCAAGGTCCTGAAATAATTTCGCCACAGGTAAAGTGATTTGAGTGGGAAAAACAACCTATGTCCCATAAACAAGTCAGAAAGGTGAGATGCCCAGGGATCTCTTTGTGGTCACCTGATCGGCACATAGAGGGAATTTGGGCTTTGAATCCTAGGCCCTCTTATTGTCTTCCAATAGTCTTTTAATGAGTTTGATCAGGATTTTATTTGAATATTCTTCCAGTCCATTTCCTT
The DNA here is from genome assembly GCA_009831015.1 of Picea engelmannii. Taxonomy (NCBI): domain Eukaryota; kingdom Viridiplantae; phylum Streptophyta; class Pinopsida; order Pinales; family Pinaceae; genus Picea; species Picea engelmannii. The sequence continues at coordinate 342,993 of ML788418.1, forward strand.
GAGGATAATAGGAGGTGGAGTGAATGAGTGAAATCTCAAACTGCTCACAGAACTTAACCAGAGGCTCATACTTGAAAGAAGAAGCACTGTCAGTGACAATTGTACTGAGATAGCCAAATATGGTTATGATATCCTCCAGGAAGCTGATAATTATCTTGTGTGAATCATTCTTGGTGGGGACAACTTCTATCCACTTGGTAAAATAGTCTGTCGCAGTCAGGATCCATCTGTGTTGGCCACTTGAGGGAGGATGAATTTTTCCAATGAAGTCCAATCCCCACTACTGAAAGGGTTCCGAAGTCACTACAAGCTTTAGTGGTAGAGATTTGAGCTGTTGCTTTCCTAAGAACTTTTGGCATTTGATGCAAGCTCTGATTTCTCTACAGACATCAGTGAATAAAGTGGGCCAATAATACCCAGCCCTAAGGATTTTGTGGGTTGTGGTCTTCCAGAAATGATGCCCCCCACAAAGGCTGCTATGGAAATCAAACATAACTTTATGGGCTTGTTGTAGATTCAGGCACCTCAAAAACACCCCTAGAGGGTCTTTCCAGTATAAGGCTCGGTCAATGAGGCAATATCTAACCGCCTTGAGCTTTAAATATCTTGCCTTACTCTTTCCCATTCCATCAGGAGGCTTCAACTCTTGCAAAAATTATAAAATATCTCTGTACCAGGTGCATTTCGCTAGTGATAAGTCACCCTAAGAGCTCTTGTTGGATGAAACAACTTGTTGATTTTATGAACAAGCATTGATGAAGCTAACCCCCAAGGCCTTGCAATTGGATTCAGCCAACATCTTGGCCAAACCTTGCCCCTTTATCAACTTGGTGGGCTTAATCTCCATATCAAACTCTAGGATCTTGGCAATCCATTTACCTCTTCTCCCATCTATGTCGGGTTGTATAAGGATGTCCTTCACTGAGGCTAAAGGAACGTATGCGGTCACTTTTGAGTGAAAGACATAGACTCTTAAATGTTTGAGAGATTTCACCAAGGCATAGGCCTGCTTCTCCATGATCTCATACCATATTTCTGCATCCCTCAATTCCTTGCTAAAGAATGAAATGGGTTTCTCTCTCCCTTCCTCGTCTTTCTACAATAAGATCGCTGCGACTGTATCAAAAGAAGCAAAAGAAAAAATTAGGAAACCCTTGAAATAATCGGGGCTGACCAACACAGGTGCCTCAGTCAAAGCCTTCTTTATTTGGATAAAATATTCCCTAGATTTGGCAATCCATTTTACTTCATTTCCTTTCCTGAGCATGGTTGTGATATGTTTCACTACCTCAACAAAATTTTATACGAACCTCCTCAAAAAGTTAATCTTCCATAAAAAAGCATGAGCTTTCTTTCTAGACCTGGGAAGCGACAGGGTCTGAATTGCCTCTACCCTACTAGGATCAATCCTTACTCCTTCTGTTGATACTATATGGCCAAACAACTTCCCCTCCTTCATAGAAAACAAAGATTTCTTGGGGTTTAAGGATAGGCCAAATCTTTGACACTTCAAGAAAACTTTCCTCAGGTGACAACAGTGCTCTTTGTCAGACCTAGAGAAGACTGTGATGTCATCTAGATAGATCACCACAAACTGATCTTTCTCCCCAATGAAGTCTATATCCATGGCTTGCTAAAATGTTGCTCCTGCATTCATCAATCCAAAAGGCATTTATGCATGCATGAATGTGCCCCAAGGAGTGGTGAAGGTTGTTTTTTCTCTTTCCTCGGGCATGACTGATATCTGCTTATAACCAGAAAAACCATCAATCATGGATATCTTAGATGCACCAGTTACCCTCTGCAATATGTGTTCCATGTTGGGCAAGGGATAATTGTCTTTCTTTGAGCTCTTATTTAGGTTCTTGAAATCAACACAGAGCCTGATTTCTCCACTTTTCTTCCTCACTAGGACCAAATTGGCCACCCATTAAGAATATCTCAAGGGGACAATGATTTGGGCATCTAACAAATTTTTTGCATCTCTCTCCATGATAGGCAGCAACATGGGGTTTATATGTCTTATCTTCTGCCTAAATGGTTTAGCCTCTTCCTTCAATGGGATCTTGTGTTCAATGACAGATGTGTCATATGTCTTGAGGTCTTCATAGGTACAGACAAACACATCAACAAATTCTCTTAATAATTCAATGTATTCGGCCCTCTATTCTTGGGTCATACTACTTGCCAACTTGATGAACTTAGGCTCCTCTTGTGTGACAATGTTTCACTCAGCTATATCAGCATCTCCTCCTGAAATCTTACCTTTTACTGCCACATCATTCCCATTGAATAGTCTTTCTAAAGGGACTAGTCCCCTTGGAATGTAATTGCTAGGCAACTGAACAATATGGTAATTAACAATTTTATTTAAGAATACCTTAGAGTGAGGGTCACCTTCAGGATCAGGGTCCTGATCAATGTGCAATGCAAAAAACTCATCGACGGATTGAAGAAACTTTTCAATTTCGAGATCGTCTTCGAATACCTTCCAATGATTTACATTGTCCGGGATGGATGGCCTATATATTATTTCAACCCCATATTTAATCTTCAGTGCTAGAGGGATCCTGAATAGACTAGATGAGACATCTAATGAATTGGCCAAATTATTCTCCTCTCTTGGGATAAAAGGAATGTTGAAAGTCGAGAAGAAATTATCAATCAGGTCCCATACCTCATTTCTGTAACTTTTGAGACTAGGATGCTTGGCCCGATAAACATTCCTGACTTGTTGGATTATCAATTCAACATCTCCGAACACTATTATATCACTTATTCCCATTTATTTTGCAACCCTTATACCTATAACAAGAGCTTCATACTCTGCCACATTGTTGGCGGTTTCAAATTCCAGCTTGTATGACAGGGATATGGTTTCTTGACAAGGTGACATGAACACCACTCCAGCGCCAGTGCCTATATTGGAAGAAGGTCCATCAAAGAAAATATTCCAAATAGAGGTGGTTGGAGGAGGTATTTCCTAATTAAAAATGGGATAATTTCTGATCTATAAAGGGCTATCAGGAGTCTTAGTGATCTGCAATAATCTAGACGCCAAATCAGTGTCAAGTGCAAAGATGGGATGATTGGTGGGGTTTGCTTCATCAATAACAATATAGGCTAGCTGGAGTTCTCTGTACAACCTCTTGTTTTCCCCTCCAAATAATGGAATGGTGGCATATGTGAGATCCATATGTAATGTTCCTCCAAGTATTCCAATCCAATACCTTGACAACAACATGCCAAAATTGGGGGGAACATCAACTACAACAATGTCCATGACCACACTCTTCATTGGTAGTTGAAATAAAGAGACCACCAAGTATTTGATGACTCCAAGACATTGCACCCTCCTTGAATCAAAAGAGTACAAATCATGATAAGACTTTATCACTTCCAATCCCAATTCTTCAATGACTATTTTGGGCATAAGGTTATGGGAAGCTCCTGAATCCATCAGGAATTTATGCAGCACTTTATCATGTATATTCAGGGAGGTGTAGAAGGGAGGGGATGAATCATCTCTGTCTTCCACCATGGGACCTAGGTTAACTATTGTATTTTCATATTGAAGGTTGAATGAGTCATAGGAAGGCTGGGGGGACTCAGATTGTAGCATTTTGGAGAGGGACCTTTTGAAATCTTCATTTTTAACTAGCTCTAAGAGGGGTACGAGAATTCTGATTTTTTGAATTTCATGCTTAAAACTAAAGGAGAAAATAGGCTTAGGATCTTCCCTTACCTCATAGACAGGTTCTTTGGCCATTGGCAAAGTATTCTGAGTTTTTGTTTCTTTAGTAGTGATTGTTGCAGATTTAGTAGCCCTTTCTGCTATGAGGGGTTGATCTTGGCTGTCAAAATTTCCTTCTTTCTTCTTTGATCTGAGAGGGTATTTGTTAGGGGTGTTGTTGGCCTTTTCTCCTTTACCTAACTCATTGATTTGAATGTTCATAAGGGATTCTTCATATGCAGATTGATTCAAATGGAGAAAAGGAGAAGTTTGTTCAATACAGTGAATTTTAGGGTCGAGCTCATCTATCTCCTCTTCTTCCTCATGAGTAACTAGGTTGTTTTGGAGAGGGGTTTGAATCCTTTGATCTTCCCTGTCTTTCCCCCTTTGTTCCCTTGGGAAATCCTATGGTACATTGCTATTAGGTCTCCTGAAAATTCTATTATCAACATTCTGGGGATTTCTGTACAAGGGATTCCCTTCTAACTCCCACATTTCGATTCTAGATGAAAGAGATTTTATCATTTTAGTTACCTCGTCCAATTGAAGGGGAAGGGGAGAGGAATTGGATGGGGAGGCTTTAGGTCTTTTTCGGGATATGTCTCTATCCTCCTTATTCCTGAGTCTATCAACAACCAATATGTTAGATTCTACTTCTACGGCTACATCCTGTATGTGAGCCAGAGTAGTGGCTATTCTCTCCCTCAACAGAAGGTAGAAATTGGGATTAAAAGAACTAGCGTAAGTGATCTTAGCAGAGGCTTCTGAGGGATTTATCTCAGCGGGGATTTTATTATACATTTTATTGAACCTCTTGGAGAAGTTGGAGATAGGCTCTCCTTCCTTTCTCTTCAAAGACCCAAACTCTGTCATGTAATACATGAAGTCTTTTTTGTCCCCCCATTGCCTCAAAAAGGCATTATCCAAAGACTCAATCCCATCAATAGATCCAGAGGACAGGGCCTTGAACCATTTTCTAGCCTCACCTCCGAGACTATGAACAAAAATCCTCATCCATATGTCTTCATGCATGATAACATGATCATCTGTGAAACTGTAAAAGGCTTCGAGGTGTTCTTCTACGGCTATATCTCCTTTGCCTGTGAACTTGGGTAGTTTCTTAAGATAACCATCTGTTGGAAGGGCATTGAGAGACTGTGGTAACATAAGGGGAGCATACCTAGTAGCTATTATGGCCTCCATTCTGGTCATGGGGGGATTAACTCTTGCCATGGTAAGATTAGGTGGAAGAGAACTCGGAGGAGAAGGGGTTCGAATGGGGGATACCAGAAATGAGCTCCCTGGTGGAAAGGGAAACAATGGGGAATTCAGAGAGAAGGCTAGGGGACCCAAATGGGCAGATGCTTCTCTCTGTGTAGTAGTAGCAATAGTAACAAGAGGAGGGGTGGTGAAATCTTCTGCGGTCTGAGGTCTGCGCCAAGGTATAGCTTCAGGGGAAAGGGGAGTGACAAGGATTTCCCCTTCTAATCCTAGACCAGGAGGGGAAAACTCAGCAGGAACACTCCCGAAATTCAGGAAACAGGAAACCTCAGAAACAGGTTTGCTAGGAAGCTAAGAAGAAGAAAATGGAGTTTCTACAGAAGGAGGTGGAAAATTACCTGGTTTAGTGTTGGAACTTTCTCCTCGTGAGGCCTTCCCTTTTCTAATAATCACCTCCCGATCAGCTTCAGGTGTAGCTCGAGGAAGTTGTGAATGGGACCGCATGTGTCTACCTCTGGAAGCCACAATTTAAAATAGCAGGCTTGCCTTAGTGGATTCATCACAATGGAGTTTCCAGGTGCAAAGTAGCAATCTTCAAGGGCTCTAATGCCTCATGCACGTTCAGAATTAGAGGCTCAATGTCGTTCAATCCTAGGGAAAATTTTCAACTTCGTCCCCGAGAATGGCCATCACTCCTAGATTGCAGCAAGAGCAGAGCCCAACGCCCATCAATTGATGTCATGTTTTGTTTATAAATATGTGATTGAATGGAAGAAAACTTGAAACAATATTGTTCTAACTCCTGAAACTAGGTTGGGCATGCACGGGTAAGTGAGGACTTAGTCCAACTTCAGACAGTAGGTTGTAGTAAGGGTGATAAGGATGAAGACTTGTATGAGAGAAATGCAAAGGTCTGTCATAAACATCAAGTTTCTAACAGACTGTAGGGGAAACATCTAAACACAAGAGCTTATTACATTCAAATGTAGAAAACTGGAGAGTACAACAATGCAACAATAAATCCTTTGTCATAACATAGTTGAAATGATTCATGTGAATCAGTCAATCATGAACTCCCTCAGTATGAGATGAAAACTAGTCAGAGTAAGAAAGCTATATGTCATAAAGCAAGAAATATCACATACAGATACATAACGAGGAAACTAGGATGTCTGGTAAAACTTTATAGTCTAAAGCATCGCTCTACCATCGATAGATTACAAAATGGCGAAATTTCCTACATATACTCAAAGAAAAACAACAACAACGAAAATGAGATGTTGGATTAACAACATTGCGTCTGCATGTCTAATGATAGCCTGCACATGCAGTCTTTGATCGATCGTGCACTTATGACAGACGCAATCAGAATCCTGACAGTCCTGCGAATGAACCATCCCTCTTTTAATCCTTCGCCGGACTTTCCATTTATGGTGGAGACGATGTCTAACCACCACCAACTACCTCAATAACTGCTTCCTTGGGAATGAGAACGGATCGGCCAAATCTACACTTAGGGACATGGAGGTCTTCTCGTGCTGCCACCTGGATCAGCTGAACGACCTAATGGATAAGGCTTGGAGGCCGGTTCGAAGACTGGGCTCATAATTGGAAGTGGTGGATGGGCGAAAGTGACATGGAATGCGGGGCACAAGTGGATAAGGAGTAGAGAGGAGCATACAGGTGGAGGCGACTGGGAGAGAAAGAGAGACACATGGTAGGAGGTGAGTGGATGATGAGATGAGGAGGGGACATGTGGACAAAGGTAGGGGGGACTGTGGCACTGGATGATGAGGCAAAGTGCTACGGGAAAGTGACAAGGAAAGCTGCAAAGCGGTGGGCCTAAAGGAGGAGGAAAGATGAATTGGAGGATGGGGAGGGAGAACACCTGGAAGGAGGTGACAGGTGGAAGCAAGGAAAGGGGAAAGGAATAGGTCAGGATGGTGTTGAGTGGAAGACATATGGTTAAAGGTGGATGGTGGAAGAGATTGGAGATGTGGCAATGTGGGGTCCACTAAAAATTGCCAATTCTGGAACCCCCCCCCTTAATAAAGGTAGAATGCAAGGGGGGTCTGGAATCCAACCTTGACCGCAGATCTGAGTGATCCAATCTAGGTCATTGAGAGGTGCGTGGCCAATTCCATACCTCCCCCCTCTTATTTAAAGGTAGAATGGCGAGGGGGCTTCAGAATCCGACCCTCACCGCAGATTTGGGCACGCAGATTCTAGCTGCCTAGATTCGCTCGCTGTTTATCCAAATGTGCATTTTCACCCCAACTTAGGATAAGTGGGTTTTTACTCCACTTCTTTCCCTCTTTTCACCAACGGGGGGTGTCTTTTAGGAAAAAATACCCCTCTTACATGTTTAGGTGCTAACACCCAGGAAACCAAAAGGGTAGAAGCTTGTTTTCGCAAGTCGCAATATAGAAAAACCCGAAATGATCTACACCATAGATTGTAAGACAAGAACTTGACTATTGGATCAAGTGGAGGGGTAGACAGTAATTTCAATATTTCAGCAAACGAAAGTTCGAGAGGTGTGGATGCATGAACTCCCGATGCCCGAAACCCCAAAATGCTGAAAGGATTTGTGCCATAGATTTTAGAAAGGTTTAATTGTTGGATTTCACATGGAATGGACGTGAACACATGGGTGTGTACCATGTGTCAGTGGGACATAAGAAAAGTGAGCATGATGGGACCCGATGATGTCACCATAGATAATGTGGACCCTCCTGAGGGTGCCACTCGCCACTGTAAATGTGGAGATAGTTGTGCTATGTGGGCCTGGAGGGTAAAGTAAATTGGGATTTTTGGATTCGCAAAGGAGGAGCACGAGGGCTCAACACTCCAACTTGTGAAGTCGTGAGGAGAGGTGCTAGAACTTATCCCTAGCCTATGGTTATATGTAGCAGGCACTAGTGAGAAGGGAGCCATACCGTATCGCATCTTGGGTATCGGTGTTTGGAGGAAGAAGAGTCGACGGTCTTCGACTCGCGAACTCACGAGATCATGAAGTTGTGAAAGGTGCCTTTGGTTATGAGGGTAGGGAGAAAGAGGGAGCTATCACCCGAAAGCGAGTATGAGAGTCTTGTGGATCGAGACCCTGAAACCAGAAGTCCCAAAACTTTGCAGAGCCAAACAGAGTTCAAAAAACTTAGTGAATTTGAAACATTTTCTTATTCACGTTGGTTAATGACTGTTGTGGTTTTTATTAAGGTTTAAGGGCCCGAAAAACTTTGGTTGATTGCACATTGTGTGTGCAGAGTTCAATGAGTGTCAGGTCAACTGTGAATCTACGTTGAGTATAGAAATGGAAAAGGTACAGATTTCCTTCGAAATAGAGGACGAAAGGGTAGGAAGGGGTGTCAACTTGGGAGTCGAAGGATCAAACTCTAATCCGCACAGAAAAGAGATGGATAAGGAAGGACATATGATGAAAATCATTGAAATATTGAAGAAAGATGCCCAAGCTCGCTGAGTTGATAGCCGAAAGTTCATGAGGGTTAAGGTTCAACAAGGAGAATTCAACTTTAAAATGTTGAAGAACCTGGAAAGAATAGAAAGGAAGTTGGAGAAGAGGAGTGGCTCAAGCAAGACAAAGAGTCACAAGACCCCTGAGAGAAGAAGAAGATCGAGGAGTGGTAGCAGACATCATCGTCTCTCCCCAAAGCATTGCAGCAGGGAAGTGCACAATAGTTCAAGCCCATCCCCTACTAGAAATCACTGAACATCTGGAAGTGATGAATTGAAAGGATAGATGAACAAGATCAAGCCTCCAACGTTTGATGGAGAACATAAGAAGGAGGAAGATGCTGAAACATGGTTGCTAGGCATGAGGAAATATTTCCAACTACAGAATTATTCCCCTCAAGAAGAAAGAAGAATTGTGATGTATCAACTAAAGTGAAAAACATCCATGTGGTGGGATCAATTTGTGCAGGTGCAACACATCAGAGAGAAAGATATCACTTGGAAGGAGTTCAAGAGGTATTTCGAGAAGAAATACCTGACCAAAAGGTACTATGATAGAAATATGAAGGAATTCTTTGAACTCAAGTTGGGTAGCATGACTATCGATGAATACGAACGAGGGTTTTTGGAACTACTAAAGTATGTCTCGTTCATCAAAGATGAGGCTATCAAGATTCAGAGATATCTGAGTGGACTGCCACCTTCTATTGGTGATAGGATTCAGTATGATGATCCTAATACTATAGAAGAAACAATAAGAAGGGAAAAATGCTTATATGAACAACAAAGAGAAAGGCCTACTTTTCGGAAAGCTTGGGATGATCAGAAGAAGTTCAGGAAAGAGCAGAGGCAGAAGGGAAACAAGCCTCCCTTTTTCAGAAAAAGTCCTCAGGGATAGCCATCTTTCAAAGAGCCCAAGAAGGCTGAAGTGGGTGAGAAAATTCCCATACCACGACCTATGGAGTGTTGGGGTTGTAAAGGGAACCATAGGTACAGGGACTGCCCCCACAAAAAAGATAAAGCGAGAACCGTCCACAATATTCAGCAAGCTAAAACAGTGGAGGATATGGGCAACAGGATGCCAAGGATCTATGCATCCCTAGACAACAAGCAAGCAAAATTTCAGTCGCACATGATTGAAGTGGAAGGTATGATCAACAACCGACCATTTATTATTTTAATTGATTCCAGGGCTAGCCATAGTTATGTAGATCCTAGGGTGGTGGAATGTTTGCATTTATCAAGAAGCAAACATGAAAGGTCCTGGTTAGTGTAGTTGGCTACAGGAACCAATAGGAAGGTCATTGAATTAGTTAAATGTTGTTCGATAGACATGAATGGATTGAGAACAAAGGCTAAATTGAATGCTTTACCTTTAGGCTCTTATAATTTCTTAATTGTGATGGACTGGTTGGACCAGGACCTTTCCCTCCTAGACTTTCATAACAAGAGGTTTACATGCCTAGATTAGGAGAGAAATCGGAAAACAGTCCAAGTAATTCCCAGAGCTATGGCTGTTAGATAAATATTAGCCATGCAACTGAAGAAGTGTTACAAGAAAGGATGTCAATTATTTGTAGCCCATGTGGAGGAAGAATCCAGAGATAAAGTCTCAAAGATTGGAGACCATGAGGTACTCACAGAGTTCAAGGACATATTTCAGGAGGTACCTAGACTACCTCTGAAGAGAGACATCGATTTTTTTATAAATTTGATGCCTGGAGAAACTCTAGTGTCGAAAGCTCCTTATAGAATGAGTACACCAGAGATGAAAGAGTTGCAATTGCAACTCGAAGAGCTTTTGAAGAAGGGGTACATTCGCCCCAACATGTCACCTTGGGCTGACCCGGTCCTGTTCATGAATTAGAAGGATGGGACGCTGAGGCTGTGCATTGATTTCAAGTAGTTGAACAAGGTAACTATCAAGAACAAGTATCCTCTGCCGAGGATCGATGATCTTTTCGATCAGTTGAAGGGTGCGAAAATATTCTCGAAGATAGATCTCAGATCAGGATATCACCAGGTAAGAATAAAGGATGAGGACATCAAGAAGACCTCCTTTAGAACAAGGTATTGTCATTACGAGTTCACAATGGTGCCGTTTGGACTATCAAACGCACTTGTTGTTGTTATGTGCTTAATGAATGGTGTATTCAGGGACTATTTAGACAAGTTTGTCATAGTCTTCCTGGATGACATCTTGGTGTATTCCAAATCATAAGAAGAGAACGAACAACACCTAGGGATGGCGATGCAAGTGTTGAGAGAAAACCAACTATATGCCAAGCTAAGCAAATTCTCATTGTATCAAAGGAAAATCGATTACTTGGGGCATATTATTTCAGAAGAAGGGATCGTTGTGGATCTTGAGAAAGTTGAGGCCATTCAAGAATAGTCAGTGCCAAGGAATGTGGCAGAAGTCAGATCCTTTATGGGTCTGGCAGGTTACTACAGAAGGTTTATAACACGATTCTCAAAGATAGCTCACCCTATCACTTCCTTGCAAAGGAAGGAGAAAAAGTTTCAGTGGATTGAAGAGTGTGAGAACAATTTCCAACGATTGAAGTAGTTGTTAACCAGTGCTCCAATCTTGAGGATTGTTGATCCAAATATGGATTTCGAGGTGTGCACAGATGCGTGTAAGGAAGGGTTGGAAGGAGTTCTCAGTCAAGATGGATTTGTAATCTGTTATGAGTCCAGGAATCTGAAAGAGCATGAAAATAATTATGCCACTCACGATTTGGAGTTGGCATCAATTTTCCACACTTTGAGGAAATGGAGACATTACCTTATGGGAAAGAGATTCAAATTGAGAACATACCACAACGGTCTGAAATATTTGTTTGATCATCCAACCTTAAATGCTAGAAAAAGTATGTGGTTGGATTTTCTGTGTGAATACGACTTTGATATCAAGCATATCAAAGGGAAGGAAAACAAGGTGGCTGATGCACTCAACAGAAAGGTGCACAACTTACATGCTTCAGCCATTAGCATGTATAGGATTGATATCAAGGGTAGAATTTTGGAAGATGCAAATGTTGATTTTCAGTACAGAGACTTAGTAGCAAAGCTACAACAGCGTGAGAGACCACAGAAGGAGGGAAATTACACCTTGGAAGCTGATGGAATAATTCTGTACAAAAACAGAGTGCATATACCCAATGTCCAGGAATTGAAACTTGCGATTCTAAAATAAATGCATAACGTGACTTATGCTAGACACCCTAGATATCAGAAGACTGTGGCAGCAGTCAAAAGCCACTACTTTTGGCCAGGTATGAAGAGAGAGATCATTGAATACATTGCCAGATGTATGGAGTGCTAGAAAGTTAAGGCTGAGCATAGGAACCCAACAGGGTTGCTGCAGCCTTTGCCCATTCCTGAGCATAAGTGGGAAGTGGTGACCATGGATTTTATTACAAGATTGCCCAGAACAAGCAAGCAACATGATTTGATCATGGTTGTGGTGGACAAGCTTACAAAAGATTCCCATTTTATTCCACTGAAAACCATTCACAAGGTAGCAGATGTTGCTGATATCTTCTTAAAAAAAGTGGCATGCTTGCATGAAATTCCTAAAACGATTGTGTCTGATAGGGACCCAAAATTCACCTCGAATTTCTAGAAAGGATTGTTCAAAGGATTCATAACGAATATGAATTTTAGAAAAGCGTATCATCTTGAGTCTAACGGACAGACAGAGAGGGTGAATAGAGTAATAGAGGACATGCTGAGAATGTACGTGATGGACAAACCATCAAGATGGGAAGACTACCTGCATTTGGTAGAATTCGCCTACAATAATGGGTATCATTCATTGTTGAAGATGAGCCCATTTGAAGCACTTTATTGAATAAATTGCAACACTCCAGTGATCTAAGAAAATCCAACTAACAGAGTGGTAGTTGGGCCAGAGTTGCTCAAAGAGATGGAAGACCAAATGATAAGAATTAAATAGAATTTGAAAGCTGCCCAGGACAAGCAGAAAATTTATGCCAATAAGAACAGAACCCATAGAGAATTCAAAGTGGGTGATCGTGTTTTCATGAAAGTGAAAACTAATAGGAGTTCCCTAAAGCTAGGAAGTTGTGCCAAGTTGGCAAAAAGATATTGTGGGCCTTTTGAAATCCTGGAAAGGATTGGGCTAGTTGCATACATGCTTGCATTACCTGCATCTATGACTGTACATAATGTGTTTCATGTTTCACTGCTTAAGAAATATATACCTAATTCTAATCATGTTATCGATTGGAATGTGATTCAGGTGGAACCAGAAGGTGTCCTGCAAGTGCATCCTGTGCACATATTGTACAGGAAAAACAAACTGCTCCGGAATTGAGCTATAGGGATTGTAAAGGTCCAGTGGACCTGGTACGGTCTTGAGGATGTGACATGGGAGCATGAATATTTTATGTGGGTAGAGTACCCGCATATTTTTGAAAATTTTGAAAAGCTTGCAAAGACAATGTAAAGTTGCACTAAGGACAATGCAAAAATAAGGGGAGGGGGATTGTAATGTCCCCAAGGCTGAGCCCTGTTGTAAATCATATTTGTGAAATGAATTGTAATTATGTTTTTATAGGCTAATGAGCCAAGTTTATATAAGATGGTGGGTTTATGTGATTGTTAGGCCAGAGAACCTAAGTGTTGAAGGCCAAGAGCCTGATTTTGTACATGTATCTATGCACATTATTAATAAAAATATAAACACCGTCGTGTGTAGACTGACCACGATGAATGAGTGATGGGGAACTAATCTTCCACAAAGTGGGCAACGTATTAGGGGCTAGAAGGTGGAAAGAGGGGATAAGTGTTGAGCCTAGGGGCTCAAGTCCTTGGGGAATAATATTAAAATATTATTCCAAAAGACATGTGAATATTATGTTGTATCCTAAGTTTTTTTTGTTGAAAGACAAGCAACTTCGAAATGGAAGGAATGCACACTAGCACATTTGGCCCATTTTACAACGGTTGTTTCGCCCATTTTACAACGGTTGTTTCGACGCTTATGCGACGTTATGTCATTTATATGGCGATGAATTTAGAGTCTCTAAAATGTCGGTTTAGGTGACGTGGCATTTGCGACGAACTTGAGAAAACGTCGCATAAGCGACGATATAGGAAAACAATCTCAAACCAACTTTTCGTCTATATTGCGACAACAACTTTTATAGTTAAACCGACACATCAATAGAATTCGTCGCCGCATATATAAAAATTTTCGTTGGATATTCGCCGACAAATTTCTGTTTTTTATATGGAAAAACCGTCGCATATATAAAAGTTGTCGTCAGATATCCGACGACAAATTTCTGTTGTTTATATGGTAAAAATGTTGCATATATAAAAGTTGTCGTCGGATATCCAATGACAACTTTACGTTGTTTATATGGAAAAACCATCGCATATATAAAATTTGTCGTCAGATATCCAACGACAACTTTCCATTGCTTATATAGCAAAATCGTCGCATATATAACAGTGGGTGTCGGATATGCGACGGCCAAATTTGTTTTAAAAAAATAAAAAAATATTTTGGGCATCAATTTTGATATTAATATTAATATTAATATTAAATCCCAAAGGTTATTGCATGAGCCCATATTGATTTCACAAAGCCTTGGGACTTCTTTGATGGAGCTTATCAAGTCTCGCCAAAAATATGTGGTGATGGAGTCATACTCTTTGGAGCCAATCATGGCACTATGCTTGGAGAAAAAATCTATGTTCGAGGAGGCCTCATTTTTCCATATCTACATGGATTTTAATAAAAAATAGGATATGTTGTCAAAA
>ML788418.1:361498-372639 GCA_009831015.1 Picea engelmannii
TGGCCAATTTTTAAATAGGGTTGAAGTAGTTCATTATTATTGAAAAAAAACTCTGCAATGTAATTATTTACCTGGTCCTCTAGGCGGCACCGTTGGAATGGTTGCCTGCCTGTTCACCTGATCTTCAGGTTGAGGATGATCATATATGACATTCTCTGTCATTAAAACGTCAAAATTTATAAGTACAAAATTTATAAGTACAAGATTATTAAGTATATGATTAATATATAGACATTTTACCATCATGGGCCTCTACATTCAAAAGAACATCCTGGGGCTACACTTCACTAGGATGGGACTGTTGGGGAGCACCATGATCTTCTGGCTGTGTTTCACTATCAATGCTCTATTGTTCAGTACTAATGGTAGGTTTGATGGTGCTACTCCCCTAATTAAAACAAAGTAAGACATTAAATTATGGACGATATCAAACATTTACGTATTTTATAAGTAACGAAAGTTTAAGGTGGACTGATTTTTATTTACCTTATCTAACAAATTGGATCTTGGGGTCCACCCCATGCTTTTCCTATGGTCAACCACAACTTTATAACCGTACTTGTAACCAAGCTGGAGGTCTTCCTCTGTGGTTCCAGTTCCGAAGTCATCACCCTACATTGCAAAAGGGTATGGTTTTTTAATGTTTTTGGTTCAAATTACCTTAAAGTTGTAAGGTGATACAAATAATATTGTTAAGATGTTTGGGTACTTACGATTCGTGACTGTAACCTCAAGTAGCCGCCCGGGCCTATCTTGTGTTGGCCATGTTTGGCAATCCTTTCTTTGGTTGCCTTAGAAGTGTAAGACAACCTATCATCAAAATTTTCAAGTATGTTATATATAACAACACTTTTATTTAGATCTAAAGAAAAATAAAGCTAGTATTGAATTCAAAAAATTGTAATTTACCTTGGTGTACCAGTTATTTGTTCTCCTGATTTTCTCAAAATCTTCTCTTTTGCATCATCAATGATTTCCTTCCACTCTCTCTTTGGAATTGAGGGAGGACACTCATACCTAGGATTTTTTGCCAAGCTTCGTCTATAAACATCCCAGGTATATTTTAAATATTCACCCACTGCAGATGTGACCGCTTTTGTATTTAATGTGTCTACACCAAAGAGGCCTTCAAGATAATCCATAATTTCCTTTTTGAGGTTGGAATTATGGCAATTCTACCTCATGCATAAGGTTGCCCCAAAAATAGACAAGGCCTTGCTCTCTACGTGCCTATAAAAAAGGTTGTTTCCTAGACACAAAAATATATGATCATTAATTTAAAATTAAGAATCTAGACGAATATTTTTGTATGATGACAACATTAAACGATTAAAATATGATTTAAAACTTCCTGGGAGTCTTGATTGTTTTAATGGAAGTCCATTATTGTCGACCAAAAATGTGCACGGAAGGGTCCTCGTGCTTTTCACACGTCTAGCTCCAGGAAATGCATCCATATCAACCACATCACTATGATCCTCATCTCCTCTACCCTCTCTAAACTCTGATCGAGGTGTGGATGCCTATCGGTGCATGTCATGGCTCCTATCTGCATGAGGTGTGGAAGATGGAGAAGTAAATAGTGCTCTAGAAGCTGTATGACCGCCCGCATCAGGACTCTGTAGCATCTCTGTAGTGCCACTACTACCAACCCCAAGCTGAACAAGCTCCAAATATTCCTTTATAAAAAAACATTTTTTTTTTCATGAGATAATGTAAAAGTTAAAGAACAAAGTATCATAATTGAACATATGACTGCATTAAATAAAAAAATAAATAAATTATGGGTATTACCTTATATGTGTTAAGTTGTGACAGAAGGATCTTGATCCTTTCTTTGACGTCTGGAGTTTGTTCTGAACAATCTAACAAGATAAATAGTTCCTTGTTAGGTTTAATGATATTTTTTTTTAATGAGAGCATCGGATTAGCATAAGAATAAAATCCCTCCTCATCGGCAGAATCATGATCCACATGGTCTGCTGACTACATATAATTTCAACAAAAACAATGTTATTTCAATCAAATTATATAAGCAAATAATAAAAACAACATAAAATGAAAGTGGAAATTGATAATCATTTACATGTTCTGCGGTTGGCCCTTTTCCACGATCATCCTGCCACATTATAATATAATTAGAACCCCCAAATATTTAAAAAATTGTTAATGATAACAAGAAAACAATGTTAATGATAATATTTACAACAATGTTAAAGATAATAAAAAAATATAATGCAATAAGTAGAGGTTTCTTAAAGAGGTGTTGCATAAGAACCTACACACTATTAGTCAATGTGTCTATTCGATTCAAATGGTAATCCAGTAATAACTCTTTCCCGGGAGCTATCTTTTTTATTGCGCACAGGACTACTCGATTCTCTTCACGTCCCTCAAATATGCAATTTGGTTGTTTGTTTGTTGTCCTGGGTCATGTGCTATTTATAAACCTTGCGATATTTCCAGAAGTTTTAGGCCTTCCATCAATATAGATAGTCACTCCCTTATTTTTATCCTTGTTTATTAGTTGTATATAATTTATGGCAAGTGCATATCTCCACATACTTCGCATGTACCGGACCAGACGTATCCAATCATTATAATTGTAACACGGTCTGACATAGTCCATCACTTCAGTTACTATATTGTATTTTACAATTATTCCATCCATGGAAAATATCCCCAACCCATTCAGGGAGGATGGTGCAATGAGATATGTTCTATTGTTTACAACGAAGTCAACATCTATAGGAGGTAGTTCCTTAGGTACCCATTGCTTCCCCAGATGCTTATACCTGAGTGGAACATCTATGTCTCCTATGATCTCATCATCATAAGAGCATGATCCTCCTTTGGCAAGATAAAATTTCATGTGTTTACAAAATTTTATTCTGAATTTTTCACCTCCGGTCCTTCTTTTCTTATCATATCTGCTAGATGCAGTCGCATTTCCATCCTCCATTTGTCCTAAGCTTTCCTCACTCGACGAAGAAATATCTGACATGTACCTGTTTGTTTGTACCTTCAGTTGCATGTGCACATGTTGTTAGTTAGTAGTCCATCATCATATTCACAGTTCTAAATAAATTTTTTATATCAGATCCATAGGAATTGAGTAGATTTGTCATTTCAAATATTTCCAATGCAAGAACTTTCTTAGAAACATGGTACCTAGACTTAAGAATAATGCATAATATTTTAGGTTTGGATGCCTTGGTGGGCATGGGGTTCCATGGCTTAAGTTCTTTAGACACTTGACACTTTCTAGAAGCATATTGCATCATATTTTTTCCTGCATGAGGAATACAACCACATCCACTCTCATGTTTCTCCATGGTAAGATGCATCAAGTCCACAAAGGTATGAGTCTATGATAGTTGGATATGATGTGGAATAATGATTAAATGTCTAATGATATCTGTCTTGGGAATCCTTAAACATGGTTGGCTCATTAAACACACGGTCCAATTAAATTCCACCACATGGAAATGCAACATGAACATGAATGAACTTGGAAGGACTAGTTGATATGATGTGGACTAATGATTAAATGTCTAACGAGATCTGTCTCGGGAATCCTTATAGAATCCATGTCTTGTGTTCTAACACCTCCCATATAAGAAGAGCCATGTTGCATGTACTAACACCTCCCATATAAGAAGAGGTATGCGTCTTTGATATGGATAGAGGAGAAAAGTAGTGAGGGAGCGACCCAAAATTGTTGCAATATAGTTCTACATTACATCTTATAGTTGCATATAGTTTCATATAGTTGCAATATACAAATGTCTATGATAGATCAATTACGTCTTATATGCCATATTCTAACCCTCTTGTTATAAATTTCCCTACCACTACATTTATCCTATTTAATAGACTATGGTGCTTGGGTGGGATATGGGTGTCATTCACAATTTTTTCACACCATGTATGGAACTTAGGTCTTGTCCATGGTGAGGGAAAGAACATAAGGTTTTTAGGTCCTATTTTCATATAGTGGCATATAGTTGCATATAGTTTTTTAGAGAAAGAACATAAGGCATGTTGCATAGTTTCATATAGTTGCATAGTTGCAATATAGTTGCATACAAAATTGTTGCAATATAGCTGCATACAAAATTGTTGCATATAGTCAATAAATAACTAATAGAAAAATCATAATTTCTCGCTAATGTTATAATTACTTTGGCAATGTGGACATGAGAGCTTCATTATCAATTGGATTTAGTTCATGTGGTTGAGAGGAATGAATGTTATCCTCCCCACCCGGGTTCAATTCTCGTAAGTGACATGTTGAACTCATAACAAGTATACTATTGTAATGACTTTGAACTTTATTGTTGATCGACCTTGTGCCCTAAAGATTCTCCATGAGTGGCATTGGACATAGTTTTAGGGGATTTTGGCTCTATCCTTTGGAAATTATTTGGTGGGTTGAGGTGGGTTCCTTTAAGCTACAAAAATAAGAAATTTTGGCTTCAATCCACTCTCGGTCTTATGATTTGGATTTCTCTTAGTTTTGTGGCTTGCTCCAAATCTGGGTAGTGTTAATTATTGCCATCGTAGGTTATATGAATTGGATAGTCATAAACTCAATTAATATTGAATTTTAAAGGGGTTGGTATTGGTTAAGGATGGTGAGTCATAGGCATTATGGATGTTGCTTTCTTTGTGAGTCATTAAACATGAATTTCACTTAGAGGAGAGTGAGTTCCACCTTACAGACATTCAGGTAGCCCCCTCTCATTTCAACAATAAAATGGCTAGTCAGATTGATGCTCAAAATTTGAGGTATGCAAAAATTTCAAAGATAGTGGTTTATTAGAGTAGGCAGATATAGAAGTTAGAATCATAGTGTAGCGTGTTGTATAAATTGGTTTTAGGTCCCACCGGGATCTCTAGAGATATAGAGAATGTTGAATTGGTGTACTAATTATAGGAAAACATCAAGCAAGAAGCTCCTAGTGAGCATTTGTTTTATTAAGCCCGAGTTTTTTAAATGTTATGTAAGGTATTTTTTCTTTTAGATAAATATGTAAGGATCTATACTATTTAGCATTATAGTTATACTTTTAAGATAGCAAGACTTGATCAAATTACAGGCAACAATTTTGAAAATTTAGGACTTCTTGAAATATTGACTTCTGATAAGATTGTTTTTATTTCTATTGATGTGTTGTACAATGCAATTACAAAAATTATAAACATTTTTTTTTTGTAAACTAAGAGGTTCTTATATTAATATCATACAAAAAATGGTACATTAATGTCTACTTGTGGCCTTCCACCAGGGAAACTAGCCACAATAAGTCAAAAACCATATTTAGTGTTTTTTTTCAAAATAGAAAAACCTATAGCCTCCAGATGTTCTGTGTGTACTAGCTTAGACAATGCATAGGATATACTAGAAAATAAAATAAAAACATGAAAACAAACTAACATTCTAGAACTGGCATGGCAAAAGACATAGTTGAAGTAGACTAGCAAGCCTGCTAAGTTAGATGCTGCAACATCTCTTTCCAAGCTTGTTTTGTTGGCATGTGATCCTCCTCAATTAAGATTAGATGGGAGGGAATGCCCCCAATCCTAGATTCCTAAAAAAAGTTGTTGTGTTGTCATTATCACTACCCTTGGGGCCATAAGCTATGATATCGATATCAAAGACTACTTTTAGAATCACTTCAAATTCCCTATCCATCAAATCCAACTTCTGGAGAATGCCTTGTTGGTGGAGGCCTATTTCCTCCCCTGCTTGAGAAATGAAATATTTATTAAACCATTAGATCTTTATTAGCCTGGATACTTTTGTGTCTCTATCTCTAGAGAACCCACAATCATAAATCCAACCCTTGTATTCTTCTTGATAATTATTTTCCTCTTTTTCTTTACAAATTTATCCAAGTGTGCCACTTTCTTCTTGATTTCAATGGAAAATCTAGGGTGGAAGTGTTGTTTTTCCTTCATGGCATCTTTTTCAACTTTGGTTATGTATCGGGAGAGGCAATGAGGATTAGGATTTATGATTGTGGATTTCATTCTCTTATGAGAACCTCTTCTACTAGATTTCAGGTTTACCTCTGTGGTTGCCTTGGACACACTCACAAACCAATAGGGAGTGGGGTAATTGAATTGTGAAAGGGGACAATAGTTGAGTTAATGATGATGATACATGTGCAAATTTGGTGGTAGGCCACTTGGGAGCAATGGAATACTTTGATCATTATCACCACATGAGGGTGGTAGTCATTAGGGAAGTTCAGAGACTCATTGGTGTTTATCCAAAACTAACTGCAAGTCTAAATGAACTGGATAAGAAGAATCTTCAAAGGCTTTAATAGCATGGAATTGTGCAATAATGTCAGAATGACCTTTTTTAGGAGATTTTCCATACAACTGGGGATGACTATTTTTGGAGAGTCTACTTTGAGACCTTTGAGCATGTAGGAATGCCCATCCTTTTGGAAAATCATGTATAAATTTAGGAAAACCATGGTGATGGGGCCTAACATTATTAAGCTTTGAATGCATAGAAAAATATGACAACCACCCATTTTGATGGAGAACATGTAAGTTTTTAGGGAGTAATCACCCATTTGAAGTTTCACATTTTCACATCAGCTACCACATTTCATAGGTTCCTTGTTGGAAATCATAATCTTAAAGTTGTTAACAAAATGGATATATCAATGTGTTTCTTGGGCAATGGAGTGATGAATTAAATTATGGTTGTTACCATTGTCGATTAAGATGATGACCATTTTATGATATATATAGCATATCGACCTTCACATTTGAGGATATGAAATATCATTCAAGGCATGAAGAGAGATTTGGGGTTCTTCAGTTGGTTGATTAGGAAGAGGAACTTCCTCGTGGGGAGGGTAATATCCTCCCAAGTCCCTCCATCAAATTCATCATCATTAATGTTCTCGAAGATGGCCATAGATAATTTTTGTTCCTTACATTTTTGCCCAAGAGAATAGTTTTCATCACAGTTGTAGTAGAGACCATTGAGTTGGCATTCCTCCATTTTGGCTCATGTCAACTTGTGGACCTTAAGGGGTGGAGAAATCCATTTAGGATCCACCAAAATCAAATTTTTCCATGGACCCAAGTTGGGGTGTTTGCATTGGTCATAGGATACAACTTGTGCACAAAAAAGTGAGTTGAGTGGCCTCCACCTTGGTGTAGCAGGGTGGTTAAATTTGGGTGGTTAAATATGACTCCCTTGCTGAGAGGGAGTGTTAAATTTTGTATCATTGAGAGTCATTCTCCAATGAGAGGCCATATGGGCTAGCTTGAGGCTAGTCAGGGAGATTTGGAGAATCAACCGATCTTTTGAGGTATTGACAAGAGCTAGGGGGAACGTACAACCTCTGTGAGTCAAACTAAAAGTCAGGGTGAATGAGATGGTATGTAAGTCTAATGCAAAAGTCAAGGGGAACGTACAACCTCTATGACATAGATATTCTAGTGCAAAAGTCAGGGGGAACGTACAACCTATGTGAGCATAGATAAACTAGAGAAAAAGTCAGGGGGAACTTACAACCTTTGTGAGCCTAGTCAAGCCTTGTGAGCCATGAGCAAAAGTCAAGGCATCTAGAAAAAGTTAGGTTGAATATAAAATTCCTATGAGCTAGAAACAACTGATATTCCTAATATTGCAAATGATATAAATGTATTGATCTACTGCATTGACACATGTAACATTATCCACCATGAAGAGAAATTTGAATTACCTTGTAAAGAGTCCAGTTGTAGAAGTCAAAGTTGCATGTCTAAGTCAAAGACATTGTTGTCAAGTTGTCTCATGTTGCATTCATAACATGACCTGCATACATGTCTAGTTGCATGTTGCATGCATACCATGCATGATATGTGCATGCTAATTTAGTAGCATGCATGCCAAGTCAAGGGTGAGTTGTCACTGAAGTCTCAAGTCTAGTTCTATTTTCGAACTAAAGTGTGAAGTTGAGTTATGTTAAAGCATGCAAACAAGTTCCTAATTAGAGCCATCTACTTCTCCTCTTCACTCCTTTATAAGAAGAGGGCCGACCTCTCTCTTCAACATAGTTGTTATGCAAGGTAAGTGTGAAGCTATAGAGGGAGCAGTATCAGTCCTATACAGGACAACATATCAGTCCTATATAGGACAACATATTAGTGCATAACAGGGAAACATATCATTCCTAAATAGGACAACATATCAGTGAAGAACATGACAGAATATCAGTGAAGAAAAGGTAGTGTATATCCCTGGTAAGAAAGGATGCATATTAGTCCAGAAAAGGGTATCAAAGTAGCATCCAAATCTCCCTGACAGTGCTGGTCAATAGCCAGAAATTATTTCAGCAAAGCCTATCTTCTTCTACAAGGTCTTTTCAGTCCAGTCTAAGTCATCTTGGCAAGCTCTTTTAAGAGAAGATTTTTTTCATGGTGGATATTTGTAAGTAGTCATACATTATTAATGCAATAAAGGAATATCATTTTTTGGGATTTTTCTCCCTGTAGAGGGTTTCCCCATGGTATATGTGTTGTTGATGTGCATGCTTATGTATCTACATGGTTATTGCTATTCGGTTATGATTTTGTATTGTTGAAGTGTATTAAGTTGGAATCAAAGTGTCGAAGAAAATAAAAGAAATAATCCACATAAGAAATCAAGCTCATAAATTTAACACTTTTGGCTACCACAATCAACAATGAATTGTAGAGTTTCCCCTTCTACTACATATGTAATTGGAAGAGGTGTTGTTCTCTTGCAGATCCTTTGACCGTACTTGCATGGTGGCAATGACAACATGTGTGTACATCTACAGTTTGTCTAGTATGTGGTTGTGTTTGTGCTAGTGTAGGTTTAGGTGCAGGATCTGGTGGAGGTTCAAATTCTGAGGCTGGCATCTCAGATATCAAGTCTTGTTGGGGGTTATACTCCTCATTTGAGTGCCACTTACTTCAGTGGATATAACACCATTTTCTTGTAGAAGATTTTGGTGTTGGGCATCCTCGCCCTTATCCTCCTTTGGATTCATCTTGTATTTCCTCTTTGCTTGAACTTGCCTTTGATCTTAATGACAAAATTTTCTATATAATGATATGCTACTCTCAAGGACGAGGTGTTTAAAAACTCCAGTTTAGTCTGGATATGCCTGTCTAGATTGATGTGATGTTTGAGGACTTCGTGATGCTTGATGTCCCTAATGGTAGTTTCTTAGATAGAATAGGGAGTAGTAACACTTGGTGAATTGATCCGAATAGTTTTCCATAGGGAAGTATTTCGACTGCATCAACAATTTCTCCCCAAGTGGGCTCTAAGTCCTCAAAAAGGGCACTGCCATCTTCCATGGTAGCTTGTTCACAATTTTTGTCCCACCAATTCTTAACATGGGGTGTTGCTTTGAAGAGGGTAAATGTAATCTTAATCTTATTGGTAAAACTATAACTAAGAAATGACCTTCTAATTGATCTAGCCATATCATTAAGGCATCAACATTGATTTTTCCTTAAAACTAGGGAATGACAAGATTAACGTGTACCTTGACATGATTATATCCATGCTAGCTTGTCAAAGAAGATGAACTTGTAGCAATGGGATTTTGTTGCAAAATCTCGGTGAACTAGTCCATTGTCTTGTTCTTCTGCCTCTTCTTCATTAGGTCTTATTGGAGTCATATTTTAATAGGATCCCTTGGTCCCTCATCATTCTCTTTTTCCATCTGATGTTGTTTGGGTTGGTGGTAAGGAAGGTTGTTGGACTTGTTTGATTTAATATGAAATGTGGAGGGAAAGACTCTTATATCATTGATCTGGATTATGGAGGGAATCTGGTGGACAAACAAAGTTGCAGAACTATGTGAATAAAAGATGAAAGAAGTAGAGTAAATTTCAAAAATAAATGAACACACACAAATTGCAATGAAATGCAAGCATTTATTAATTGATGGGTGTATACATGGTGGTAGAAATCTATGAGAAGAGATGCTTAGAAACTATCATGTGTCCATTTCCTACAACTAGATGCCTTTGTTTTTATTACAATGCACTTTCAGAAATGAAAAGACAAGAAGGGTAAGAGATGAGAAGGTGTTATCCCAAGGGTCAGGAGAGTTGAGGTGTAAAACTGGTGGTCAACTTGTTGGGACTCTAACTCATGCATACAAACTCCAATTTGCTATCTCTACATGGTGATTCAATATTACCAATATCAATCTCAACATTACCAATATTACCAATATCAATCTCACGGTGATTCACCAAAAAGAAATCTCATCATTACAAATATCAAGATTACATCCAAAACTAGCAAAACTAATAAATCAACGCTTTGAATTCCCACAATATCGCTTCTCTATGTTTTGGCTAAGTCCCTAGGGTGACAAGAATGATATGAAACGGGAAAGAAAATGGAAATGACTCAAGAATAACCATCAAGATTCTTCTCTCCCGTCTCTTATATAGAATGAGAAGGGGGAGATACAATGAATGCTTGTGATAAAATATTGAAGCATAAGAGCACTCTTGCACCTAGGGCACACTTCTCTTTGTCATAATTGTTGGTGTAAACTCCAAATGAGGGTGTCGTCCTGGATACTATCAGTAGGAAAGGATAACAAAAATACATTTAGGTTCTTTACATCTCCCCTTAAACAAAAAACTAAGAACACAGTAACATCAACTGAGAATCCATCGAGTATGCGGGGGTGAGAAAAAATGATCAATGGTGAGAATAACTTACCGATTTATATGGCATTGTGTTTCTATTCTCTATATTTGTTTCTGAGGTAGGGTTTCTCTTTGTCTCTGGATGGCGCTTTATCTCTTTCCTTGTCTCGACCATGGTAGGGTCACTCTGTCTCCTTGGTTCTTTCTCTATGTCTGTGTCTCGGTAGTGGTTGTCTCCTTCATGCTTTCTCTATGTCTGTGTCTCGACAGTGGTAAGGTCGCTCTGTCTCTGCATCTGCAAGTTGCGAGGGTGAGGTCTCTGGTGGTCAAATATTATTAGGGCATGGGTTTGAATATAGCAGGCGATCGTGATTTGTTTATATAACATATATCAGGAGGTTGGGGGCTTGTATTTGTTTATATAACATATAGCAGGAGGGGGCACAGGCTTGAATATAGCAGGTGATCGGGGGTCGGGA